>JARQOD010000001.1:798234148-798296451 GCA_033576555.1 Oophaga sylvatica
TTTTTTTTACGGCTGTACGTTATAAACTTCTGGGAAGCACTTCGGGTTCAAAGTGCTCACCACACATCTAGATAAGTTCCTTGTGGGGTCTATTTTCCAAAATGGGGTCACTTGTGGGGGGTTTCCACTGTTTAGGCACATCAGGGGCTCTCCAAATGCGACATGACGCCCCCAGACCATTCCATCAAAGTCTGCAATCCAAAACGTCACTACTTCCCTTCCGAGCCCCGACGTGCGCCCATACAGTAGTTTACTCCCACATATTGGGTATCAGCGTACTCAGGACAAATTGGACAACAACTTTTGGGGTCCAATTTCTCCTGTTACCCTTGTGAAAATAAAATATTGGGGGCGAAAAAATCATTTTTGTAAAAAAAAAAAAAATATTTTTTATTTTACGGCTGTACGTTATAAACTTCTGTGAAGCACTTTGGGGTTCAAAGTGCTCACCACACATCTAGATAAGTTCCTTGAGGGTCTAGTTTCCAAAATGGTGTCATTGTGGGGGGTTTCCACTGTTTAGGCAGATCAGGAGCTCTCCAAACACGACATGGCATCCAGCCAATTCTGCGTTGAAAAAGTCAAACGGTGCTCCTTCTCTTCCAAACTCTGCCATGCACCCAAACAGTGGTTTACCCCCACATATGGGTATCAGTGTACTCAGGACAAATTGCACAATAACTTTTGGAGTCTTGTTACCCTTGGGAAAATAAAAATTGGGGTGAAAAGATCAATTTTGTGGAAAAAATATGATTTTTTCAATTTTACGGCTCTACGTTATAAACTTGTGTGAAGCACTTGGGGGTTCAAATTGCTCACCAAAGATCTAGATAAGTTCCTTAGGGGTCTAGTTTCCCAAATGGGGTCATTTGTGGGGGTTTCCACTGTATAGGCACATCAGGGACTCTCCAAATGCAACATGGCGTCCAATCTCAATTCCAGCCAATTTTGGTTGGAAACAGTCAAATGGTGCTACTTCCATTCTGAGCTCTGCCATGCGCCCAAACAGTGGTTCCCCCTCACATATGGGGTATCAGCGTACTCAGGACAAATTGGACAACAACTTTTGAGGTCCAATTTCTCCTGTTACCTATGGGAAAATAAAAAATTAGTGACTAAGAGATAATTTTTGTGGGAAAAAAATAGGATTTTTTATTTTCATGCCCGGCATTATAAACTTGTGTGAAGCACTTGGGGGTTGAAAGTGCTCACCAAAGATCTAGATAAGTTCTTTAGGGGTCTAGCTTCCAAAATGGGGTCACTTGTGGGGGTTTCCACTGTTTAGGCTCATCTGGGCACTACAAACGGAACATGACCCCCATCAATGTTTGCATTCCAAAACGTTACTGCTTCCTTTCCAAGCCCTGCCGTGCGCCCAAACAGTTTCCCCCCCCACATATGGGGTATCAGCATACTCAGGACAAATTGGACAACAACTTTTGGGGTCCAATTTCCTTGGAAAAAATCAAAAATTTGGGACTAAAAAATCATTTTTGTGGAAAATTGTTTTTTTTTTTTTCACACCTAGGCATTATAAACTTTTGTGAAACACTTTGGGGTTCAAAGTGCTCACAACAGATCTAGATAAGTTCCTTAGGGGGTCTAGTTTCCAAAATGGTGTCACTTGTGGGGGTTTCCACTGTTTAGGCGCATCAGTGGCTCTCCAAACACGACATGGCGTCCAACCTCAACTTCAGCCAATTTTAGTTTGAAAAAGTCAAACGGCGCTCCTTCCCTTACGAGCTCTGCCGTGTGCCCAAACAGTGGTTTCCCCCCACATATAGGGTATTGGCGTACTCAGGAGAAATTGCACAACAACTTTATCTGCCCATTTTCTCCTTTTACCCTTGTCAAAATAAAAAAAAAGTTTGTAAAAGATCATTTTTGTGGCTAAAAAGTTAAATATTAATTTTTTCCTTCCACGTTGCTTCAGCTCCTGTGAAGCACCTGAAGGGTTAATAAACTTCTTGAATGTGGTTTTGAGTACCTTGAGGGGTGCAGTTTTTAGAATGGTGTCACTTTTTGGTATTTTCTGCTATATAGACCCCTCAAAGTCACTTCAAATGTGAGGTGGTCCCTAAAAAAATGGCTTTGTAAATTTTGTTGTAAAAATGAGAAATCACTGGTCAACTTTTAACCCTTATAATTTCCTAACAAAAAAAAATTTTGGTTCCAAAATTGTGCTGATGTAAAGTAGACATGTGGGAAATGTTATTTATTAACTATTTTGTGTGATATATTTCTCTGTTTTAAGGGAAAAAAAATTCAAAGTTTGAAAATGGCAAAATTTTCGCCATATTTGTGTTTTTTTTCAAAAATAAACGCAAGTTATATCGAAGAAATTATACTTCTAACGTGAAGTACAATATGTCACGAGAAAACAATCTCAGAATCGCGAAGATCCGTTGAAGCGTTCCAGAGTTATAGCCTCATAAAGAGACAGTGGTCAGAATTGTAAAAATTGGCCCGGTCATTAACGTGCAAACCACCCTTGGGGGTGATGGGTTAATATGATCCCTCATTGGCAATCTGTTTTGATTTGACCAACACTGATTTGAGCAGATCTCAGAGTGAATAAGTAGAAGAGGCAGGAAAAGAGGAGAAAAGAGGTTACATATTTCTCAAATTCGATTCAAATAGCTTTTAATTAAGCATTTGTACAGTATTGAAATTTAAGAATGAAGAAATTATATAGCCCTAATTTCACATGCTGCCTATATTCACTACTCCACTTTTCTTGTTCTTTTGTAATCTGCTTACAATGTTTCAATGATAAGACTCAAAAGAAAAGAATTGCTTCTTGTAGTTCTTGCAAGATGGCAGTTTTAATATTCATTTCATGGTGTAGGAGTAAAATGTAACGAAAAATTCAAATTATTTTAGTGCAAATATTCATTGAGAATTTTTTTCAAAAGTAATCTGATCTTACATATCTCTTTTTACTCTAGCATACAAGTACTGAATATTCTGATTGTAGGAAATAAAATCACATTGTGCAAAGACAGAAAATAGACTCGGCAAAATATTTGTTTTATGAAATTGAATTTTTGGCTTTTTAGACTTAAAATATTTTTGTACCAATCTTGTTGCCAATTCCCTAGAAATAAAATTAAAGGAGTCTATAGAGAGTTAAACGTTTTCTATTATAGTATGAAAACCTATGCATTTTTTTAAATACAGACAGATAAATCACTTTATTTTGATCACTGATGCTTCTGGCTTGCACAGTTGTATGTTTTGAAGCTTGTTAGATCATTAACTTTCTCTGAGGACTACCCAACTAGTATATCTAATAGTTCCTAAATTACTCATGCAGTATGCATAGGAGTTCCATAATTTATTTTCCATTACTTTGTAATACAATTACTACACTCCTTTATTAAAATTGCAACACCCAGGAGGAAAAGTCAAGGTGTTATAAAATTACAGGATTGATAGATATGTTAATGATATGCAACTGAAGAAAAATGGAACCAAAATTTTGAAAACCTTTAGATTTACTCAGAATTGAGTATGAGTGTCACACGTAGCCTATAGCATTTCCAGACTTTTCTGCACAGAGCACATCTGGCATGTCATTGGTTGGAAAGTGTAAAACGAGCTGCATGAATGGATCTTGATGATTTGCATGGCAAATGCATCCAGCGCAGCAGAACATTTGTATAACAACTATTAATAACCTCATTAATAGCATGTCAAGGTGTTAAGCGCATTTCTGTGCATGGAACTCAATTGATACTGGAAAAATTAGATGTTTTGAAAATTGTGTTTCCATTTTTCATCATTTGCATATTATTAATATGTCTAACAATCCTGTGATATCATAATTTCATAACTTTTCGTTCTTGGGGTTGCAGTAACAATGTAGAGAAGTGAACTGTGTATGCTGTAAAGTAATTAAAGGGAATCTGACAGCAGGTTTTGCTATGTAATCTGAGGACAGCATGAAGTTGGGGTTAAAACACTGAATTTAACAATGTGTAGTTGTTTACTTACAATATAGGTTTTATTACTAGGACATTATCACTTCTATGAGTAGCTGCCTTGCACCAAGATGTCCAACTTTGCTTCCTCCTCTGATAAGCTGCTTTCTGTCAGTAGACTATGTACATATAGACGCCTCCCCAAGAAGCTGTGCAAAATGTGCGTCGGGGCAGAGGGATGCCCAAGACATCCATGTGCACACCATCACTGGTATTATATGCTCCAACATGTTTCCATTTGACACATACTGTACCTATTGTCTTAGCAGCGCTATTGGCATTATACAAGCAGCTGACATATAGAGCTCTTAGCAGCCTTGTGGTTACCAGATTGTTCTTTCTTGGCATGTACATTTTTTGCAGCCATTACAAATATAGGTTTATCCACTTTGGACTATCCTTCAGATCTACTTTGTCATACAGTTTTCTGCACATTATGTACATAAATTGGTTCATTTTTAGGTCACTCCTTGATCACCACATATTAATCTACTAGGACATTTGGCTACATAGCACTTGCACTTTGGGATTTTCCATGTTGGACCCCTTATTGGTTGGTAATTCTGTGTCACATTATGTTGTTTAATTATGTGTCATACAGTTTTCTGCACATTATGTACATAAATTGGTTCATTTTTAGGTCACTCCTTGATCACCACATATTAATCTACTAGGACATTTGGCTACATAGCACTTGCACTTTGGGGATTTTCCAGGTTGGACCCCTTAGTGATTGGTTAATTCTGTGTCACATTATGTTTGGTTATGCAATATAAAGCACCTTTCCTCACAAGGTATTCCATGGTATTAAGTCCTTCTTTTTAATTGATCTAGCACCTTTCTTTTTGTATCTTTTAGATCTATTTTTATATTTGTATATCAGTAAAATATCACTTTTTAATATTCAAGTACTTCTTTTTTTACCATAGTATTAATTTACTTCTGGTAAAAGATTGTGTGGGTAGTTATGACTTACTGAAGTACATAACCCAACTTATTGTATGGGTCAAATAAGTAAGGACTTAAACGTGTTACAATATATACATAGAGAGCCTGGTGTGATTGGGGTTAAGTTCCTCACCCCTCCCTGAGGAAGCATTGCAAAACTTAGAGGGCGAAGTGGAGGACAAGCAGTGCACTTTGACTCTATGGGTTTGTTAATTCTTTTATTATTCTTAAGGTGATGTGACCCCTCATCTATGAACTTTTTATACTTTAGGTGATCTATTTTTTGGTATTCCATCATTCATTATGAATTGAACTCTACATTCTTATGAATTGAGTGCTGCATCTTTTCATGGTGCACTGGCACTTTATTTGTATTTATACGTTCATTTTTGCACTTTGCACTTTGAGCACTAAATGTATAGATAGGGATATAAAAAACATGTACTTTTTGAGAATTAACAGGGTCTATAAGATCCTCTATCTGATTAATTATTTTGGCTGGGTCAACATTTACTATACATTAACATAATAATTTTTGCACTGTAGTCCTCCACCTTCGTTTATTTTATCTTGTCTGTTTTGTTGAATATGGTTTCAATTTACCTTATATACTCAAGTATAAGCCGACCCGAGTATAAGCTGATCCTCTAATTTTGCCACAAAAAACTGGGAAAACTTATTGACTCGAGTACAAGCCTAGGGTGGAAAATGCAGCAGCTACTGGTATATTTAAAAAATAAAAATAGATACCAATAAAAGTAAAATTAATTGAGACATCAGTAGGTTAAATTTTTTGAATATCCATATTTAATCAGGAGCCCCATATAATGCTCCATACAGTTCATGATGACCCTATAAGATGCTCCATGCAAAATACGCCCCATATAATGCTGCACAAAAGTTAGTAAAAGCCCTATAAGATGCTCATAGATTATGCCCCATATGCTACTCCATAAAGGTTATAGCCCCATAAGATGCTCCATAGAATATGCCCCCGCTAGCTCAGGCCCCCGCACTGGCAATATTCACCTCTTCCTGTTCCACTGCCGCTGTGTCTTCCGGGTCCTCTGCCTGTGAATGTTCAGGCAGAGGGCGCACACTAAACACATCATCGCACCCTCTGACCTGAATGTCACAGCCAGAGGACGCGGAGGACAGAGCGGCGTGCATCGGTGGAACGGGACAGGTGAATATGGCATGGCTCCCCCCGTCCTCCTCGTCATACTCAACCCCTCTGGCGCGTCTCTGCAGCCCCTGCTTCTCCCATGGTCTCCGGCGCCACAGCTCTTCCATCCTGCAGCGGTCATGTGGTACCGCTCATTAAAGTCATGAATATGCGCATATTCATGACTTTAATGAGCGGTACCACGTGACCGCTGAACACAGGTGCCGGAGACCATGCGAGAAGCAGGGGGCTGCAGAGACCGTGCCAGGAGGGAGTGAGTATATGTGCTAGCCACGCTGAGGACTGTATGGGGGACATTGAGCATTGGAGGTGAGCATTGAAGTGAATATTGGTTGTTTTTTTCTGCATCTTATGCTTATTATACTCTGGGTCTCTCCAGAACCCAGATAAGAGAAATTCAATTTGTAATGAATAAATTTGCTGCAAATCTAATTTAGCAGTAAAGTGAGGAACACTCGGCAAATGCAAATCTTGTCAGATCAATTTGTATTATGGGGCGATTAGTCCCTTAAATCTCATTATTTATTTCTGAATGTTGCTTTTTTCTACAAATTATTATTTTGGACAATAGGTAATATTATGAGTCAAAGCAAAGAACAAAAAGGGACTATTTAACCCCTTAACGACCGCCGATACGCCTTTTAACGGCTGTCATTAAGGGTACTTAAACCACAGCGCCGTTAATTAACGGCGCTGTGGAAAAAGCCTATAGCGCCCCCCATGATTCGGGTCCCGCTTTTGTGATCGCCATTATTAACCCTATAACGGCGATCGCTGCTGCAGCGCCCCCTGTAGTCCGATCCTCCAGCGTCTTCACCCTGTAAAAAAAAAATGGCGGGCGCATGCGCAGTGCGCCCGCCGACTCTGCCTGGCGGCAGATTCAAATAATGAATGACTTCATTCATTCTCTAAAAGTACATTTTTATCACTGTGATAAACTATCACAGTGATCAAAATAAAAAGAACAGTACATAACCCCCCCCTTTATCAGCCCCTTTGTTAGGGACATATAATAAAATAAAGAAATTTTATTTATTTTTATTTTTCCATTAGGGTTAGGGTTATAATTGGGGTTAGCGTTAGGGTTACAATTAGGGTTAGGGTTAACATTAGGGTTAGGTTGGGTTCATACTGCGCTATGGCAGTCCGTTAGACGGACTGCGTTACACCGTGGTGTAACGCAGTCCGTTAATGCTGTCATTCACCCCCATTTGAGGGCGCATTGTGATGCATGCCATAAAGCGGCATGCATTCGCGATGTGCCGTCATTCAGTGATGGAGCCTCGGACGCAGGCTGCAGCGCCTGGGCTCCGTCACCGCTAGCGCAGATGAATCATCTGGTGATTCCTCTGCGCTAGCGGGTATAGCATAACAAGATCGCGTTATGCTATACCGTTACCAGCCCGTCAACGCTATGTGTTGAACGGGCTGGTAAAACGCAATATGATCCTAGCCTTAGTGTTAGGGTTATAATTAGGGTTAGGATTGGAATTATGGTTAGGGTTACAATTAGGGTTAGGGTTACAATTAGGGTTACAATTAAGGTTGGGATTAGGGTTAGGGTTGGGATTAGGGTTAGGGGTGTGTTGGGGTTAGGGTTGGAGCTAGAATTGAGGGGTTTCCACTATTTAGGCACATCAGGGGGTCTCCAAACACAACGTGGCGTTCAAAAAGTCAAATGGCGCTCCCTCACTTCCGAGCCCTGCCGTGCGCCCAAACAGTGGTTTACCCCAACATATGGGTATCAGCGCACTCAGGACAAATTGCACACCAATTCTGGGGTTCTAATTTCTCCTGTTACCCTTGGGAAAATAAAAAATAGCAGGCTAAAAAAATAATTTTTGAAGAAAAAAAATATTTTTTATTTTCACGGCTCTGTGTTTATAAATTTCTGTGAAGCACTTGGGGGTTCAAAGTGCTCACCACACATCTAGATAAGCTCCTTGGGGGTCTAGTTTCCAAAATGGTGTCACTTGCAGGGGGTTTCTACTGTTTAGGCACATCAAGGGCTCTGCAAACACAACATGACGCCCACAGAACATTCCATCAAAATCTGCATTACAAAATAGCGCTCCTTCCCTTCCAAGCTCTCCCATGCGCCCAAACAGTGGTTTCACCCCACACATGGGGTATCAGCGTACTCAGGAAAAATTGCATAACTTTTGGGGTCCAATTTCTCCTGTTACCCTTTGGAAAATAAAAAAATAGCAGGCTAAAGAATCATTTTTGAGGAAAAAAATGATTTTTTATTTTCACGGCTCTATGTTCAAACTGCTCACCACATATCAAGATAAGTTCCTTAAGGGGTCTAGTTTCCAAAATGGTGTCATTTGTGGGGGGTTTCCACTGTTTAGGCGTATCAGGGGCTCTCCAAACGCGACATGGCGTCCAATTTCAATTCCAGCCAATATTGGTTTGAAAAAGTCAAAAGGCGCTCCTTCCCTTCCAAGCCCTGCCATGCGCCCAAACAGTGGTCCCCCCCACATATTGGGTATCAGCATACTCAGGACAAATTGGACAACAACTTTTGTGGTCTAATTTCTCATGTTACCCTTGGGAAAATAAAAAATTGGGGACTAAACTATCAGATTTGTGGAAAAAATATGATTTTTTATTTTCACGCCTGGGCGTTATAAACTTCTGTGAAGCACTTGGGGGTGCAAAGTGCTCACTACACATCTAGATAAGTTCCTTAGGGGTCTAGTTTCCAAAATGGGGTCACTTGTGGGGTGTTTCCACTGTTTAGACACATTAGGGCCTTTACAAACGCGACATGGCGTCCAATTTCAATTCCAGCCAATATTGGTTTGAAAAAGTCAAACGGCGCTCCTTCCCTTCCAAGCCCTGCCATGCGCCCAAACAGTGGTCCCCCCACATATTGGGTATCAACATACTCAGGACAAATTGGACAACAACTTTTGTGGTCTAATTTCTCCTGTTACTCTTGGGAAAATAAAAAATTGGGGACTAAACTATCAGATTTGTGGAAAAAATATGATTTTTTATTTTCACGCCTGGGCGTTATAAACTTCTGTGAAGCACTTGGGGGTGCAAAGTGCTCACTACACATCTAGATAAGTTCCTTAGGGGGTCTAGTTTCCAAAATGGGGTCACTTGTGGGGTGTTTCCACTGTTTAGACACATTAGGGCCTTTACAAACGCGACATGGCGTCCAGCCAATTCTGCGTTGAAAATGTCAAACGGCGCTCCTTCCCTTCCAAGCTCTGCCATGCACCCAAACAGTGGTTTACCCCCACATATCGGGTATCTGCATGCTCAGGACAAATTGCACAAAAACTTTTGGGGTCTTGTTACCCTTGGGAAAATAAAAATTGGGGTGAAAAGATCGTTTTTGTGGAAAAAATATGATTTTTTATTTTCACGGTTCTATGTTATAAACTTCTGTGAAGCACTTAGAGGTTCAAAGTGCTCTCCACACATCTTGATAAGTTCCTTAGGGGGTCTAGTTTCCAAAATGGGGTCACTTGTGGGGGGTTTCCACTGTTTAGACACATCAGGGCCTCTACAAACGGACATGGCATCCAGCCAATTCTGCGATAAAAAAGTCAAACGGCGCTCCTTCCCTTGCGACCTCTGCCGTGCGCCCAAAAAGTGGTTTACCCCCACATATGGGGTATTGGCGTATTCAGGAGAAATTGCACAACAAATTTTGTGGTTCATTTTTTCTTTTAGCACTTGTGAAAATAAAAAAAATTGGTTCCGAAGTAAAGTTTTTGTAAAAAAAAGTTAAATGCTAATTTTTTCCTTCCACATTGCTTCTGTTCCTGTGAAGCACGTAAAGGGTTAATAAACTTCTTGTATGTGATTTTGAGCACCTTGAGGGGTCTACTTTTATTTGAATGGTGGTTACTTTTGGGTATTTTCTATCATATAGACCCCTCAAAGTGACTTCAAATGTGATGTGGTCCCTAAAAAAAAATGGTGTTGTAAAAATTAGAAATTGCTGGTCAAATTTTAACCCTTATAACTTCGTAACAAAAAAAAATTTTGTTCCCAAAATTGTGCTGATGTAAAGTATACATGTGGGAAATGTTATTTATTAAGAAATTTCTGTGACATATCTTTCTGATTTAAGGGCATAAAAATTTAAAGTTTGAAAATTGCTAAATTTTCAAAATTTTCGCCATGTTTCTGTTTTTTTCATAAATAAAACAAGTCATATCAAATAAATTTTACCACTAACGTGAAGTACAATATGTCACGAAAAAACACTCTCAGAATCAGCTGGATTCGTTAAAGCGTTCCAGAATTATAACCTCATAAATTGACAGTGGTCAGAATTGTAAAAATTGGCCCGGTCATTAAGCTGCAAAATGGCTCTGTCACTAAGGGGTTAAGAGAGACTCGCTACCCTCAATTCATGTATTGCACGATCAGTTATTGATTTGAATCAGTAGCTTATGAAATGTCCTCTGCAATGGTTGCTTCTCCCAGTTATAAGTTTCACACTGACTACAAAACAATATAGTGTTCTGACACACTCTCTTGTTTAGAGATCATGTTTCAGTTCTCATCTCATTTTCATCACATGTAAAACATTTATATTTACAAGGAAAAATGGCATCTGCAATTGATATAAAAAGTCTACTCCTGTTAGGTTGTTTGTCATGCAAAAAAATCATACTAATAACAATCATTTCACAAATTTTTCCATCTTTAATATCTCACCCATAATTTTATAAATTCAATTGAAAAATAAACTAATTATGAAAACAACCACAACCCCAAATGTAAGTGGGTGTTCATGTGGTGCCCCTGATTGTCCAGTCGCACCAGGATTACTGCATCTCAGCCAGAAGTGTGGTACTCAGCTCTCGGGTAAGGAGGGGTACCACCCTGTGCAGGCATATGTGCATCCAACACCACACACCACCCCAAGGGAGGGGGGAAGAGCCTCAGTTCAGGCGGGAAGGGAGTGTGACAGTTGGAAGAAGAGAGTAGTGTGAGAAGTTGAGAGGAGCAGTGGTGTAGGAAGGAGCTCCTGAGAGTAAGAAGGAGTCCTAGTGGCACGCGAATCCAGGCCGATCTTAGTTGGACGGAGAGACCAAGTCACAGTGGGGGGACGGGCCCCAGACTAGTGGAGAAACTATAGGACTCAACTAGCAAACTGGAGGCTGTTGTGACTGTATGTACAACAGCCAAATCCACACACGTTCACTGAAAAGGTAGCCACATAGGATCAAGGGGACCAGGAGGACATTGCCCATTAGGATCTGAGGCTCCTGGCTTGGGACACTGTGTGTGAGGCGCAGGGCAGGAAAGGTGTTAGCCAGCACAGGGTGAGACGACTGGAGAAGGTACAAAAGAAGGGGGTCCCAGTAAGGTGTACCCCAAACTACCAGAGAGCTTGCTGGACCACCGACTCGGAGGACACAGCACCCGTCTGGTGTTTGTAACCTAAAAACCATGAGTAAAGTGTGAAGACTGCACCCTGCTGTGTCCTCGGATTTATTTTCTGCATCACTGGCCCTGTACTACAACAGTTACCATCGTCGAATTAAGGCAATAACTGCCCTGGGGCCTAGCTCTACCCGTGAAGAGCTGTAACATCTCTACTGCATCATTAACCGCCCCAGTGGACCTGAATCACAGAGTCGGCCATCTATTGCCGAATACCACGGGTGGCGTCACAAACTTAATTCCATATAAACTTATCTCCCCTCATTTTATTGCACGCCCAAGGTTACGCACCGGGTCACGGCCCCGTGACTTCTCCAAAGAACTGTCCGACCCGGACCGAGTACCCCTCAGCCCTGGCGGGGGTCGCATTCACACTTATGCAACCACAATATTTTAGTATTTGCTTTATTTTACCCCTTAAAATAATTTCAGTTTGTTTGTCAATTAATCTTTCCAGAATATGGGTGACATCACAAGTGGAACCCCAAATGTATTTGCTTTATTTTACTCCTTAAAATAATTTGTTTCTCAATTAATCTTTCCAGAATATAGGTGACATCACAAGTGGAAAAAAGGTCTGAAATTTTTTTTTGGATAAATTTATACATGACATAAACTTTTATGCATTATTTACTGCTTATTTACTGCAACAGTGGTGTGTAGAATTTTTATGTACTTTACATCTATAGATAACACAGTATTCCTCCATTTATAAGAAGTGGTCAAAGCTTACCTTTTTATCTCCCTGCACAATAACTTTTGCACAGATTATCCAGCATAGCCTGAAAACTCTCCCATGGTTGTCAATAAGTAATTTGTATTTTTTTGCTCCCTAAGTTAGATAGATATTATTGCTGTAAAGCATATCATTGAATGTGTATAACATCAGCTCACGTAAGACAGCTGACCCCTAAAGTTACGTACAGAAACTTTAATAAAAAATTAATCAGAAAATTAAAAAATAAATAAATAAAATAGAAACCCCAGACAAGTGTTACCTAAGGTCCATGTGGAAACTGTTCAGAAGCATTCAGAGTTCAGAAAAGATGGTGGCCCCCTTATTCATATGTAGAAAATAAAATTTAAAAAAAAGTTACAATCAGAAAAAAAGCAGATTATAAAAAAGAATAGATTTAATTAACTGGGTTCAACTGTGGAAAAAAAAACATAAAAAACCCACAGTAAATAATTAGTTTAGTTTATTTGTAGTGATGAGCATATTTTCCAAAATTCAAAGTTGGTGGTTTACTTATATTTGACCAGGTTATTCAATTCAAATTGAATGTTTCTTATTATCTTTAGGGGCCTCTCAAGATTCTAAATCATGGTAAACATGAGTTGAAAAATTAAATACTCACCTTGACATTCACCTCTACCGCTACTATGTTCGATCTTTCATGTACTCTTTTCAGCTCCTCCTTCATCTTCACTTTGCCACAGGGACAAATAATTATATGAAAAATCTGTAATTTGCTGATATTGCTTGGGTTTTGATTATTTGTTAGATAAAACTGCAACACTTGACAGTTAAAATCTTGAAAATGTTAGAAAGTTTGATGTTTTTCATGTCACAATAATTACAGCGAATTCACATGCTGCTATGACAGCAAAACTATGGACCAAAAGAGAGACAGACTGACCTGCTTCTTCACAAAAGCTAAGCCCCAACCATTAATTCACCAATCTATGACGTCTAACCTGTTCTCTGCTAATGTGTTTTACTACAGATCATCTTACTTTTTTTTATTCTTAAATTATGTAGGAATCAAATATTCTGAACCAAGTAAAAGGTTAAGTAGAAATACATAAAAAGTAATGAACAGAATGTGGCTAAACGAGTAGAGAATATAGCTGGCATGTTATAAATAAATTATAACAATTATAGGGAATGACTGGAAACCTGAAGTTATTCTTCTACCTCAGAGCTGCTCCTGTCAAATGTCTAAAGGGAGGGCTTCCTAAATTAAATTATAACTTTGCCGCTAATGTTTCTGGCAAAATGGAATGTCTACTTAAAAGATCAAAGTAACAGTGAAAGTAATTTGAGATTGGCATTTCATATGCTAGTATTAATCTATTTTGTGCTAGAGTACAATTCTCCAAATGTATTAAAAAGCACACTCACACTTATGAGCTGATGTTGACTTTTCTGACATATATAAGCATAAATCAGTCCGACTCATGCTCACTAAGTCCTACATACTTTTCTTCACCACTTTTTAGTGTAAAAATTAGAGTGCAGATAAGGTATGTTCCATGATTTGCTGCTTTTCTACAAGGTAAAGTGGTGTAAAGTACTGGGAAAGTCTAGTATTAGGGAAAATTGTTCTCAACTAACATAACTGGAGATATGTGAGACAAAGTAGAGATTGAAGCAAATCCTACTGTAGACTTCCTTCCAGTAGACATTATGGACCCCTTATTGATCAAGCAATTTATCATTGTTTGTGCTATCAATTTTTCCTCCCATTCTTCAAAAACCCATAACTTTTTTATTTTTTCATTGACGTAGCTGCATGAGGACTTCTATTTGATGGAGTGAATTGTACTTTTGAATATCACCAATTACTTTACTGTATAATGTACTGCATAATGTGAAAAATGTTCCAAGAGTAGTGAAATAGTAAAAAACGTGCAATACCAATAATGTTTATTAGCAAAAAATGACCTGGAAACCTGAGTCTTCAAGTCAGTACAATTTTGGAGATATCAAATTGCATATTTATTTTTCATGTAAGCAGCAGTGATGAGCGAATGGGCTCAGGTAATGTCTTATCCGAGCACACTCCAGTATTATCCGAGCATCTGGGAGTGCTCTTATATTATGTTCGAGTCCCTGCAGCTGCATGAGTTGCGGATGTTAGACAGTGTCAACACATGTGGGGATTCCCTAACAAGCAGGCAATCCCCACATGTGTTCAGGCTGTCTAACAGCCACAAATCATGCAGGCGACTTCTCATTGGTGGTCGGTCGTCAGCTGCTCGGATGACATGGCAGTTCCTGATTGGTCCATGAGCAAGGTCCTGTGAGACTGTACTTGAACAGGAACGCATAAAAGTTCCTCTGGTGCGCACGTCGGCACGCTATGATAATATATGTTTGGTGTGTTGGTGGAAGCGTTACCACCCTGTGTGCACGTGTCCTGCTACTAGCTGTTGTGTGTGTGCCTAGACAGGCAGTGTAGGGTGGGAACTCCCGCTTGAGCCTTGCACCTTCATCGGGCAACAGCGTGGCATGTGCTTCACAAACCATGTGACAGGGCAGGCTCAGACACCAGCATAGTGGGGGGTGAGTCATAGGGACCCCAACTCACATCTTTTCTATTATGCTCCTGTGAAGTCTAACAAGGCATAACCTAACGTTCTATCACTTTGTGTGCTTCTCTGTAGTGTAACAGAGGCAGGTACTTTGCACTCTGTTAACACCGAGTGATGTTTAACTCGGTGTGATTACGGTGCTAGCTCGCAGCTTCGCTCCATCATTGTTTCCTAGCAGGGGTTCCTCCATCACTGCACGTGGACCCTGGGTTGCGATCGCACCTTCTCATAATTTATATTTGGGGCAATCCGTGATCCCTAACAGTGTCTCTTTACATGCAGCATAATAAAAAAGTGATTTACTTTATGATTTATATTCCATTAACAAATTAGATACTGTGTATTGATAATTAAAGTAAATATATTTTTCACTTTCAACAGTTCTCTGTGGATTTGCTTTTGTCCAAAAATATAGTGAATGCCAAGTTTTCAAAGATGGGATGTATATCACAGGTATTTGCCTGTCATCACAAAAAGGTTTTAATAGGTCCCATGATACTTGTAACCAACAACTTTAAAATAAATAAAACAGTGACATGATCGGGTTGCTCTTTGACAGTATGTAGACTAAGTCTAATAGCATACTTCATCAGTAAGCACAGATGTAATAATGAATTTGACTTTAACTTTAAATATGACAATAATGATACATTAATTGTTAAATTTAACTCAGGCAGTGCTTAAGAGATACAGTAATAACCTAATTTGTTATATAAATATTAATATGAATATTTATCTATTTTCGTCTTACATTTTGAATTCAAATTTGCAAGCTCTGATGAATTTTCACAAAGATTACATAAATTTGCCGCGAACTGCAAGACTTTGCAAGACACCTAAATTGTATGAACGGTTAAAGGGAATCTGTCACCCTAAATTGGCGGGATATTTAAATGATGGCAGTCAGGTCAGATGGGCGGTGTTTTGGGTACTTGCCTTAACATGTTATTCGCCGCTGTCTCCATTATTTCTGGGAATTGTAGTCATTGCTCTACATATAACGCACATGCGCATTGCAATCTTGAATTGCGCACGCGCAGTATGCTTTGCTTGCAGATTGCAATGCGCAGGCGCGTTATATGGAGGGCAACGACTACAATTCCCAGAAATAATGAAGACAGCGGCGAACAACATGTTTAGGCAAGTACCCAAAACACCGCCCATCTGACCTGACTGCCATCATTTAAATATCCCGCCAATTTAGGGTGACAGATTCCCTTTAAGAAATGTTCTCTTTTTGGGGACCAATGCTTGTCTTGCTGCTGTTTATACTCAGCAAATCATAGTAGCTGTACACAATGGTTGTTACAAAGGGTGTTGGGAGGTTAGTTCACCTCCCAAAAGGAAGAACCTGTAAAAGACCACTGTATTCAGGTGACATGTGTACAGGTATGTAAGGAACCGCACCTTGCAGCCCCGCCTGATGTTTCTCATATGTCAGGGTCACTTGGTATTGTCTCCCCACTTTCATCAACATGACGTTCTGTACCCCCTTTGGATACGTAATTTCAGCTTGGCAAAGTTTTACACAGACACCCCCTGTCCACATAGGCACAGGGAGGCACGGGGCGTGAGAAAAGGGTGGTCCACGCCACCACTGGCATGGCACAACACTCGCTAATAACCATGACAGGCTGAGACACCCCTTTCACTAGCACCACTGACACATAGCATTGCCAGCCTGGTGGGACTGGCACCAGTTCCTCCTTAGATATAAGCCCAGTCCCTTAATGGGATTATATCAGGCCGTAAACCAGCATCGGTAACTGAGGACACGATGTGTGGATTTATGGATCCAGGCAGCCCAAGGTTAAATTGGATATTTAATTGCCTTAAAGGAACACTAGACAAAACATGTACAGAATGGATATACATACAAGGTGGTCATATATGCAAATACAAGTGGTAGTACAATAATTATAAGCAGATGATACAGTAGTCAGTTACTAGGGGATGTTACAGTAAAGATGTATATCTTTGTACCGTGTTAGCCAGTAGATAGAAAAATATTTAGAGTTGAGAGTCCTCAGTGGTTGATACCATGACCAGGGACAAGATAAAGATCCCCAACTCACATCAGGACTACAAGATGCCAGGTACTTTCAGCTGCATCACATCTAATGTGGTGTACCTAATTATATGTACTAAATGTCCAACTGGGGGTCTGTATGTGGGGGAGACCGGGCAAAAACTGAGAACAAGGATGAATTCTCATCGCCACACAATAAGAAAAAAAAGAATGGATCTACCTGTGGCAAAACATTTTTGCTCCCCTGATCATAGCATGTCAGATATGAAAATACTTGTACTGAGAAGCAGCTTCACATCTCAAAGACATAGAAGAATTTGCGAATACAAATTGATGGTGACCTTTGACACTCTTAATGCTGGAATGAACCTGTCACATGGTTTTATGGCCTATTACATCAATTAAGGAATTTACTCCAAATACCCTGTGAAAACATCACAAAACATTACCAGACCCCAATCAGAGGGCAATAAAACTTTCACACTCCTTATCTATGAACTGTTCCAATATTTATGCTCATCCGTCTGCCATAATGACTATTCTGCTTCACGTCACTTGTTTTACCTATTGCATTTTTTCTGTGCTGCTTTGTGTATAAATATGTGATTCTTCAGATTTTGTATTAGTCTACGCCTGATGAAGAGACCTGAGTAGTCTCGAAAGCTTGCAATTTGTTACCATCTTTCCAGTTAGCCATTAAAAGGTATCAACCACTGAGGACTCTCAACTCTAAATATTTTTCTAGGGGGATGTTAGGCCTTGGTGCTGCACAGCCACATTGGAGGAGTATGGTCCCATCAGTTTCTGCTTTCTTTCAATACCTTACGACATCATGACCTCTCTTAGAAAAACCTGTGGGCCATAGCCTCGCCTGAACAATTGACCCCTTGGTTGGTCACTCCTTTTCCCACCCCTGTTATGGTCCCAGATTCCCTCCCCTTGGATCTGGTAGTTGAAACTGCAAAACCTATGATGGCTCTCAATGTAAGGTCATAGGGAGGTGGTTTTGGCACCATAAAATCCGGCTTGGTCTCCGTTACGCTTGGAGACCAAACATGGCTTTGCTATCCCCTATTATTATATCCCCCATGTTCTTCAAAGGATCTAATTCTGGATTACTACAACAACAAAGTGTACAGAAATATGTATATTTTAACAAGGCACACACTTTGTGATGTAGACCGTTGTGTTTAAATTTCTGGATTATTGGGATTTTTCTTAAGGATATTAAAGAAAAAAATGTTTTCCCTGTCTTACTATGACATAAGCTTAGGATTCAGGATTTTGTTTTAGTGGCAGAAATAGCACTGAGCTGTTTAACACTGCCCTCCTTTGTTTGCAGTATGTGAAGGATTAAAAAAAGCTGTTGTTAAGGTGCTTTTACTGCAGTATATCTCAGATCAATCAATTCACACACACTTAAGGGTATGCCACACTAAGCGAGATCGCTAACGAGATCGCACCAACTACCAAAAAACCTCTCAGAACGTTCATAAGCGATCAGCGACATCTCAGCAGGGGCCACATCGCTGCTACATGTCACACACAGCTAAGTCGCTAACGAGATCGCTACTGCGTCATAAATGGTGATGCAGTTGCGATCTCGTTAGCGATCTCGCTTGCGATCTCGTTTAGTGTGGCATACCCTTTAGACTATACAATTACAGACTATACCTGGATATCACTTGAATCTTTCAATTATTATTCATGAATTGAGGTTAGTACTCCTATATTCAACCTTCAGTACTGAAGTAGTACACCCCAATCAGATCAGGCCCTTTTCATCCCTACAAGAACCTTCGATTCTTACACTGTACACACATAAAATGGCGCTCCTTATTTTGCCATAATTTTTTATACTGGCTATGAGAGCGCCACTGATTGGCTGCGCTAGACAATGTGATGTGATAGATACAAGGCAGTAAGAGGAAGCCCACGCAGCCATGAATGAAGTTATAATACCACTCTCTGAGTCTTCACAGTGTGTGAAATGGTGCAGGTAGTTTTTCAATTTTTTGGCTGACCCTCGCAAATCAAATCGCAGAGTGTTCAAATTCACAGTGACTTTCAAATTATAGAATATTCGGCTCAAAGTCTATCCTCCATGGATCCATCTGCTGATCTGTACTTGGATATCCCTATGATACATCATATTATGCATCTCATTTGGAGGGTTAATCATGGAGTCTTTTCTAATGGATCCTTTGCAATTAGCTGTTATTGGAAGTCATGCCACTATATTATAAAGAAGACCAAGGCACCCCTTTTCATTTAATCCTCATATTCCTCTGAGGATATATTCTCTCATGCAAGAGAATCCAGCCAATTATGCTAATAGCATCTGAGTGTGATCCAATTCTCATAGATTCTTTTCTCTTGCATGAGAGAATCGCAGCATAGGTATGGAGAAGATGGAGAACTTAATTTCTCCATCTTCCCCATTGTCTCTGTGAGCGTACATCGGACTGCACTCGAATGACATCTGCAGTTTCATACGCACCCATAGACTTGTATGAGTATGCGTGATCAGAATATTGGAGCCACTCAAAGCATGCTGCAATTGGTATCTTATGCCAAATTTGCTTAAAAAAATAATCGCAGATCTGCATTGCCCTAAAGTATAACATGGTAACATAGTATAATGAGTGCTAGTCGATAATACATGGGATAGCACTTGGCTGTGTTATACGGCAGTGTGAGCGAACCCTTAGGCTGATAGCTGCCCAGCTCAGAAATTTAGCTAATGGAGTATGGTTAGGGAAGATCTCCATATGGTATCTCAGCATGTCTTAATAGGGCATACAGTATAATTTGAGTAATCTGTAGTTGACAAGGCCTTTATAATAAATTTTTAATTTGAAAATGACCTATCTAAATAATGCAACTTAAAATGATTTATCCTAAAAATTATGTTTTATTTTTAGATTTTCAATGTAACAATATTTTATATTCTATATTCTCATTTTCCGGAGATCACAAAATACAATTAAAAAAACTAGAATTGGAAAATAAAATCAGGTTAGAAAAAGTATATATTTCACCTAATAGTTTTAATTAGCAAAAATAGTATAAGTGATGCATTCTCCAACTTTGTTGTTCTTTGTTGGATTGATACATTCAATGAAATGATGCTAAACATTGATTTTTTTTGCTAAGTATACTTTGTTTTTCCTTATTTTTACTCATCTTGCTAATTAACTACCGAAACGAGTCTGAGTTCAGTGGAAACATTACCAACGTAGGTGTATTTTATCAGAACATGTTTTTTTGTTGCATATCATCATTTGTCATCCTGAATCATGCTTTGTTTTCATGGTCTTTACTGAATAAGGTGTTCTCATTACAGAATGAATTTTATATTTGTTTTTTTCTCTACTTTTTCTATATTTTCTGTGTGGCAATAAAACAAAATGATTGTAATAAAAATATTAGTAACAATATAAACATTTGATGAAATTCAAGGGTAAGAGTAAATGAGCGGCACATCCGTTCAACAAAAAGTAAAAATTATTTCATGTTTTATTCAAAATTCATTAAAAACATGGAATAAAAAAAAATATAAACCTGACTCGTTTCTGGCATCTAAGCGCCCTTAGTTATAGGTTTTCCTATGTTGGTCAGATGTGCCACTCATTTCCTCTTATCCTTGAATCTTTGACTGAACTTCACCAGCAGGACAGGCACCCGACACACAGATCTCAACCCTCAACATCAGACGATATGGCGTGGTGAGCTCACAACTCCCTCTATCAAAATTTGATGAAATGTGTTTCTTTAGAATGTCCTATCTTCGGTTTGTGCTTTTAGTGGCTTAGGTTTGCAAAATTGCAACTATAATATTTATGTCGATCTCGCTAATATTCTGGAACAGCCTCCCAACAATCAAGTTCTCATGTAAAATGTACTGAACTGTTATTGAAAAAGAAGTTCTTATATCTTTTACTTTTTTTATAAATCCATTATTTTAATTTTAGTTTCATCTTGAAATATTTGTACTTTTTCAACAGTGACAGAAAGCCGTGGGATATTAGACAGCATACAAAGGTTTTCTTTGCTTCCGACCTACCTACCGGTGAGCTACACTATCCATCAAAGTGAGCTTTCCTTCTTCCTTAAAGAAGCAAACCAGGACATCATGAGGAATTCCAGTCTCCAGTCTCGAGTTGAATCATTTCTCATTTATAAGGCCAAGAAACAACCAATGATGAATGCCACCTACGGACCATTTTCCATTGAGCAAGAAGTGCCACAGGATTTACTGTTAATTTCTAACCATTTTGGATCTACAGATAAATTTGCATTTAACTGGAGGATTAAAGCATATATTCTGAAGAACAAAATCTATCGGTTTAAACCTAAAGTTCAAGTTTTGTTTTATATTGTGGGTAGAGATTGGGATGATTATAGCACTACAGAAAGACTTCCTTGTGTAAAAGTATTTGCATTCCGGGAAACCAGAGAAGTTAAGGCCACATGCAAGTTGACTGGTGATCTTGGATTGTGCGTTGCCGACCTTGAGCTACTGGCCAGCTGGTTTTGACCCACCAACAGTTATCGCAGGACATAAAAAGATGTTGGAGCAACCTGACGGTAGTCCAGTGGAATTGTATTATTCTATTCAGCAAAGTGATGGGAAAGGCAGTTGTGTCATGGAGGATGCAAGAAAAATCCAAATGTCTCATAATTATTTTGATGATGCTGGTCCTCCGCTGCAAAGAATTGGAAGTATCTACCTGTACCAAAGCCTCAGCAGCAACTTGTCTATTGAAGTGGTAATTGATGGGAATATAGCTATCCGTTCTTTCTATCGGAGTATAAGGACTGGGGATATTCTATCATATTTTGTGTTTCTTGCAAAAAATTTACACAGGCTAAGTTCAAATTAAGGTAAGAAAAAGGTGTTTTCAAAGTTTTTTTGAACACAAGCATTAAGAATTGTATGTGGTCTAAAGTTTTTTTTATCAGATAAATGTCAGTTATACGTTTATTGAAAACAGGAAATATGTAAGCGCAAAACAAATTCTAGAATTTTATTTTATAGATGGATATGTGAAATTATTATGTCATAATTGGTATATATTACTGTATACTTTATTGTATGGTTATAATTTCAATGTTACTGTCAGAGAAGTACAGACTGTTTTCAGATGCACCACAAGCACATGACTTCCCGATAGAAGGATTTTAACCTGAAGCAAAATACCAAGAGTTAAGGTACTGCCACACTAAACAATCCCGCTAGCGATCACGATAACGATGCATACTAATGCGATCGCTAGCGGGATTGTTTCTATATCGCTAGTAGCAGCCTATTTTAGCGATGTCGTTAAGGACGCTATCGCGGTTAGCGATCTCCTTAACGACTTTAGCGTTACAAAAGTACCGCTAAATCGCTAACAAAAGGTGCTACACTCAGCGATATATACTTACCAGCGGGGCGCCGACGATAAAAATAGGGTCCGGAACGATGAGAACGACGAGCGAGATCACAGCAGGATCTCAGCAGGGGCCACGTCGCTGGTAGATGCCGCACACAACAACATCGCTAACGGGATCGCTAAATAGTGACGTTTTTTAGCGATCCCGTTAGCGATGTTGTTTAGTGTGGCATACCCTTCAGCCATGTCAAACGTTTTGATTAGTGGTGACCCAATAGTTCCCCACAGATTGCTAAAACAGTAAAAAAACAGAATAATTCAATGTTACTTCTCTCTGGCACTCTAACTTCCTATTTAGCCCATCTTAAGTGTCAAGGAAGGTTGTGCAATATAAAGGTTTGTACACACGTGGTTTTGTCACGTTTTTGTCATGTGTTTTCTGTGCACATACTGTATGTCACAAAAGCTGCAGGATATTATAGTCCCAGCAAAGTGAGTGAGATTCCTTAAAGGGTATGCCACACTAAGCGAGATCGCTAGCGAGATCGCTACTGCATCACCATTTATGATGCAGTAGCGATCTCGTTAGCGACGCAGCTGTGTGTGACATGTAGCAGCGATGTGGCCCCCGCTGCGATGTCGCTGATCGCTTATGAACGTTCTGAGCCGTTTTTTGGTCGTTGGTGTCCCGCTGGTGAGCCTGAATCGCTGAGTGTGACACCTTTTATGAACAACTTCAGGTTTTCCCAACGACCGCAGAGGTCGTTATACAGATCGCTGATGAGTTGTGTTTGGAATCTAACTAGCGATCACATAGCGATCGCACTAGCGATCTCGCCAGGTTAAGTCGTTGTCGTGATCGCTGGTGCGATCGCTAAGTGTGGCAGTGCCTTTAGTCTCTTGCACATGTTGCTTATTTTTTCCTTGCAGTTTTGCAGTACAGTAGATTTATATCTGCAGAATATCAATTATTTCAGCATTTATGCTGCAAATTTCAACCATACTAATGAATGGGAAAAATGCACCAATGCATCAAAAATGCATGTATTTTATGCTGCGATTTTCTGCAAACACATCAGTGATTGCTGCAGATTTACAGCTTATTTTTCTACTGCAAATGCTAAATGTGTGCACATACCTTAAGGCCAGGATCAGACATGCAAGGAATATGGCCGAGTCTTGCATGTTAATACCCGCACTGCTGCTGGCACTCAGGAATGGAGCGTGCGGCTCCATGTATTGCTATTCGGCCGCACGCTCCGATCCGAGTGCCGGCGGCATTACCAGGTATTAACATGCGAGACTCGGCCGTATTCCTCGCATGTGAGATCCCGGCCTAAGGGCCCCGTCTCACATAGCGAGATCGCTAGCGAGATCGCTGCTAAGTCACAAGTTTTGTGACGCAACAGCGATCTCAGCAGCGATCTCGCTATGTCTGACACGTACCAGCGATCAGGCCCCTGCTGTGAATCGCTGGTCGTGTCAGAAATGCCTGGACTTTTTTTTATCGCTGGTCTCCCGCTGGCCAGCTGCATCGCTGTGTGTGACAGGCAGGAGACCAGCGATCAGCTGGTAACCAAGGTACACATCTGGTTTCCAGGCGTGGGGCTGTGCCTGGAAACCCGATGTGTACGTTGGATACCAGAGCGCTGCTGCAGGGGAGCTGGTAACCAAGGTACACATCGGGTTTCCAGGCACCGCGCAGTGCCTGGAAACCCGATGTGTACCTTGGTTACCAGCTCCCTGCATCAGCGGGCTGGTATCCAACGTACACTGCGGGTTACTAAGCGACATTACCCGCAGTGTCGCTGTCCTGATCGCTGCCTGAGCTGCCTGTTTGGCAGCTCAGCAGCAATCATGTAGCGACACACCAGCGATCCTGACAAGTTCATATCATTGTCAGGATCGCTGGTGCATCGCTATGTGAGACGGGGCCCTAATAGTCCATGGAAAGGATCTTTGTTGTTACAAGACTAACAATAGCTAACTCCAATGGGTACTATTAATATAGAGAACCCCAGGGGAAGATGCCCCAAGTAGCCCAGGTAAATATATCTCTCTACTTTAGATATTGACCATCATACCCCAGAGTATGAAATCTGAGACAAGTACTGCTTTACTGGCCTACATTTCTGATGGCAGTTTACAGATGAAAGCATGTATCAGATATATACTGTGTTAGTTGCATATAGTGAATGATTGTTGATTACAGAATAACTTGCTTAGAATTTCAAGTTAACTGTATAATACTATTTAAAAAATAATTTCAAATGAAAAGCAGATTGCGGCGTGATTTTTTTTTTATTGAGGGAGGTAGGGAGCAATGTTCTGAATATCCATAGTAGCCATAGAATATCCATATTGGCAGTTGTTCAAACAGGTTTAAAAAATAACTCATGCATGTTAGCACTGGGCTTAAATAAAAAAGACCATGATAAAATGGCATTGAAAAAAACTATTTACTGATATCCTCCATATGCATGATAAATATTAGGCCTCATTCAGATGTTGATTTTTCTGGTATGCAAAAAACAGTAAAAGTTTCATCAGTGTTTTTGATCCAATATTTGTTAGTGTTTAGTCCATCTTTGTTTCATCAGTGATTTTCTAGTATGAAAAAAATTAAATTGCAAAGCTTCTCCTACCCATTGCAATGATAAAGGTGTATTCTCAAGTTTTGTCTTGAGAAGCACACCGCTTTCAACTTTCTTTACATCCCTACTGCTGGTGGGGCGGGTAATCATCCTTGACAATTCTGGTTTAGCAGCTTTGTGCTATTGCTGAGCTTATGCTACTGTGACACATTATAGTCACTTGTTCTAACATCTACATTGTTATCACCATATTTACAGAGGTATAGTATATATCGAGGTAACACTACCTTTGAACAAACTCACAGCTCAAGTGAAAACTGATGGTGGGGCTGATAGTGATTTTGCACAACTGATAAAAGATCAAGAGCTGATCTGGGAAGAGTAGAGAGGTGAGCACCGAATTGCTCTATAAGGCTGTGGTTCCACGGTCCGGAACCACAGCGCTTTGGACGGAGCGGAAATTCCGCTCCGTCTAAGCCCCGCCCCTTTATGACGCGCGATCTTTCCGGAGGTGTTCAGGACACCTCCGGAACACCTCCGGAAAGAGCGCAGGGCTACATAGCCCTGTGTTAATTATGTTGCGGCGACGCACCGTCGCCGCAATACGCGAGGACATGCTGCGGTCTAAAAAGACGCGCCGCATGTCCGTTTACGCAGGTTTGCCACCTGCGTATTGTTACGCATAGTGGAGACGGATTTCTTGAAATCCCCTCCACTATGCTGTAACATCTGGACGCTGCGTGTTTGGCGCTGCGCCAGCGCACAGCGCCAAACACGCAGCGTATCCTGACCGTGGAAACTCACCCTCACAAGTAATGGGTTGTAAAGATTTGGATGTAATCTCAGTAGTTAAATCCTAGTTTGGAATGCAACTACTGAACATATTCAGCCTGGCTCTGGTGGTAGAACAGTCTGGGAGAAAAACTATAGACTTTGGAAAATAAAATCTCTAATATCAGGAGAACCACGAAAGATAGAAAAAGTAGGTCAGTTGTAAAGTTGTTTATTTTCTTTTTGTTTTACTATGCCAATTTAATTACAGAATACTTTTTAACCACAGTAATAGCACAGTTGCCATTTGTGTGCTAGTCTTGATTTTCATAGATTTCATAGATAGATTTATCCATACACTAGTATGGGTACTTTTCATCCATGACTCAGTTCAAAAACGGACATGTCTCCATGACTTATTTTGCAGACACATGGACATGTGAACAGCACCATAGATTTTAATAGGTATATGTTCAATCTGTGAAAAACAAAGATAAAAAACTATGTGAAAACTTAACATCAAAATAAGGACTTAAAGGGCTTTTTAAGTACATTTGTAAATACTGATAACATATCATTGCCACAGGTCATCATCAGATAGGTGTGGCGCGACATCGTTCACACCCACCAACCTACTGTTAACAGGTTTGCAAGCAGCTGGATGTAAACACTGAATGGAGCCAGAACTCATTAGCGCTATTCACTTGATGCTGACAAATACAGTTTACCTATTAGCAAAATAAAGCTAAAAATGATATTGCTGCAGTAATAAAATATATTTTGGTTTAAATACATCTGTGGAAAACAGCACTATTAGCATAAGCACAGACTACAGAAATTAGATCATTCCAGGTGTTGTTGTTTCACAGCAGCAGGAAATCCACAGGTTGAGGCCATTATATAACATTGTAAAATAAATGTTATGTCTTTATAAAGTGGTAAATACAGCTCACTATTCAAGGCATATTTAAAACAGGAAATATATATATATATTTGTATCGTGTTAGCCAGTAGGCAGAAAAATGTTAAGATTTGAGAGTCCTCAGTGGTTGATACATTTTAATGGCTAACTGAAAAGATGGTAACAAATTTCAAGCTTTCGAGACCACTCAGGTCTCTTCATAAGGCTAGAATCAGATGTTATTCTTCAGATTATGTATTAGTCTTTGCCTGATGAAGAGACCTGAGTAGTCTCGAAAGCTTGAAATTTGTTACCATATTTTTAGTTAGAAATTAAAAGGTATCAACCACTGAGGACTCTCAATTCTAAAATATTTTTCTATCTACTGGCTAACACAGTACAAAGATACACATCTTTCCTGTACTTTTAATAACAGTAATTTCATGACCTTGTTGCTGTGATAATGGAGACAAAAATGTTTGGCCAAGTAGATCTATTCTTTTGTCCTTTATCATATGTTGATGTATGGTCACAACTATTTCTCCCCTTCCCATATTGATAGTTCTGCTTTACATCACTTGTCTTATCTATCGCACTATTCTTGTGTCCTGTTGTGTATAAAAATGTGACTCTTCAAATTTTGTCATAACCTTTTCGAGGGTATATAGAGCAGAATTTCAATACTTGCAGATTATCCTAAACTCTGGACAACACAGAGATCTTTCTAAGGATCCTTTTACACCTAGGCCAGCAACAATGACAAGGTAGCATCCTTTTTGTCTAGATGAAAGAAGATTTGATCATTACCGTAGGCAGTGACTACTGTGCAAGCAATGAAATTATGGCTACAATTTTCTTTATTATCCTCATTTTTGTGTATATTATGAGTTTTTGGGTTTAGACGGATGTGAATTCTCCTAGTATAACAGTGTGAAAGAATGTGCCCATATGCAGGCCTGGGAACGAAAAGCAAAAAATAATTTCAAATAAAAATTCATGGGCTTCTATGACTATAACTTTCTTTATCATCATCATCTTCATTTTTTTGTAATTTTAATTCATGAACTCCAGCAGAGCCCCTTTTCAGGTCTGGGTGCAAAAAACTAAAAATGTTTTAAAAAATAAATTAATAGGCAGTCATCCATGGCTACAATTTAATTTAACATTATCCTCACATTTGGAAAATTCATATTTTTTGTGATTAGGGTAAATTTCCCTAGTAGAACCCTGCTCAGTATTGGGCACAAAAGACTAAAACATTTACCAGACAAACGTTTAGGGCCTCGGCAATTCCAATCCTCCTTTCTTTTATGCTAAAATGAGGATTTTTGGTATTTTGACTGGTATGGATTCCAATGGTTGGTCCTCTCTGCCCACTGTAATATTATTTTTTTTGATATGGTGAATTAGAGAGTGGCACAATAATGGATTGTCATCATAAAGTCCACCAAATCAAGTTTGATGTAGAGCACAGGCATAAACAAGTGAATTTTAGTACACCCCTAAGCAGGAAATTTCAAATGTTCACCTGTACTTTCAGAGAAAGAATGGTATGCCTGATTACAAAAGAGGGGTAATTTTTTTTTACCTTTTTTTTTCCTAAACTTCTTAATCACCTACAGTATGACATGCATTTGGATCATACAGCTCTGACAAAATTAAGAGACCACCACATGAAAAAACTGTCATGGGCAGCCCATTCTCCAGACCTGAACCCCATTGAAAACCTCTGGAATGTGATCAAGAGGATGATGGATAGTCACAAGCCATCAAACAAAGAAGAACTGCTTAAATTTTTGCGCCACAAGCTATGTGAAAGACTGGTGGAAAGCATGCCAAGACTCATAGAATCATAGAATGGTAGAGTTGGAAGGGACCTCCTGGGCCTTCTGGTCCAACCCCCTGCTCAAAGCAGGATATAGAATCATATCATATATAATCATGAAAGCTATTTTTAAAAATCATGGTTATTCCACAAAATATTGATTTCAGAACTCTTCCTGAGTTAAAACATTAGTATTGTTGTTTCTAAATGATTATGAACTTGTTTTCTTTGCATTATTTGAAGTCTGAAAGCAATGTTTTTTTTTTTTTAATTTTGAACATTTTTCTTTGTAGGAAAAAAAATACAAAATTTATTGCTTGGAAATTCGGTGACATGTCAGAAATGTATAGACTAAAAGAACAATTTACATTTTACTCAAAAATATACCTATAAAGAGAAAAATCAGACAAACTGAACATATGAAAGTGGACTCTTAATTTTTGCCAGAGTTGTAGATAAATAAGGTCTGTATTAAGCTGGAGCTGATCTTGTTTCATACCAAGCAGATGCTGGCCAAGTTAAGGGTATGCCACACTAAGCGAGATCGCTAGCGAGATTGCTAACGAGGTCGCTACTGCGTCACCATTTATGACGCAGTAGCAATCTCGTTAGCGACGTCGCTGTGTGTGACATGTAGCGGCGATGTGGCCCCTGCTGAGATGTCGTTGATCGCTTATGAACGTTCTGAGCCGTTTTTTGGTCGTTGGTGTCCCGCTGGTGAGCCTGAATCACTGAGTGTGACACCCTTTATGAACGACTTCACCAGCGTCGCAGGTGGGACTAGGTTTTCCCAACGACCGCAGAGGTCGTTATACAGATCGCTGATGAGTTGTGTTAGTCAGCAAATTCCTGTAACTTCAGCAACCAGTGATAGTCTTATCTCTGCAATTTAACCATTTATATGCTACTATCAATCATTGACAGCAGGATTTACACCATTGTGATACGATTGCAGGGAGTCTATGGGTTACCATGGCAGTAGGGGGCCTGATGAAGGCCTCGATAACTGCCATCTTAGTCCTCCTGTGAAGATCAGACAAAACAAAACCCCAAAAATTGTATGGATTGTACTTTTTTCACCATTTCACCCCACTTGGATTTTTTTTTTCCAATCTTCAATACCTAATATAGTAAAATGAATGGTAACATTCAAAAGTTCAACTTGTCCTAAAAAGCTTTGTGAAAAATTTGTTAAAGCTGGGGAATTTGTATTTTAATAGATTTGCTCATCTCTACTAGGGATAAATTTGACAATCAGATGAAGCACAAACTATTGTCAATGTAAATAAAATACACAGAAAGATTAAAATGTCTATGAATAAAGAATAAAGGGCAAAACTTGATAACTTGGGACTATGACTGCATAGTACATTTTATTTTATCTTAGATGCCTAAAAACCATTAAAACTACTTCTTAACCCCTTACTGCCATCGGACGGTATAGTACGTCTGACGGCAGTATCCCCGCTTTGATGTGGGCTCCAGTGGTGAGCCCACCTCAAAGTCGGGACATGTCAGCTGTTTTGAACAACTGACATGTGCCCGCAATAGCCGCGAGAAGAATCGCGATCCGCCCTCGGCTATTAACTAGTTAAATGCCACTGTCAAACTCTGAAAGCAGCATTTAACATGCTCTTCTGGCCATCTGACTGGAAATGCACTCACCGGTGACCCACGTCACGTGATTGCGGGTCACCGGTGTGTCGGCATGACAACCAGAGGTCTCCTTGAGACCTCTATGGTTGTTGATGCTGGATTGCTGTGAGCGCCACCCTGTGGTTGGCGCTCATAGCAATGCAATAATTCAGCTACACAGAGACGATCTGAGCATTGCCTATATGTAGCAGAGCCGTTCAAGTTGTGGCAGCTTCTAGCCTCCCATGGAGGCTATTAAAGCATGCCAAAAGTAAAAAAAATGTTTTTAAAAATGTAATAAAAAAACAAAAAAGTTCAAATCACCCTCCTTTCTCCCATTCAAAATAAAACACTAAAAATAAAATCAAACATACTGTACTCATATTTGGTATTGATTCGTTCAGAATCTCCCGATGTATCAAAAAAAAAGGATTAACCTGATCGCTAAACAGTATAGCGAGAAAAAAATCTAATCACCAGAATTATGTCAAAATGTTCTTTTCCTGAAATTCTGTGCCCTTTTTTCTTCACACGTTTCTTTGGTTATTGTGGCCAAAGAGTTTTTGTTTCTAAAATTCATCAGGCTTGTTTAGATGTTCTTTTGCATAATTATGATGCTGAATTTTATGGTGAAGACATAGGAGAGGTTTTCTTTGAATGTCTCTTGCATAAAGGTCATAATTGTGCAGGTGTCTCTGAACAGTAGAGCAATGTACTACAACTTCAGAATCAGCTAAATCTTTCTGCAGTCAAGCGGGGGGGGGGGGTTCAGATTTGCCTCCCTAGCAATCACACTAGCAGCTCTCACTGAAATTTAGTTTGATCTTCCAAACATTATCTTGACCTCCACTGTTCCTGTTAACTGCCATTTCTTTATTGCATTTCGAACTGAGGAAAGGGCATCTTGAAAACGCTTTGCTTTCTTCATATAGTCTTTTCCTGCTTTCTGGACCTCCACTATTTTCATTTTCAGTGTGCTAGGCAGCTGCTTAGAAGAAGCCATGGATGCTGTTTTTTGGCACAAGTTTAGAGGAGGCTGTTTTTTTTTAAAGCTGGCAAATTTGCATCACGTGGCTGTCATGATCCGTTCCAGGGTTTAGTCCTGTCTGCCCTTGGTCCGGGTGGATCATGTCAAGGTTAACTTTGCTCTGCCTCATTCTGGGTTCAGGTTGGCTATTTAGCTCTCACACATCCTGCTATAGCAGCGTGAGCTATACTGCTACCTTCGGCTTGTGAACCTGACTGTTAACCCTTGATTTGTCCTGCTGTTATCCCTGACTTGTCCCATGTCTGTCGTTCCCCTCTGTCTGCCCTGTTCCCTGCATTTCCCTGTTTGTCTGTTTGATTCTCTGGTTTTTGACTCGGCCTGTATTCGGACTCGCTTCTGCTTTCTGTCTTTGTCTTATCTGCTTCTGACCGTTGCTGACCTCCTGGCTTTCTCCTGACCACGTATATTGCTTATTCCTTTTGTTCTGCTGCCTCCGTACGGTTTTGACTTGGCTTGCCTGACCACGCTCCCACCACTTGGTGGCGCCTGTGTTTCTGCTCTGTAGAGGGCTTGCTGAGACCTGTGATACTTCAGATGACTGATTATTCCTGACTCAGTTTTGGACTGTTTTTGCTGCCACCTGGTGGTGGTTTTGGCTGCTGCAGTGCAGGCCTACTCTGGTAGTGTGTAATCCCTTCTCCCCTCTGTAATCTACAGGTGCAGCACACACCAGCCTGCATTACAGCTGCGTGACAGTGGCCTTTCCTAACGATGATAAAGAACAAGCCATAAGTCACGCAGGCTAATTAAGGTCTGACTTCGAACAGAAGATTAAGGAAAGTGGCTCTCACCAAATCGATGACAATACAGTCCTTTTATACCATATTTCAAGACATGGACAGGATATGCAGGGAGTTCAGAGGGGTGCAGGGAGAAGGATTCATACGACAGCTGTTTCATGTTGTTCTAACGCTTCTATGGGTCCAACTAGAACAACGCGAAAAGGCCGTCATCTACATCCTTCTCCATGCACCCCTCTGAACTCCCTGCATACCATATCCATGTCCTGAAATATGGAAAAAAAGGATTCTATTTTCATTAACTTGATGAGTGCTGCTTTCCTTATTCTTCAATCCACAGTGCTTTGTGATTGTTTTTAGCTGAGCACTATACAACTGTCAATAAGTCTGCTGCAGGTTTCAGATCTGGCTGCTTTACTAATGGATAAGCACCGCAGGCACTAGTGACCTGTTATCTCCTTTCACTTCATTAATTGAGGTCTGACACCTTCATCAAAGTTATCTGAGCACACAAACCTCCAAAGGTGCAGAAAATTTTACATTGGGCCATTTTATTTTTTGCTATTTTTAATATATCATCTTTTACTTTATGCCATGTGTTGTTGTTTCAATATAATGAGTGTTTTAGCAGCAGGAGATTATCATTGCCTGACTAGTTCTCATGTGCATGACAGTCCAGCTAATCTGTGTAAATCCACTCCCACCACTGATTAGCAGCTTACTGACAGTGTACACAGGAAGCTGACAATCAGGGATGTGGGCACAATTATACACTTAAGGTACTGCCACACTAAACAATCCCGCTAGCGATCACGATAACGACGCATACTAATGCGATCGCTAGCGGGATTGTTTCTATATCGCTAAGTGCGGCCACATTTAGCGATATAGTTAACGACGCTATCGCCGTTAGCGATCTTCTTAACGACTTTAGCGGTACAAAAGTACCGCTAAATCGCTAAGAAAAGGTGCCACACTAGCGATATATACTTACCCAGCGGGAGCGCCGACGAGAAAATAGGGTCCGGAACGATTCCAGCGACGAGCGAGATCACAGCAGGAAGCTCGTCGCTGGCAGATGCCGCACTGAACAACATCGCTAACGGGATCGCTAAATAGTGAGTTTTTTAGCGATCCCGTTAGCGATATTGTTCAGTGTGGCATACCCTTTAGCTTAAAGGCCACTGCTGCATTTACAACAGATAAAACAGGGATTCTATCAAAGCTACAGCAGACAGTCCAATAGAGGATATATAATTGAAATCAGGCTCTCTTTTGCTGTGTTATTCTACTCTCAGACTCCATAGCAAAAACATGCTGACAGATTTCTTTTAACTTTTTGCCTATTGTTCAATGTATTTGTGACACCTTATTATACAGTTTTAGTTGGAGGAAGCTGGTTAAATGCCCCACATCTGGTCACATAAACCTCCATCAACAGCCATTTTGAACACAAAAATGCACACTTCATTAACAAATTTGTTAAATGTTTATTTCTCCATAAACAAGTTATCCCCTATCTTTTACATGTGGCTTACAGTGAATTAAAAATGTATTCATACTTCTTACACCCAAAAAGGCAAATGTATTTTATTGGGATTTTATGTGCTATCACATCACAATGTAGCAAGTATTTGTGAAGCGTAAAGGAAATGATGCACAATTTTCTAATTATTTCAAAAATTTAAATCTTAAAATTGCCACGTTTTCTAAAGTCTTGACATTAAGTTCTGTGTGGGGTGTCAGCAGTCGGTGAATATTTTTTAATGATCCTTTAAAGAAAAATGGAACATGCTCCTCTACAATGGCTTATCGTTGTTTCCCCTTGCAGAAGATATCAGACGCAGTCAGGTTATCAGACATTCACCTAGTTTTAGCATTAAGGGGTAGCTGCAGAATACAATGAACCTCTGTATCAGTAAGTGTCTTTGTTTTGGCGTACCCATCACATCTAGTAGCCTGTTATTCACTCAGTTGCATTCTGCTGCCTCTGGGTTTTCTGAAGCCTGATCTACTGCACAGTGATTCATTTTAAAATGAGACCAATAATTATTTAGAGGAGTCTAACATTTAAATAAAGAGAATTTAATACATGAGTCTATAAAGTAAAAAAAATGCCAAATGGTAGTTTTCTCATACTAGGTGATACTTCTGAGGATAAGCATTGTGAGGGTCTGAACAGTAAGGTCTATTTAAAGGATTCTTTTTTAAAATGAACCTAATAAAGAGCTTGACGTAATGAAATAGCAAATTCAGCTTTTTTGTCCAGATTGTGCCAAGGGACTGTGGAAGCCCTGAGGTCCAGCAGATCTTGGCATAAGACATTTTAATCCATAGCCAATGGCTGCTGGCAAAATTGCATTCACCATTGTATTTGCTCCATTGGGCTGGAAAAAGAACCTGAACAGATGGAATCTATAAGACTGAATGTAGAGAACTTGACATGTCACAGCGAATCACAATGTTTAACTTCTCGGGATTACAAGCCTCTGGTTTATTATGGTGCGTAGTGATTGCTGTTATTACAGCATCATTTTTGTAATTTCTGTGTTAAGTTGTTAGTCTTTGTTATTTTACTGTTTGTTAATTATGGCACTGTCTAATATGTATAGTACATTTCTGTAAGAATATGTGCACAAAGAAACACTTAGTGCTATTAAAGGCGACACGAACAAGAACTGAGAATAAATAAGGTCAAAAGAACATGTGTAATGCTAACAACTCATCGACTTTAACATAATGACACATTATTAGAGAAACCAGCACGGGATTTTGCTGTCTTGGTAATCACAATGTAAAAAAAGCCCTGAATTAAGCTTTGCTAACAGCAACCTACTTTCTTAATGGCAGAATAGACTGGGCATTGGATTTTAAGGTCAAGTATAATCATTTTATGGACACGTACTCCATTTACACATTGCAAACAAGCTATTAAGTAAGCTTTATTAAAATAAACAAAAGGCTGTCTATGTTGGATGGTTTAGGAAGATAAAAGGAAAGGAAAGCTATCAGCAAAGAAGAAATTACAGGAGAATCCCTTAGGTACTGTAGTAAAAGCATAACATTTGTATGTATATTTTGCAGCCTGTAAAATATAAAATAATTCATACATTTCCAATGCTTAAGTTCAAGTGTTTTTTCCTATTTTCTTCTTACTTTTACTTGTACGCTTAAGATTTAGAAATATTTCACTTTCTCTGTATATGTGATGGAAATGACTGCACTCTGTATAAATAGGGATGTGTGATTTGTCAGTAACCACAAGGCATGAACGCGTCTGTAATGGCAATTCTGTAAGTTAAATGGGCCAACTGGGAGATTCATCTGCATAATGCTATATAATTCTTAAATGCAGCATTAAGAAGTGGAATATTATCATTGAGGGACAGTGAAGCCTGTTTATACATCTACTAATTTGTCTATTGAGAAACACTGCCAGAGAACCTCGTCCCCAAAGAATTTTCAGTGTTTTTATAGATCACTACAGAGGAATGTATCTAAGCTTTTTTTGAGACGTGAAATGCAAATTTCCCAATGCATCAGGCATTTAATTTAATGTTTCCCGCAATACTAAATTACCATGATCCCAGCATTTTCTGCCGCTGTGAAACAGATTATTTTGGGCCAGTAAATGAGATTTTTGTTTACTTTTTGGATATAAAGACAGACTTTTCTAAGATGACTCATTTCATGTTCCTGCTCTGAAATATTGTTTTCATCTGGTGCAGTTATTCTTTTTTAGAAAGCATAAAAAACTTTTAATAATTGTAAAGTAAGACTTTTTAATGTACTATGATGAGTACATCAATCTGCCCATATGCCATTACATCATTATTAGAGATGGACAATTTTATTAGAGTGGAAACTGTACTCAAATTATGCAAAAATACACATTTTGGAGAATATAGATTTTTTTCTGTATTAAGTCTATGCAATTCAGCAAAATGGCATCCAGAGGAAGGCCAGTAAAAGGTTAAACAGAAAATAAAAAACATCTCGCTACTCACCTTTCCAGTCATCCCACTGCCTGTTATCCAGTCTTCTGTGTTTTCTATGTGCCACATGTCCAGTTTGGTGTTCACTCAAGGATGAAGTGAACACCAGAACAAGACTTCCAGCTACAGGCCCTGGAAGTCAATCCAAAAGTTTTTTTTTCTTTATAACATTTTGCCAGCTGCTCACCTCCCCAACTGACCCCGCCTGGTTACTATCTGATACTCGCCTTGCTGCATTTCTACCCTATTGTTCACTCTAGGCGAGAGCTTTCGGCCATGACTGGACATCAAAGATTACTATGCACAGGTAGGGACCTCCATGGTCTGTGGCCAGAAATCCCAGCCCGTTGATCACTCTAGGCCAGGATTTCCAGTCATAAGTAGGTCCAAAAATGTGATGCATTCACCAACTCTTTCTAATGTCTGTTCATAAGTTGAACCACATAGAGTATATTATGAGTCAAATTAATAAATCATAAAAGCTTAAACTTTACAAGTGAGAGAGAACACCCCACTGGCCTTAAGAGCTTACACTTTACAGGCGAGAGAGAGGACCACGATGACCATAAGAGTTTACCCTCTGCAGAAGAGAGAGACTTAGTTAGTGACTCTGTAGATGGAAAATGACTCTGCTGTACAAACTGTGCTCCACTGGGAACTGCTGATCTGTGATGGCCCAGATACTGACCAACACTGTACAAGGTATGACAGTCAGCTAGATGATGTAGCTGCAGGGCAATATGGAGAGGCTCACACAATAATGCAAAATTTTGTTTGCTTGCTCTCTGATGCTTCATCAGCATGGGAAATAGTTCATAGAAAGATTTTATTGTGAACTGTCAATTAAATCTCAAAATGTTCAAATTTGCATGAAACCATGGATTTCAGGAAATTCGACTTGAACTTGATCCTCCGCGGATCGATCTCCAGTGGCAAGTTAAAGACTGCAAGTTGAGAGTGAAAGAGAGTTTATATAAGTTTGTGTAAGCTATTATGAATTTCAAAATGTTTCCCTCTTTTATATAATTGTGATTTTTTTTACCTGTTGCATCTTTATAGGAACAAAATAACATGGTACAAATATCAATAAAACATTTCTTTAGTTAATTATATTTGACCAAATGTTTTAGCTAGCCATAAGATATTGTTTCAAAAAGATATGTGCATCTAATGTGTTGTCTGTCACTGATTAACCACGTACAATATATCTACTTAAAAGGACTGCCTCAGGATTACTACCTGAGATATGTATTGACATTGGAGTATAATAGAGGAGTTTCCTTGCCCTTGGTAGATGGGAGAAGCCAAAATCAACCCATTTGTGCATTCCATGAATAGATGGTCATTTATTTGAAGAGCCAATAGAAAATTATTTTTCATTGTGGGGAAAATGTAAATTTACAAGTGTTTTTTAGGTTTAAATAGGTTTTTCTACATCTATAGCACTAAACAACAAAGTTCTGCATTAAACCGTAATGACACAAGCATGCAACCTGATAGAGCAAGTTTTTTTTAAGATACATGTCTTACCAGACACTTAAAAAAAGAAATGTAGGTTGTGGGGGCTGCATAGTTATTTCACTGTGTTGCAGTAGCTATCACTAAAGTGCAATATTAACCCTTTCTCAATATAAGACATATAAGTACATCTTAAGGGTATGCCACACTAAATGAGATCGCTAACGAGATCGCTAACAAGATCGCTAAAACGTCACTATTTAGCGATCTCGTTAGCGACCTCGTTGTGTGTGGCATGCAGCAACGATGTGGCCCCTGCTGTGATGTCGCTGATCGTTCACTAGCGTTCTGGACCATTTTTTGATCGTTGGCGTCCCGCTGGTGAGCCTATATCGCTGTGTTTGGCACCTTTTGCGAACGACGAGCGACCTCGTTTGTGACACATATGACAGCGGCGCAGGCGGGACTAGGGTTTTTAGCATCACGGAGTGGATCGCAATATCTGTAAGTTCTCTTTTGCGTCACAGAGAGGATCGCAGAAGTTGCAAAGCAGGCTAGCAGGACGCAGAGAGCAGGAGCGATGCTGGAAATTCCTATGAATCAGAAGCGCTCAGTACATGCTAATGACATCCTAACGACCGCCAAAGTCGTTAAAGAGATCGCTGACCGCTGATGTGTCGTTTATGAGATCTCCTGTTTGGCAGCTACTAGCGACCTAAAAGAGATCACACCAACGATCTCGTTAGCTTGCGTCGTTATCGTGATCGCTAACGAGATCGCTAACTATGGCAGTACCTTTAAGTCAGTCCTCATGTATGGAGCAGGCTCAGGAGCTCAGTAACATCTTACCGTATAATATATAGCTGTTACCTTCCTGTAACTATAGCAGCTATAGAGTGGTACAATCTCTGTAGTTCAACTACTTAAATATCCCTGTTAATCTCCAACACTGAGATTTAATCATCTTTCACAGCTGTCTACAATTCAATTGTGGGGCATCAGTATGTTGTTATGGCAGCCAGAGGCCTCCATTGCCACCTGCATTGGCCTCTTGAGAAGCCTACCCTGTGGATGGCCTTCATTGGAGAACTTATTTTTCACTACTCACTGCTAAACTGTGCTAATGTAGTATACAGTAACAGCCATCGGAGTATCCGTCGGTTTAAGTCACCTCAGAACTAAAAATAATGTAAAATTGGAAACTAAAATAAATAATAAAAAAACTATACACGTTTGATATCGCCTTGATCATAATGACCTGGAGAATCATTATTTCATTTAATTTAGACAGCACAATGAATACCATAAAATCAACCCTAAAGAAGAAGTACAGAACTGTGTTTTTTTGCACCATTTCGCTACCATTGAAATTTATTTTCAAAACTACAATTTGGCCCTTATATGGCTATGTGATGAAAAATCCAAACTCTTTAGAACTTTGAAGAAGGAGAGTTAAAGCACGATCATGCTAAAACAATAAGTCATCAATTTGGAAAAGGGTTCTGATCAGATATGAGTGAATATGGCAAAATTCTAATTCGCCATAATCAATTACTTATGTTGCCCATCACCTCCTTGGTCCCTCCGCTCCTCACCTTTTGCTTGTTTGGTCCGTTCTCATGTGGTGTATGGCTGAGGGTTGTACTCTTGACAGGGTATGATGTATCTTACGGTGGCCAAGCTTTCTGCCACACGGGAACTCCACAATACAATGTTTGCACAGTAACTGCCTCTAGGCAGAAGATGATGATGGTGGTAGTAGTTGGTGCATTTGAGCCCAGTCATGAAGCAGCCATAAGGGTTTAAAACAGAAGTCTTTTTAACGAAGGTAATGGGGCAAATTATTATTTGCAAACAGCAGGCAACTGAGGTACAGGATTGCACTCACGGTTGATGACTGCTGTGTACCTGCATGCAGGCAGATATTTGTAACCTCTAGTTTTAAGAAGTCTGAATATTTCTTCAGCACGGTGCTCTGTTTCTGCCCTGAGGTAATTCTTCCTCCTACAAAATGGCTTCCTCTTTTGGTGCTGCCTGTCAGCAGGTCTCACAATGTATTTAAAATGCACAGTCCACATAACAATTCACAGCATTTATATGAAAACACACTTTGTGGGAAACCACATTAGTAGTATCTTCTTATCCTTGCTGCGAACGTTAAATCTCCAGGCCTCAACATGTTAGGCTGGGACTTCCAGCTCTGATATAAGTGCACTTAAGGTCACAGTGTCATGACGTGTGCTGTGACCTTACAATGCACATGTGCAGAATGAGGATTCAGCAATTGCAGTAGTCATAAAAAAATGCAATGAGTACCGAATAAGTGATGATGAGTAGTGTAGGGGCCATAGAGGTGATTGCTACAGTGTGTGGGAGTATTTTTTTTATTTTTCAACCTTTTGATGGCCCTGTACAATTCATGTGAAATGGTGACTAATGGCTATCCTTTTGATTTTGCTCAATTCGCGAGGAAGTGAATTATTGAAAATCTGCATTTTGGCAAATGCTAATTTTTTAAATATTCTTGTAGAATATAGTTCCACTCAAATTTATTTGCTCTTCTCTAGTTAATATGCTTTTACATTCTATATCATTTTCTGTTATATATTTGGTTAACCAGTGTCAGTAAACGTGTCTAACAAATGCCACCATGACGTTTGGTTCTGGCAACCTAGTAACCTATCCTGCGTGAAGCATGACATGTGCCTTAGCTGACTTCTAAAATATGGATGAAGGCATGCGTGAATATATAATTTAATATGTCTTTAGTGTTGGTCTACACCTTGGGTTTTGCTGGTACAGTACATACAAAGCCTCTCCTATCTTTTTGTGACGTTTGGATGAGAGCACCATAATGCCATCTGGTGGCATTGCCAAAACTATTTTGTTTTTGTCACAGGGGAAAACCTCCACTATTTATTCTTCAGTTACGAGACGAAGCTCTGATCAATTGACCAATATTAGATGCCAATAGAAACCCCAAAATTCTGACATTTACTTGCTTGGAACAACATGGAAGATGACATGTGTCTCTAAACTCTTCTGTAATCCAACTAGTTGGTCAAGTTTATATTGTGAATAACCTCAAACCTGACAGCACTGCAACTCTCCTCTTCTCCTTTTCTCTGTTCTCTACCCATGGATGTATATTACCATTGTTAATAGACAACATTTGTTCACATTTGTTCAAACCTGTACCATTACTGAAACATAATTAAATACACACCAACATAGTATTCAAGGACACAACAACATGTGATTTAAAAGATACAAGAAAAAATACTTCACTAATGTGAGTTTACAAAGGAACAAAGCATTTTCATTAATAAAGGATTTCTACTTTGCTTTGGTTTGTTTGTAGCTTCCACAGCAAATTCCATTATATCATGAATAGTAAATAAACTTTCATAATGTCTAAAATGCCAGTGCTGATCTATTTGGTAAAGTAATACAGCCGCATTCTATATTGTAATATTCAATAGTGTGCTGATAAACATTTTAATGGTTAAGAATAAGTCCCAGGTCAGTGAAGTCTAATCAGTTTTACTGTTATCTATATTATTCTGTGAACTTCAATTTAATAAAATATTTGTCTTATAAAAATAAACCAAAACAATATCAAATTCAATAAGATAGGGGCATAGTAAATAATGTTGTGCAAGTAGATTTAGGCAATGAACACCTATCACGTGGAAAATATATTTTTGACTTATGTTACTGTTTTCTAGAGATGATAGTGTCACGGGGCAGTTGTAGAAATACAGGGGATGTGGAATCTGGGCCCCTGAACTGCCCCTAAGGCTAAGGAAGGACCCTGTCTCTCCTTAACTTGGGGGTACACTTAAAGGTAGTGAGGCCCAAGCCACCGACCTGTCCCTGTCTCTTTTTTAGCCCTGAGCTAAACCCACCAACCCCCTCCCCAGGAGGTGAGACAGGGAATAATGTGAATAACACCATAACAACAAAAGGAAAGACAGACACCTAGGGGTTAAATCAGCTAAAAATAAACACTTAGCTTTATCTGCTGCAATGCCCTGCACAGCAATAAGACACCAGATAAGCGAAAAAGCAGAAGTACCACTGCTCTGAGCAGCTCCTGACTCCAGCTTGGATGGTCTCAGAAGGTAGAAATATCACCATCAGCCAGCTGAAGCCTCTGATGACCTTTTCCCCACCGGGGGAAAAGACAGATTAACTCCCGGTGGCCTGAAAGGAAAAAGGTTTTGGTATGCAGAGAGATCTGCCACAGATCCAAATGTGGATCGTGACAGATAGTATGTTTTGAAATTAAAATTCACTACTTTACCCAAATTTTTCTCAGAAATTGAATGTGCAGGAAATTGAGTCACCACAAATCAAAAGTACTTCAAAGCCTCCAATTGCTCTGAAAAGACATGTATAGTGACCTTCCTATATCTTTAAATTAAATCTACTATATACACTGCTCAAAAAATACAGGGAACACTCAAATAACACATCCTAGATCTGAATGAATGAAATATTCTTATTGAATACTTTGTTCTGTACAAAGTTGAATGTGCTGACAACAAAATCAAACAAAAATCATTAATGGAAATCAAATTTATTAACCAATGGACGTCTTGATTTGGTGTCACCCACAAAATTAAAGTGAATGTAATGTCCTTAAAACAAGTCAAAATGATGCTCAGTAGTGTGTTTGGCTCCACGTGCATGTATGACCTCCCTGTGCCTGTATGACCTCCCTACAATGCATGCACCTGATGAAGTGGCGAATAGTCTCCTGAGGGATCTCCTCCCAAACCTGGACTAAAGCATCCGGCAACTCCTGGACAGTCTATGGTGCAATGTGACATTGGTGGATGGAGTAAGACATGATGTCCCAGATGTGCTCAAACGGATTCAGGTCTGGGGAACGAGCGGGCCAGTCGATAGCTTCAATGCCTTCATCTTGCAGGAACTGCTGACACACTCCAGGCACATGAGGTCTGGCATTGTCCTGCATTAGGAGGAACCCAGGGCCAACCATACCAGCATATGGTCTCACAAGGGGTCTGAGGATCTCATCTCGGTACCTAATAGCAGTCAGGCTGTCTCTGGCGAGCACATGGAGGGCTGTTCGGCCCTCCAAAAAAGCCACCCCACACCATTACTGACCCACTGCCAACTGGTCATGCTGAAGGATGTTGCAGGCAGCAGATCACTCTCCACGGCGCCTCCAGATTCTGTCATGTCTGTCACATGTGCTCAGTGTGAACCTGCTTTCATTTGTGAAGAGCACAGGGCGCCATTGGCGAATTTACCAATTCATTTGTTCTGTGGCAAATGCCAAGCGTCCTGCATGGTGTTGGGCTGTGAGCACAACCCCCATCTATGGACATCGGGCACTCAGACCATCCTCATGGAGTCGGTTTCTAACCGTTTGTGCAGACACATGCACATTTGTGGCCTGCTGGAGGTCATTTTTCAGGGCTATGGCAGTGCTCCTCTTGTTCCTCCTTGCACAAAGGCGGAGGTAGCGGTCCTGCTGCTGGTTTGTTGCTCTCCTACGGCCCACTCCACGTCTCCTGGTGTACTGGCTTGTCTCCTGGTAGCGCCTCCAGCCTCTGAACACTACGCTGACAGACACAGCAAACTTTTTGCCACAGTTCGCATAGATGTGCCACCCTGGATAAGCTGCACTACCTGAGCCACTTGAGTGGGTTGTAGAGTCCGTCTCATGCTGCCACGAGTGTGAAAGCACAACCAACATTCAAAAGTGACCAAAACATCAACCAGAAAGCATTAGTACTGAGATGTGGTCTGTGGTCCCCACCTGCAGAACCACTCCTTTATTGAGTGTGTCTTGATAATTGCCAATAATTTCCATCTGTTGTCTATTCCATTTGCACAACAGCATGTGAAATTGTCAATCAGTGTTGCTTCCTAAAGGGCCTTTTACACATAGCGATATCGCCAGCAATATCGCTAAAGCATCACCAATTTGGTGACGCAGCAGAGATATTGCTAGCGATATCGCTATGTGTGATACTTACCTCCGACCGGCTCCCCAGCTGTCTGTCGCTGATCGCGCGAGAATGTGCAGCTCCATTTCTTGTCGGGCACTTCCTGCTGGGCTACCTACTGGCACCGACGAGCGACGCGTGGAAGCGGGCGTGAGGACATCAGGATTGCCGCGTCTCAAGGGTAAGTAGCGACCGCTGCTGCATCGCTAAGTCACTGTGAGATCTGCCTGTGTGACAGCTTACTAGCGACCATTTAGCGATGCACCAGCGATCCTGACTGGGTCATATCGTGGTCGGGATCACTGCTGCATCACTAAATGTAAGACCCCCTTAAGTGGACAGTTTGATTTCACAGAAGTTTGATTTACTTGGAGTCATGTTCTGTTGTTTAAGTGTTCCCTTTATTTTTTGAGCAGTGTATTCTCTTCTCAAAAACTCATCTTCTGCACTGCTCTCACTATCCTGATTGACCACAAAATGGCTGCTGCATTTGCTGATGCTGATTTTATATGGGTAACGATAGTCCCTCCTAATTTGTTTGGCTATACCATGTAATGTAATACGATACCTGCTTGTATTATGGAAAAGCTGCCAGGTCTTATGCAAGATTGTGTGAGCCTTCTCTCGCTGATACCTCTTTAACAATCTGTAAAATAGTGGCAGTCATTTTAGGCTATTCACATGAAGTGAATTTTACAAATTCTTCAAGTGTGGTGCAATTTTTTATGGTCTGATAGAATGGAGAAGATGGAATTTTTTTTGTCCATTTTCCCCACAGCCGAGAAAATAGAATCACATGGTGATCAAATTCTGATCAGAGTGTGACTAGCCAAATTGACCTGATGCTCTCAGATGAGAGAAAATATGGAGGTGTGAACCTAGCCTTAGTTAATATAATTACATTACGTTTTAGTCAAGTCAACCATCTTCATTCTTTCATTCCTTTTCAGACGCCTTGATATGCAGTTTGCAGAATGATCCAAATTTCTGATTTTACTATTTTGGGAATATCTCTCTGAATGATATACAGTAGGACTGGTTTGAAATCTGTTTATTCAGGGTGCTACTGTATTTACTTGTTGCGATGTGTCAGCACTAGAGATGGGTGAACCCGAACAGTAAAGTTCGGGGTCCATATGAAACATCAAGTGTTTGTGCACAGATGCTGAATACGGACTTCTCCAGAAAGTCCGTGTTAATCTTTGTGTTCAGCACCCCGAACATTGGGTTTTTCCCATCTGTTATCTGCATGACAGAGGCATAGCTAGGGTTTCAGTTTAGGGGGGCAAAACATCTGAGTGGGCCCCTAACCAGAGAACCTCAGCAAATGACCACGCTGTTGCCAAAAATAATCTATATGTAAAAAGACCAATATTGATATCACCGCAATATGGTCAGTGGTAAATAACACCAGTCCTACAGAACATATAATAGATTACAGCAGAGTTACAGATAATGACTTACCGCTGATGCTCTTTCTGATGGAATCGTTCACTTTTCATGTCTTTTTCATCTGGCCCCAGACCGACCTGACTCCTCCAGCCAGGACTCGACTACAGAGAATACAACAAAGACACATTTCACTTCTTATATTGTCAGCACTGTCACGGTCACCAATTGGACTATTCTCAACCTGCACAAACTCCTCATCCTGCTGATACCCCAATACTGAGCCACTGCTGCCTATGTGTCCCTATTACTGCACCTGATACCCCAATGCTGAGCTGCTGCTGTCGTATGTGTCCCTATTACTGCACCTGATACTCCAATACTGAGCCGCTGCTGCTGTATGTGTCCCTATTACTGCATCTGATACCCCAATACTGAGCCGCTGCTGCCGTATGTGTCCCTATTACTGCTCCTGATACCCCAAAACTGAGCCTCTGCTGCCATATGTGTCCCTATTACTGCTCCTGATACCCCAAAACTGAGCCGCTGCTGCCATATGTGTCCCTATTACTGCACCTGATACCCCAATACTGAGCCGCTGCTGCTGTATGTGTCCCTATTACTGCCCGATACCCCAATACTGAGCCGCTGCTGCCGTATGAGTCCCTATTACTGCACCTGATACCCCAATACTGAGCCGCTGCTACCATATGTGTCCCTATTACTACACCTGATACCCTAATACTGAGCCGCTGCTGCCATATGTGCCCCTATTACTACACCTGATACCCCAATACTGAGCCGCTGCTGCCCTATGTGTCCCTATTACTGCACCTACTGTGTGGTTCTGTGTGACCTCTAAATTCTAAAGCAACCCTCTATAATATAGTAATGCCAGGTGCAAGTGCCCTAGAAAACAGTGCCCACATGTTGTCCCCTAGAATGTAATAATGCCCTGTGTGCCCCTTTGACAGTCACAGTAACCAGAGTTCCCCTATAACAATAAGTGCCCACTTTACATTTAATAATGTCCCGAGTCTCCCCACTGTACAGCTACCCTATACACAGTATAATGCCCCCTCACTGGATATATACTGACCCCTTAATAGCCCCAAACTATTTAATGGCCCCGCCACTATAATCCCCACACTGTATGATGGCCCCCTAGATATCCTCCATATAGCATAAAACACCAGATAGTCCCCAATATAGTATAATGCACCCCCATAGGTAGCCTCTGTATTATAATGTACCCCCATAGACAGCCTCTGTATTGTAATGCACCCCCATAGACAGCCTCTGTATTGTAATGCACCCCCATAGGCAGCCTCTGTATTGTAATGCACCCCCACAGGCAGCCTCTGTATTGTAATGCACTCCCCATAGGCAGTCTTATTTATAATGCACCCCCTAGCAGCCTATTTTAGACCCCATAGGCAGCCTTATTTATAATGACCCATCGCTACATAATGCACCCATGCTGCCCTTACTTATAATGCACCCCATAGGCAGCCTTAATTATAATGCACCCCATAGGCAGCCCTTTTTTATAATGCACCCCATAGGCAGCCTTATTTATAATGCACCCGATAGGCAGCCTTATTTATAATGCACCCCATAGGCAGCCTTATTTATAATGCACCCCTAGGCAGTCTTATTTATAATGCACCCTAGCAGCCTATTTTAATACACCGAGCAGCCTTATTTATAATGCACCCCCATAGCAGCTTATTTATGCCCGTAGCATCTTATTTATAATGCACCCCATAGGCAGCCTTATTTATAATGCACCCCCATAGGCAGCCTTATTTATAATGCACCCCATAGGCAGCGATTAATGCACCATAGCAGCCTTATTTATAATGCACCCATAGGCAGCCTTTTTATAATCACCCCATATGCAGCCTTACTTATAATGCACCCCCATAGGCAGTCTTATTTATAATGCACCCCCAAAGGCAGCCTTACTTATAATGCACTCCCATAGGCAGCCTTATTTATAATGCACCCCCATAGGCAGCCTTATTTATAATGCACCCCATAGGCAACCTTACTTATAATGCACCCCATAGGCAGCCTTAATTATAATGCACCCCCCATAGGCAGCTTTATAATGCACCCCCATATGCAGCCTTACTTATAATGCACCCCCATATGCAGTCTTATTTATAGTGCACCCCATATGCAGCCTTACTTATAATGCACCCCATATGAAGCCTTACTTATAATGCACCCCCATAGGCAGCGTTATTTATAATGCACCCCGATAGGCAGCCTTATTTATAAAGCACCCCATAGGCAGCCTTACTTATAATCCACCCCCATAGGCAGCCTTATTTATAATGCACCCCCATGGGCAGCCTTATTTATAATGCACCCCATAGGCAACCTTACTTATAATGTTCCCCATAGGCAGCCTTATTTATAATGCACCCCCATAGGCAGCCTTATTTATAATGCACCCCCATAGGCAGCCTTATTTATAATGCACCCCATAGGCAACCTTACTTATAATGCTCCCCATAGGCAGCCTTATTTATAATGCACCCCCATAGGCAGCCTTATTTATAATGCACCCCCATAGGCAGCCTTATTTATAATGCACCCCATAGGCAACCTTACTTATAATGCTCCCCATAGGCAGCCTTATTTATAATGCACCCCCATAGGCAGCCTTATTTATAGTGCACCCCCATATGCAGCCTTACTTATAATGCACCCCATAGGCAGTCTTATTTATAATGCATCCCATATGCAGCCTTACTTATAATGCACCCCATATGCAGCCTTACTTATAATGCACCCCCATAGGCAGCATTATTTATAATGCACCCTGACAGGCAGCCTTATTTATAAAGCACCCCATAGGCAGTCTTACTTATAATGCACCCCATAGGCAGCCTTATTTATAATGCACCCCCATAGGCAGCCTCTGTACTATAATGTACCCCCTTTACAAAAATAATAAATCCTGTACTCACCTCTCTTGCTCCTGGCTCCTGCGCTGCTCACTGCTCTCCCTCTCAGCGTCTGACTGCCGGCGCTAGGCAGTGACATCATCGTGCCCACTGTCAGACGCTGAGAAGGGGATTATGGGAGAGAAGGAGCGCTCCCTCCTTCTCTCTCAATGCGGTCAGCTGTATCTGCTAGGTGCCGATACAGCTGACCCTCCGATGACGGGCGGGGGGCCCACTGCTGGCACCGGGCCCCCCACCGCCTGTTCAGAGGCCCCATGGCGGCCGGCGGCAGAGCAGGGAGATCGATTCTCTCTGCCGCAGAATACAACTGTGTCGGCGCGCTGTGCACGCCGATACAGTTACAGTAGCGTAGCTCCGGGTGTGCCCCTCAGAGCGTGGGGCCCGGGCCACCGCCCCTCTGCCCCCCGGTAGCTACGCTACTGCTGCATGACAGTGTGAGAAAAACCAGTTGATCTGATCGGCGGTAAGATTATTACCACTGGTCAGAGAGCGTGAGCCAGCAGTGTGACCAGAGGTAAAAAGGTTACCGCAGCTCACAGGCGTGAGATGATAATAGAGTACTACAGCCTACGCCTGCTGTCATTGATAAAAGCAAGAGTAACTAGTCACCACCACTGATGGTTGTATTTATCAGCCAGCGCCTGTGAGCTATGAATAATAAATAAATTACGTTGTGTCTCTTCTATTTGATAACTAGCACAGGCCAAACTCACAGCTTTGGGATGCACCCTCAGCTTTCAGTTTTATCATGACTGGTTATGAGGAATAGAGGGGTCCCACAACATTTTTTAAAATTATTTAAATAATTAAAAAATGTTGTGGGGGGGCCCCTAATTTTTGACAACAAGCCAAGCTAAAGCAAACAGCTGTGGGCTGGTATTCTCAGATTGGAACGGGACAATGAATATTCCCCCAGCCTAAAAATAGCAGCCTGCAGCTACCCCAAAAAGATGCATCTACCAGTAGTAACCTTTGTACCACCGGTCACAGCTGCTGGCTCAAGCTGTCATCTGACAGCGTGGGAACCGCAGCTCTTTGGCAGTAATGATCTTACTGCCCGGTTCGCCCATCACTAGTCAGCACAATTCCATTTGCTTTCCTCCTTATCTAGAGTCTATTTCTGTGTCCTCCCTAAAAACTCTCCTCCCAGTCCACTATAGATCTGTGTACTATTCCTTTCCCTTCCTCCTACTACTGTTATCACTATAAGAATGTAAGGGAGAGCAGAGAGAGCTAATAGGAGCGTCTTTCTCGGACTTGTAAAATTTGTGCAAAGCATTCATCGAGGACTTATGCTCTACAGCAACAAAATGGTAGAACAATTCTATAACCCTGTCCACCCCCAGCTTGTTTTCACCTTCCTGACCAGGCCAATTTTTTTCAATTCTGACCAGTATTAATTTATGAGAGTATAACTCTGGGGCACTTCAACATATCCCAATGGTTCTGAGATTTTTTGTTCATGACATATTGTAATTCATGTTAGTGGTATATTTTGGATGATATGAGTAATGTTTATTTGTGAAAACATCGGAAATTTGACAGCAAATTTGACCATTTTCAACCTTTTAATTTTTATGCCCTTAAACGAGATAGATATACTGCACAAAATAGTTAATAAATAACATATACCACATGTCTATTTCACATCAGCATCATATTTGAAACAGAATATTTTTTTTGTTAGGAAGTTACCAGGGTTAAAGGTTTATCAGCAATTTCTAATTTTTTCAACAAAATTTACAAAAACAATATTTTATTGACCACATCCTATTTGAAGTGACTTTGTAGGTCCTATGTAGCAGAAAATATCAAAAAGTAGCATAATTTAAACAAATACATCTGTCAAAGTGCTCAAAACCACATTCATTAAATTTATTAACCCTTAGGTGGCTTCACCGGAATGAAAACTATGTGGAAGAAAAAAAATACTTTTTCCTACAAAAATACTGTTTTTGCCCATAATTTTGCATTTTCACAAGGGTAACAGGAGAAAATGGACCATACAATTTGTTTAGAAATTTATCCTGAGTACACAGATACCCAATATATGATGGAAAACTACTGTTTGAGCACATGGCAAGGCATGCCTCCCAACTTTTGACGACGGGAAAGGTTGAAAGTTTGCGGCATACGCAGTGCACCGTGGCAAAGGCCACGCCCTGACCACACCCATTTCACAACTATTCACACCCATGTCCACACCCCAACCACACCCATTTAGCACTGGTGATCACACTGACTGGTACTGAGAGCACAGAGACTGGTACTGTGGGCACACTGGTACTGAGTAAAAGAAAGAAAGAACAGAGAGAGAAAAAAGAAAACAGAAAGAAAGGAGAGAAAGAAAGAACAGAGAGAGAAAGAAAGAAAGAAAGAGGGGAAGCAAGAAAGAACAGAGAGAGAGTCGAGAGAGAAAGAAATAAACAAAGAAAGGGGAAAAAAGAACAGAGAGAGAGAAAAAAAGAAAGAGGGGAAAGAAAGAACAGAGACGGAGAAAGAAAGAGGGGAAAGAAAGAACAGAGAGGGAGGGAGAAAGAAAGAGGGGAAAGAAAAACAGAGAGAGAAAAGAGAAAGAAAGACGGGAAAGAAGAAATAACAGAGAGAAAGAAAGAAATAACAGAGAGAAAGAAAGAGGGACAGAAAAAAAGAACAGAGAGAGAAAAAAAGAAAGAGGGGAAAGAAAGAACAGAGAGGGAGAGAGAAAGAAAGAGGGGAAAGAAAGAACAGAGAGAGAAAGAAAGACAGAGGGAAAGAAAGAACAGAGAGAGAAAGAAAGAGGGGAAAGAAAGAACAGAGAGGGAGAGAGAATGAAAGAGGGGAAAGAAAGAACATAGAAAGAAAGAAAGACAGAGGGGGAAAGAAAGAGCAAAGAGAAAGAATAGAGAGAAAGAAAGAGGGGAAAGTAGGAACAGAGAGAGAAAGAAATAAAGAGGATAAAGAAAGAACAGACAGAGAAAAAAAAGAAAGAAAGAGGGGAAAGAAAGAACAGAGAGATATAGAGAAAGAAAGAAACAGATAGAAAGAAAGAACAGAGAGAAAGAGGAGACAGAAAAAAAGAACAGAGAGAGAAAAAAAGAAAAGGGTAAAGAAAAACAACAGAGAGGGAGAGAGAGAAAGAAGGGGAAGAAAGAACAAAGAAAGAAAGAACAGAGAGATAGATAGAGAGAAAGAAAGATGGGAAAGAAAGAACAGAGAGTGAAAAAGAAAGAAAGAACTGAGAGAAAGAAAGAAAGAGGGCAAATAAAGAGAACAGAGAGAGAAAGAAAGAACAGAGAGAAAAAGGAAGAACAGAGAGAAAGAAAGAGGGGAAAGAAAGAACAGAGAGAGAAAGAAAGAGGGGAAAGAAAGAACAGAGAGAGAAAGAAAGAGGGGAAAGAAAGAAAGAACAGAGAGAACGAGAAAGAAAGAGGGGAAAGAAAGAACAGAGAGAGAAAGAATGAGAAAGAAAGAACAGAGAGATAGAAAGAGGGGAAAGAAAGAACAGAGAGAAAGAAATAAAGAACAGAGAGAGAGAAAGAAACAGAGAGAAAGAAATAAAGATTCTATAAAGATACTATAGCAGCCGGCTCCCATTCTGATGCCCACCTGAGCCTCCCGGTGCAGGGCATATCATGATCCGCTCACATGGCCGACATCCCAAGGCAATTCCAAGGCAATCCTGCTGTCCGCGCTGTCGAAGGAGGACACGGTGATGGATCTGAAGCATTCCCTGAAGTGCCTCCATGGTTCTGTCACAATCTCCTCCCTCTTCCAGCACGTCACTTCTGGTGGAATATCACATACGAGTTTTAAAGTGCTCCTCGGGGCTCCGGCATGTACTCCTGTGTCCACGGGAAAAGCTCCTGACCGGGACAACGGGGCAGACTCTCAAAATTTGGAGTGTCCCACTGAATTCGTAACGGTTGGGAGGTATGAATGCTCCCCACCATACACCTTGCACACGCACGGCTCTGCACACCTCATACACACACGATTCAGCTTTGTATGTCTCGTACACACACGGCTTCCCTCCGTCCACCTCGCACACACAAGGCTCCACTCAGTATACACATGGCTCCACTCCGTACACCTTGTACACATGCAGCCACACTTTGTTCACCTTGTACACAAACTACTCCACTCCGTAAACCTTGTACACATGCGGCTTTGCAGCATACACCTCGTACACACGTGGTTCTGCTCCGTCACCCTCGTACACACGCGGCTCCGCTACATACACAAGCCTCCACTCCGTACACACATGGCTTTGCTCCGCTCTGTACACACACGGCTCAAGCACGGAGCCCTGTGTGTACGGAGCTGAGCTTCTCAGCTCTGTACACTTCATACACACAGGGCTCCGTTTCATACACACACAGCACTGCTACATCCACCTCGTACACAGCTCAGCTCCATAAACCTCGTACACGCGCGGCTCGGCTCCATAATCCTCGCACACGCGTGGCTCCGTGCACCTCGTACACGCGTGGCTCGGCTCCGTGCACCTCGTACGCATGCGGCTCGACTCTGTGCACCTCATACACGCACGGCTTGGCTCCTGCACCTCGTACATGCGGGACTCGGCTCCGTGCCCCTCGTACACACACGACTCGGCTCCGTGCACCTCGCACACGTGCAGCTCAGCTCCATGCACCTAGTACAGACACACTGCTGCGCTCCATCCAACTCATAAACACACGGCTCTGCTACATCCAACTCGTACACACATGGCTCTGCTACATCCAACTCGTACACACACGGCTCTGCTACATCCAACTCGTACACACACGGCTCTGCTACATCCAACTCGTACACACACGGCTCTGCTACATCCAACTCGTACACACACGGCTCTGATACATCCAACTCATACACACACACGGCTCCACTCTGTACACCTCGTACACACACGGCTCCTCTCCGTACATCTCGTACAAACATGGCTCCGCTCCGTACACCTCTGCACTCTGGGTCATGCACGCAGTTCTATCTGTGTTTTTTTGGTGATTGACCTAGGCTGCTGTGCACACACACAGCAGCCCTGCCCTGCCCTGCCTGGGCTCTGCTTGATTTTACACCTGTATCTGGGCCTGTTTCACCCTTCATCTGTGGTTGCTGGTTTGGCAGTGCAGAAGTCAGATCTGAAATGTCCATCTCCGGACCTGGTTGGCTTTTATCTGCGCTTGCCTTACTGGCACCATGGGAGTGATTCAGCAATGCTTCAGGTGCTTTTGTTTTGATTTTTTGCAGTCTTGCTTTTATACATTCAGGAGGCCGTAATGGCACAGCGAATATAAAAAACGTAGAGTAGGACTGCCCCATATGAGAATGCCTTGTCGTGGCGGGGTGGCTCAAAGAATTGATCAATTATTTGCCAAATGTCTCATTTTTAACACAGTTAGAATCCAATATGTGCATATGCACTTTTTGTATTATATGCTGATCATGTGTGGCGCTGGCTTCTTCCCCCTTTTTTTACCTAGTTAGTATCTAGTTTGCACAATAAAAATCATATAATGATACAATTCTGAAGTTACAGTTACCTGATAAACAATTTAATTAACCCCTTATGATATAAGATGTAGAAATTATGGGGATAAAGCACATTTTTATATATTTTTAGATGTAGTTCATATACACAAACAATTCATATGCTATGACTTTTGTAAAAAAAGGGGGAGAAGCCTGCGCTGCCTATGGTCAGCATGCAATACATAAAGTGCATATGCACATATTGGTTTCTAACTGTTTTTAAAAATGAGACATTTGGCAAATAATTGATCAATTCTTTGAGCCACCCCGCCACGACAAGGCATTCTTATATGGGGCAGTCCTACTCTACGTTTTTTATATTCGCTGTGCCATTACGGCCTGCTAAATGTATTAAAACCAAGACAGCAAAAAATTTTTTTACAAAATGCAAAAGTACCTGAAGCATTGCGGAATCACTCCCATGGTGCCAGTAAGGCAAGCGCAGGTAAAAGCCGACCAGGTCCGGAGATGGACATTTCAGATCTGGCTTCTACACTGCCAAACCGGCAACCACAGATAAAGGGTGAAACAGGCCCAGACACAGGTGCACAATCAAACAGAGCCTGGGGCAGGGCAGGGCAGGGCAGGGCAGGGCTGCTGTATGTGTGTACAGCAGCCTAGGTCAATCACCAAAAAAAAAAAAACAGATAGAATGGCGTGCATAACCCAGCGCACACGGCAACAAGTGGTGGTCAGCCACAAACCAACATCAAGTAAAAAAAGGGGGAGAAGCCAGCGCTGCCTATGGTCAGCATGCAATACATAAAGTGCATATGCACATATTGGTTTCTAACTGTATTTAAAAATGAGACATTTGGCAAATAATTGATCAATTCTTTGAGCCACCCCTCCACGACAAGGCATTCTCATATGGGGCAGTCATACTCTACGTTTTTTATATTCGCTGTGCCATTAAGGCACTTTTTTCCCTTAACGTATTAGAGTGCAGTTTGTACAAGCGCAGAGAAGCATGTTTATCAATATAGAAATGATTGGACGTCAAATTCCCTCTTTAACCCCTTGGGTGCTAGTGTATTTAATTCATGTATCCATTAGCTTTCCCTTTTCTTTAAGAATTTGATACGGTCACCTCCACTGCGTGGGGGTAATACTTGCTCTATTATTTGACATTTTAATTGGGCGATGGTATGGCCTCTATTGATGAAATGAGAGGAAATGGGAAGTAATAGATTTTTGTATCTTATGTGGATTTATGCTTAGAGATTCGGTTTTTAATCGGTTGTGTGGTTTCTCCCACATATAAAAGTCCACATGGACATTTTACCAGATAGACCACAAACGATGTATTGCAAGTATAATAGTTGTGTATGGTATATCGTTTGCCTGTGTATGGGTGATGAAAGGAATCACCTTTGAGAACATTATTGCATTGCATACACTGTAAGCATGGAAAGGTGCCAAGTTTGGGATTCATGAGGAACCGTTGTTGTTTCTGTGGTTTTGTGGAACCTATATCTGCCCTTACCAGGAGATCACGGATATTCTGTGGGCATCTGAAGCAGGGAAGGAAAGGTTCTTTGAATTCAGCAACGTCAGGATGGGCTGTATTAAGTAAGTGCCAGTGTCGGCGTATACTGCTTTGTAGAAGATATGCTGCGGGATGGTAGTCGTGCATGAAGGGCATGTTTCCTGTTTTAGATTTGGGAGGAGAATTGCGGTCCATGTCCTTATTCTGATTAATAGGGCACTCTTGAGACGTATGAATTTGTTATAACTTGTTGCTGGTTTCCATGCATGTATATACATCATATGCATACCTAGATTGTTGATTGTAAATACCTTGGTTTCTTATTATGCTTTATTATTTTACATTCATACTTATTTAGTTAGCACATTGATGAAGGTCAATTAGACCAAAAAATCTGCCATTGTTGCCATTGTATGTATTGCACTTATTAAATGAGCAAATTTTCAAAATCATCACTGGTGTGTGCCAAGTTAGTTTTATATACCATACGGATTGGGATCCTACCTGAGCACCACCATCACCTCTCTAGAGTTGTGCCAACAGTTTCTACATATGATACTAGCCTACATGTAATCAGGAGATATTTTTCAGGCACAGTGTAAAATTCAGAAAGAAAGGAGCATCATATAATAGGGCAGATTTTGCTATTATATTTTGTTGGTGCAATGAGCCACTGAAGAGCCCCTGAAGTGTCAAAACAGTAGAACCCCCCATAAGTGACCCCATTTTCCAAATTATACCTCTCAATGAATTCATATAAGGGTACAGTGATAGTGATCATGTTGACACCTCAGGTGTGTCACAGAATTTTATACCATTGCACAGTGAACACTTACATCTGGCTTTCCATCTAAACCTTGGAATGGCATGATTCAGATGAAACACCTTAGGGATCTATTTACTATAAGAGGCAGCAGAGATACTTCATCTGACCTCTTTTTAGTGGTGTCCTTCTGTTCAGAGGTACATAAAACTGTGGCCGACCGCTCTATTATGCAAGCTTAAAAGAGGTACAACACTGGATCATAGGCCAGACGGCATTCACAGTGTCTCCATCTGCCTCATTATAGGGAATCTTCTATTTGGGGTTCTGTCTGAATCACATAATTCAGAGATTTACACAAACTCCGGTGTAAGCACTCAGTGTAGAGAACATGATAAATTTGAGTCAAGTCTTACTGCAGTCTTTGGGAGGCAGAATGAACAAACCATCAGCAGGTCAAGAATTGCTTGTATTTACCTTTTTGTGCGTGGTATAATTGATCATATGACTTTATTCTTCTGTTTACAGTGATACCAAATATATTTCTTTTTTATGTTTGGCTGCTATCACACACAAAAATGTTTTTTTTTACAAAAACAAGTTTTTGCATCACCATATTTTGAGAGCTATAATCTGTCTATATTTCTGATCACAGAGTTAAGTTAGGGCTTGTTTTATGCGGGAAGAGTTGACATTTTTATTGGTACCATTTTGGGCACATACATTTTTTATATCACTTACTATTCCGATTTTCAGGAGGCAGAATGAACAAAAACCAAATTGTTTTTTTTTTTTTTTTTTTTTATGCTCTTTCACCATATGGTAAAAGTGATAAGGCAGCTTTATTTTTCATATCAGTACGATTACAGTGATACCACCTTTTTTATGAATAAATATATTTTATGTTTTAACAGAATAGAAACTATTTTATAAAAAAATAATTTTTGCATTGCTATATGCTGAGAGCTATAGTTTTTTTATTTCTTCCTTGATGGAGCTGTATGGCAGCTTGTTTTTTGTAGGACAACATGACATTTTCAACTATATTATTTTTACATCCATTTGATTTTTTTAATTTCACGTTTTGTTTGTCAGTTTGGTGAAAAAGCATAGTTTTTTGCCAAGCTTTTCATTTATTTTTTTACGATGTTCACTGAAGGGGTTAACTAGCATGACAGTTTTATAAGTCGTGTGATTCCAGGTGTGGCAGTAACAAATATGTGTACTTTTTGTGGTCATTTTTGTTCTTACATAAATCTATCTATTGGTACAATATTTTTTTCATTTTTTTTAGTTTTGTGATTTTTAAAAAAAATATTTTTACAATTTATTTAACTTTTTTTTTTAACTTTTTTACTTAGTCCCTATATGGGTCTTTAAATGTCATTACTTTGATCAGTAAAGATGTATATCTTAGTACCGTGTTAGCTAGTAGATAGAAAAATATTTCTCTCTCAATTCTCTCTCAATTCTAAATATTCTTCATTACTTTGATCACTGATGTATTGCATTGCAATGCACCAGCATTGCAATTCATTATACCTGTCAGTATTACACTGACAGAAGCCTATTAGACCATGTTCCTGGCATGGTGTAAGCAGGCCAACATCGCTGGCAGACTCAGAGGTCATATTTCTGACCTTGGGTTACCATGACAATGATCCCACCCTCGCGATGAAGTTGCAATAGTGTTGATGTGAAGGGAGAGTGACAACATTTGGAGCCCTTGGACCCCAGTTAAAAATCTATAACATTGTCACCACGTGCCATGTATCATAATGATGAATTTTATGTAATAGAAGGGCCTTTAAACCCTCCAAGGAAACCAAAGAGTAACTGTTTTCCATGTCCTTCTTATATATATAACCCTGGTTTCTGGTACCGATAGTTTTTTCAAGTCAGGGAATTATTTTTTTAGGGTAACACACAACGGCAATAATTTATTGGATCAGCAACAGTCAACAACATATAGAATAGTCCCAGCAAGTAAATAAGATAGTGTAAATGAGAGTTTCACCTTTCCGCTGGCTTGCCAGGAATTAGAACATCTGTGACTTCGAGGATTCCAGGGCCAACTTCCTCAATCAGTGGCACCCTGCTTTTGACAGGCACCCAAAGAGAGGAGATAGTGGAAAGCTTAGGAAGCTTCCAGAGTAAATTGAAATAAGTGGCCAGGTGACTTGACTGTCCCATCCTGGGTTCTTCAAAAGCCTCCATAGGTTCAGTGATGGGCTGTAGATCAAATCTGTACTCCTCTGGTTGGATCCATGGTGCCTTGGCTGCTGTCCTGAAGAGTCTGGGGAATGATATTATACACCAGTAAGTAGATTGAAAATAAATTAGCTTATTAGCAAAATATTTAGTTTAGATAACAACAGAATTATTGGAGTAATAGCATCAGCAGCAGACATATGCTGGAGGGACTGTGCTGATTAGACAATAGATAGTGTAATCTTAAAGGGGTTTTAGCACAAATAGCACACGTTACTTTTATTTCAAGATCTATTGAATAAAATTAAGTTTCACAATTGGATGCTAAAAAATGTTCTTGTGCTGAGACCTTGCTATGTACCATGTAATGGCTGTGTCTGCAGGAACATGGTCTGAACATACCACAGCTCATGGGCAGGGGAAAAAGTATGCAGACATTAGAGCATGGGATTGCAAATTATTTTTTTCTTTAAGGTAAAAGATTGCTTAAAAGTAGGTATGGAAATGTTTTACTTCACAGAAATAAGCACCTGTGGTCCCGTGCTGTCCTGTCTCTATAAGAACCAAAAATTGAAAAACACGAGGAAGTAGTCAAAAGAACCATGGTGGTACTATATTTTGCTTCCTCCCATGCCCAGGAGCTGGGGTATGACCATGTCTCATACATGTGCAGACCATGTCTCTGCACAGTCAGACACAGCCATTAAACAGTACATAGCAGGGGCACATTTATAAGATTATTTCAGTGCAGGAATATATTTTTTTAACACATCCAATTGTGGAAATTATTATTATTCCAAGATCTATTGATTAAAATGTACTTTGTTCATGGGACAACTCCTTTAATTGTTACAGCTTGTTAATACTGTACTGCACGACATCTTTGGTTTGTTTGTTTCATTTCTTACTGTAATCATCCATATAGTCATGTTGAAGGTGATGATTGCTGTATGATCCAAGTAAAACAGTTAATCCTCCCTGAACTTCGGAGAGCTGAATGATTTTTCTGAAAGATGAAATTTACAATAGGTGCTGTCTTCCTAGTGCCTAGTATCATTATAAAATATATTACCTTTATGTTCTTATCATATTCTTTCACTGATTTGTCATGGCTATGGCTGCATTCTCATTATGTTTGTTAAACAGATCAGCAGATGCAAAATTCCCTCAATGTATAGCTGAGAAGGAAGTCTGATCAGAGCCTAATATACAATTTAACACTTACCGTAATTAGCAATACTGTGGTTTCAGTAAGAAGAGCTCTGAAATGAACAGACAGTATGTGTATGCCGCAGTTCCCTTTTCTCCTCCCTGAAGCTGCTAGCTTTTCTACACTTCCAGGTGCATCGAGCAGTGGCCACAGATAAGCAGGAGCGATGTATCTGAGCGCTCCCGCAGTCGCATTTTGTGTATTCCTGCACTTACAGTTGGAGAACGCCGCTTTGCTCCTCTAGTGTCGCTGCACAAGAAAAGATTCACGAATTGAGATAGCATTCGCTGAGAGCTGTCAGTGCACCAAGACATGGGTCACATCAGAGGTGCACCCATTTTGTATGTTAAATAAATGTAGATTTTTTTTCAGCAATTATTCAGTTAAACTGTGAATGCCTGATATGAAATATTTTAGAGCTTATGTTAACTTTATAAAAATTTGTGGAGACAGACTGACTTTAAGAAAATGCGTTGTTAGTTTTGAAAATCCATTCTTCTTTATGGCGCTGTGGATTGGTTAGTGGCTGAGTGGAGGTAACTGTTTAAGCATTTTTATTAACAGCATGTTACAGGGAAAGGTTTGGCTTGGATATAAGAGCATTTAGACATTTTATATCCAATGGTAATTTTTTGTGGGAAGATTATGTACACATTATTATTATTATTATTATTATTATTATTTATTTCTATAGCACCATTGATTCCATGGTGCTGTACATGAGAAGGGGTTACATACAAATTACAGGTATCACTTACAGTAAACAAACTAACAATGACAGACTGATACAGAGGGGAGAGGACCCTGCCCTTTCGGGCTTACATTCTACAGGATTGTGAGGCAGGAGACAGTAGGTCGGGGGGTTGCAGCAGTTCCGGTGTTGGTTGAGGCAATATCTCCGGTAGTGGTGAGGAGGTAGCAGGGTCATTGCAGGCTGTAGGCTTTCCTGAAGAGATGGGTTTTCAGGTTCCGTCTGAAGGATCCGAATGTGTTTGATAGTCGGACGTGTTGGGGCAAAGAATTCCAGAGGATGGGGGATATTCGGGAGAAGTCTTGGAGGCGGTTGGGTGAGGAGCGAATAAGTGTGGAGGAGAGAAGGATGTCTTGGGAGGATCGGAGATTACGTGAGGGAAGATATCGGGAGATTAGTTCAGAGATATAAGGAGGAGACAGATTATAGATGGCCTTGTAGGTCAGTATTAGTAATTTGAACTGGATACGCTGAGGGAATGGGAGCCAGTGAAGAGATTTGCAGAGGGGAGAAGCGGAGGAGTAGCGAGGAGAGAGGTAAATTAGTCGTGCAGCAGAGTTAAGGATGGACTGGAGAGGTGCGAGGGTGTTAGCAGGGAGGCCAGAGAAAAGGGTGTTGCAGTAGTCGAGGCGGGAGATGATGAGGGCGTGCACAATCATTTTAGTAGATTGAGGGTTGAGGAAAGGACGGATTCTTGAAATATTTTTGAGCTGAAGGCGACAGGAGGTAGAAAGAGCTTGGATGTGCGGTTTGAAGGACAGGGCAGAGTCAAGGGTTACTCCGAGGCAGCGGACTTCTGGTACGGGGGAAAGCGTGATGTCATTAATTGTGATAGATAGGTCAGGTAAGGAAGATCTGTGGGATGGGGGAAAGATTATGAGTTCAGATTTGTCCACATTGAGTTTGAGGAAGTGGGAGGAGAAGAAGGAGGATATGGCTGATAGACACTCCCGGATTCTGGATATCAGAGAGGTGATGTCTGGGCCAGAGAGGTAGATCTGAGTGTCATCAGCATAAAGGTGGTACTGGAATCCGTGGGACTTTATGAGTTGCCCCAGGCCAAGTGTATAGATTGAGAAGAGTAGGGGTCCTAGAACAGAGCCTTGGGGGACTCCAACAGAGAGAGGGTGGACGAGGAGGTAGTGTGGGAGTGGGAGACGCTGAATGTGCGGTTGGAAAGGTATGAGGAGATCCAGGTTAGGGCGAGGTCTTTGACGCCAAAGGAGGAAAGAATCTGTAGTAGAAGGCAGTGGTCAACTGTGTCAAAAGCAGAGGACAGGTCAAGAAGCAGGAGTATAGAGTATTGTCCGTTTGCTTTGGCTGTGAGTAGGTCATTAGTAATTTTGGTCAGGGCTGTCTCAGTGGAGTGATGGGGGCGGAAAACCAGATTGTAGAGTGTCAAAGAGCAAGTTAGAAGAGAAGTGGTAGGAAAGCTCAGCGTGGACATGCAGCTCCAGGAGTTTGGAAGCGAATGGGAGCAGCGATATTGGGCGATAGCTGGACATAGCGGTTGGGTCGAGGGTTGGCTTTTTAAGGATAGGCGCGATTGTGGCATGCTTGAAAGCAGAAGGGAAGGTACCGGAAGTTAGTGAATAGGTTGAAGAGGTGGGTTAGGGATGGAATAATAGTGGTGGTGAGGTTGGGGAGGAGGTGGGTTGGGATGGGGTCAAGTGCACAGGTTGCGAGGTGCGATTTGGAGAGAAGACAATTAAGCTCCCCTTCAGTTATGTTGGAGAGGGAGGTTATGGGGTTGGGGCATTGGTCTGGTATACAAAGTGGTTGAGGTGGTTGAACAATGAAGACTTGCCTTGTTTGGTCGATCTTATTTTTGAAGTGTGTGGCAAAGTCCTCAGCAGAGATGAGGGAGGTAGGAGGGGGCAGTGGTGGCGGAGGAGGGAGTTAAAAGTTTTGAATAACTGTTTGGGGTTGTAGGATAGTGAAGATACGAGGGTTGTGAAGTAGGCCTGTTTAGCAGAGGTGAGGGCAGATTTGAAAGAGAGTGTTGCTTGTTTGAATGCAGTGAAGTCGTCTTGCGAATTTGTTTTTTTCCAGCGCCGCTCTGTAATCCTGGACACTTGCCGGAGCTTTTTAGTGGTGTTATTGTGCCAGGGTTGTCTGTTGGTACGTCGCACTCTGCCATGAACGAGAGGGGCGACCGTGTCAATAGCCAATGTGAGAGTGGCATTGTAGAAAGCAGTGGCACTGTCTGTATCGTGGAGTGAGGATATTGATGCCAGTGAAAGAATAGAGTCAGAGAGTGTGTGGATGTCTAGGTGTGCAAGGTGTCTGCGGGGGTGCACGTGTTGCTGGACATGGGTGACAGGAGCAGAGGACAGGGATGAGAAAGTGAGTAGGTGGTGGTCAGATAGGGGGAGAGGGGAGGTGGTGAAGTTAGATAGAGAGCAGAGGCGGGTGAAGACCAAGTCTAATGTATGACCATCCGTGTGGGTGGCTGAGGAGGATCACTGAGTAAGTCCAAAGGATGAAGTATGGGACAGAAGTTTGGAGGCTGCTGACTGAAGGGTATCAGTGGGGATGTTGAAGTCACCCTTGATGATGGTGGGGATGTCAGTGGAGAGAAAGTGAAGAAGCCAGGTAGTGAATTGGTCGATGAAGGCAGTGGTCGGGCCTGGAGGTCGGTATATGACGGCCACTTGGAGGTTGGAGGGAGAGTAGATGCGGACAGAGTGGTTGAAAGGGGGTTTTTTAACAATGAAAAACTTGCCTTGTTTGGTCGTTCTTATTTTTGAAGTGGTGGCAAAGTCCTCGCGAGATGAGGGAGGT
>JARQOD010000001.1:798296551-798334084 GCA_033576555.1 Oophaga sylvatica
CCCCTTCTCCAGTTCTTCTTGACTATTTTGATGCTGGTAACTTTTGTATTACTAATTGAGCCTCCATGTTTCTTATTAAAATGTTGAGATAGTGAATGGCCCATAAATTTATTCTTGATGTTTCTTAGATGTTCACCAATTCTGACACTCATGGGGCGTATTGTACGTCCTATATATAGTTTTCTGTTATGAATGTGCTAGAGATGATTTCTGAGCAGAAGCTCCCTCTGGTGGTTACAGACAGTACTGAACCTTCCAGCGAGGAATGGCAATCTAGGATCACTGACTGGACTGATATAAGGGAGGTTCCCTCCCATGATGGTCGCCGGTGATCAATTGTTCTTGTCTCAATTGTGGTTCCTGGTTCATTTGGAAGTTTGCTGGAGCCTTGCCTGCATCTTCTGCTTTCAGATAAGATATTTTCTGCTTTTCTTTTTGTGCTTGCTTTTTGCTTAGTTTTCTGCACTTTTGTGGCGGTCAGCCGGGTCCCCTCCTGGGGCCTGTGCTCCTCTCAGTTTATCTGTAACCATTGTTATTTGTTAATTTGCTTTTTCCTGTTTTTTCAGTGGCTGCGGCTTAGTTTTAGAGAAAAAAGACCAGCACATCCAAGCTACTGTGAACAGGCGCCAACCAAAGAAAGTATAAATCAAAAAATATTAAGGTTTGCACTAGGGTTGAGCATTCCGATACTGCAAATATCGGGTATCGGCCGATATTGGCTGTATCGGAATTCCGATTCCGAGTTCCGATATTTTCGTCTTATCGGATACCGGAATCGGGATTGTCACTGTCACTGTCAGTGTCCGTCGGTCGGGTCTGTCAGGAGTCAGCGGCACTTACCTGGCAGAAGATCTCCGGCGGTCACGTCCTGGACTGCTTCATGGCCGCAATCTTCTTTCCCCGGCGGTCACATGCAGTTTCTCGCGATAACTGCAGTGACTGCTGGGTAATCCCGGCCGTAAAGCAGTCAGTCTGATGACGTCACCGCCGGGGAAGCAGGTAATCAGCTGTGCTGCGTCGCGATGACAGACTCTGCCTGTCATTGCGATGTAGCAGAGTTGGATCGTCGTGGGACTGTCGTTATGGACTGCGTCGGACAGGTGGTATACTGTTGGTTTGTTTTTTTTCTTTTTTTACAGGAGATCGATGGCGTCGCAGGAATGAGAGTACAATAAAATTAATGAAAACTGTGTTGTCTCTTTTATTTCATTAAAATACTTTTTTCTTGCTGTGTTTTTTTTTTACACATTTAATAACTTTGGGATTAATAATGGATCGGTGTCTTATTGACGCCTCTCCATTATTAACCGGGCTTATTGTCACCGTGCAATCAACTGTGACATTAACCCCTTATTACCCCGCTTGCCACCGCTACAGGGCAAGTGGGAAGAGCCGGGTAAAGTGCCACAATTGGCACATCTTTTGATGCGCCAAATGTGGGGCTGCTGTAGCCTGGTATTATCAGGCTGTTGAGGGCCAAAATCCATGGGCCTTGACAGTCTTTTAATACCAGGCGCAGCAGTCTGCATTTTACTTGGCTGGTTAACAAAAATAGGGGGGATCCCCACGCCGTTTTTTTTTCGAGGGGATCCCCTATTTTTGTTAACCAGCCAAGCTAAGCAGACTGCTGTGGCCTGGTATTATCAGGCTGGCAAGGTCCATGGATCTTGGCTCCTTAACAGCCTGAAAATCCAGGCCTCAGCGGTCTGCTTCATCTGGCTGGTTAACAAAAATAGGGGGGACCCCACGCCAATTTTTTTCGAGGGGATCCCCTATTTTTGTTAATCAGCCAAGATATGCAGACTGCTGTGGCCTAGTATTATCAGGCTGGCAAGGTCCATGGATCTTGGCTCCTTAACAGCCTGAAAATCCAGGCCTCAGCGGTCTGCTTCATCTGGCTGGTTAACAAAAATAGGGGGACCCCACGCCAATTTTTTTCGAGGGGATCCCCTATTTTTGTTAATCAGCCAAGATATGCAGACTGCTGTGGCCTAGTATTATCAGGCTGGCAAGGTCCATGGATCTTGGCTCCTTAACAGCCTGAAAATCCAGGCCTCAGCGGTCTGCTTCATCTGGCTGGTTAAAAAAATAGGGGGGACCCCACGCCATTTTTTTTTCGAAGGGAACCCCTATTTTTGTTAATCAGTTCCCTCTGACGTCACTGATTGTGTCCCTGGCTGACCTGAAGTGAAAGTGGAAAGCAATCAATTAAGCTTTCCACTTAAGGGCCCGTCTCACATAGCGATATCGCTACCGAGATCGCTGCTGAGTCACTAGTTTTGTGACGCAGCACCGAGCTCACCAGCGATATCGCTGTGTGTGACATTCAGCGACGATCAGCCCTCCTGCCGGGTATCGCTGATCGTCGCTGAAATGTCAGGACCTTTTTTTGATCGCTGGTTTCCCGCTGACAGGCACACATCGCGGCGTGTGACAGGCGGGAGACCAGCGATCCGCTGGTAACCAAGGTACACAGCGGGTTTCCAAGCGCTGCGCGGTGCCTGGAAACCCGCTGTGTACCTTGGTTACCAGCGGATCGCTGGTCTCCCGCCTGTCACACGCAGCGATGCGTGCCTGTCAGAGGGAAACCAGCGATCAAAAAAAGGTCCTGACATTTCTGCGACATCAGCGATACCCGGCAGGGGGGCTGATCGTCGCTGAATGTCACACACAGCGATATCGCTGGTGAGCTCGCTGCTGCGTCACAAAACTAGTGACTCAGCAGCGATCTCGGTAGCGATATCGCTATGTGAGACGGGCCCTTAAGCGATGTTACCCGCAGTGTCGCTGTCCCAGATCGCTGCCTGAGCTGCCTGTTTGGCAGCTCAGCAGCGATCATGTAGCGATACACCAGCGATCCTGACAAGTGCATATCGTTGTCGGGATCGCTGGTGTATCGTTATGTGACACCCAGCCTTTACTCTCCTGTCAGGCAGGAGAGGAACTCATTCATTTGGGGTTTACTGTGAGGCTGCAGCATTAGCTGCGGTCCCTGCAGTAAACATTAACCCTTTCTGAAGGATTACACCGTGGGACCTGACTGTGCATGGGATAGGTAAGAATAATTTTGCTTTTTTATTTTATTTTTATTACAGGAAATGGTTTTTGCAGTAAAATAAAAGATGGTCAAAAACATGTGTCTTTATTTCATTAAAATGATTTTTAATTAAAGTGTGTGTGTTTTATTTTTATTTCATGCAATAGGATTAATAATTGATAGTTGTCTAATTGACAGCTCTCAATTATTAACCTGGCTTAAGGTCACCTTTCAATAGCAAGGTGGCTTTAACCCCATATTAACCCATTCGCCACCGCTACAGGGCAATGGGAATAGACGGGCAAAGTGCCAGAAAGGGCGAATCTAATTATAGATTTGTCTTTCCTGGGGTGTCTGGGGGCAGATGTTATAGCCGGGGGGGGCAAAAATAATGGTCCCTCTCTGGGCTATTATTATCTGCCCCCACTCACTGGCTTTGTCTGTCTGGTTGCGAAAATAGGGCGGGAGCCCACGCATTTTTTTTCAGCAATTTTACACCTCATATATATATATACATGTCATTGAATTTGTGACACATATATATATATATTTATATTTGTAGTTCATACACTTCTACATAGTATAATAGCCGCTAATTCAATTGCCGGCTTTTGTGAAAATGCAGAACCCGACATGAAATGACACTTGGTGTACATAGGGTTAACCATGTCTTTTCATGTCCTTTGCTATCTAATTTGCACAAACAATTAAATCAGACTATGTGTGCAAAATTTCACACCTGTAGGGGTTAATTAAAGGTGTAAATTCGTAGCAAAAAAGTCCGTTTTTTTTACAACGAATTTACACCTTTAATTAACCCCTACAGGTGTGAAATTTTGCACACATAGTCTGATTTAATTGTTTGTGCAAATCAGATAGCAAACGACATGAAAAGACATGGTTAACCCTATGTACACCAAGTGTCATTTCATATCGGGTGCTTCTGTCTTTTCACTGAAGCCGGCTTTACCCGGCAATTGAATCAGAGAATATTTTACTATGTAGAAGTGTATAAACTATACATATATGTATATATATATGTCACAATGACATGTATATATATATATATATATATATGTATTCTATGTGTGTATATTTAGTGTTTACAAGGAAAGAATGGGGTTTTTTTAGTTGCGATATTTTGTTCCCATAGACTTACATGGGACTTCCGGTATCGGTATCGGGTATCGCCGATATTTTAGTGATATCGGCGATACCATTCCGATTCCGATACTTTAGGATATCGGAAAGTATCGCTCAACTCTAGTTTGCACCATAACTAACCAAGAATGATTACTCTAAAGCATAGGAACTGCATTACTGCATAGAAAAAAATGAAAAAAGCGCTATGTGATATATATGAATATATGAGATATGTATCTGCAAAAATTGCTATGAAAAATGAAGGCTCTTAGCGCATAGATTGGCCAATGTATGTATGCCCAATTACCACGTCACGGTGTCCTTCGTCAATTGGGTCACTAACCTGATATGTCACCTCTCTTGGGCAAAAAGCCTACAATTTATAGGGCAGGAATAGACCAGCTAATCTGATTAAAATCACCTGTGGCTTTTGGGAATGAGTGCACATGTCCAAAAAGTTAAATACACATAGAGAAAAAAGACCAGCACATCCAAGCTATTGTGAACAGGCGCCAACCAAAGAAAGTATAAATCAAAAAATATTAAGGTCGTATAACCTTATTCGCATTAAGCACGGGGATGAATGGAAGACAGGCGTTAAATACCCCAGAGGGGCATTTTGAGTACCTAGTGATACCCTTTGGGCTCACTAATGCTCCTTCCGTCTTCCAATCCTTCATGAATGATATTTTCAGGGATTTTGTGGATAAATTTCTGATTGTTTATTTGGATGATATCTTGATTTTTTCCAATGACTGGGACTCTCATGTGAAACATGTTCGGACTGTGTTCCGGATTTTGAGAGAGAATGCACTGTATGTGAAGGGATCAAAGTGTCTTTTTGGCGTACAGAAGGTCTCATTTCTGGGATTCATTTTGTCTACGTCTGTTATTGAAATTGACCCGGTCAATGTTCAGGCCATCTGTGATTGGGTCCAACCTACTTCATTAAAGCTCTTCAGAGATTTTTGGGTTTTGCACATTTTTATCGTAAATTTATTGGTAATTTCTCCGGTATTGTTAAACCATTGACTGATTTGACCAAAAAGGTTTTGATGTGGTGAATTGGCCTCCTAAGGCAGTTTCTGCGTTTCAGGAACTTAAGCAGAGATTCACTTCTGCTCCTGTTCTACGGCAGCCTGATGTTTCTCTACCGTTTCAGGTGGAGGTTGATGCCTCTGAAATTGGGGCAGGTGCCGTTTTGTCCCAAAGAGATCCAGAGACCTCTAAGAGAAACCCTTGTGCCTTTTTCTCTCAAAAATTTTCTCCAACTGAACATAATTATGTCGTGGGTAATCGGGAGTTATTGGCCATGAAGTGGGCCTTTGAAGAGTGGAGACATTGACTGGAAGGAGCCAAACATCAGGTGGTGGTACTCACGGACCATAAGAACCTGGGCCTTGTTTTTCCCCCTTTTTAATTTTGTGGTTTCTTTTCTTCATGGCACTAAGAATGTTAAGGCGGATGCCCTCTCGAGTAGTTTCTTTGTGGACTCTCCTGAGTTATCTGATCCTGCTGTTATTTTGAAAGAGGGTGTAGTACTTTCCGTCATCTCGCCCAATTTGAGACTGGCTCTGGAAGGGTGTCAGGAGGATAAACCTGAGCGCTGCCCTATTGGGAAATTGTTTGTCCCAGACTAGTGGAAGAAGAGTGTGATGTCTGAGATTCATTGTTCCGCGTTGGCTGGTCATCCTGGGATTTTTGGTACCAGAGACTTAGTGAGTCGGTCCTTTTGGTGGCCTACTTTGTCTCGTGACGTCAGGGAATTTGTGCAGTCCTGTGGGACTTGCTCTCGCTCCAAGCCTTGCTCTCGCTCTAGTGGTTTGTTAATGCCATTACCTGTGCCCAAGAGGCCATGGATCCATATCTCTATGGATTTTATTTCTGACCTCCCTGTTTCTCAGAAAATGACCGTTTTCTGAGTAATCTGTGATAGGTTTTCCAAGATGATACATCTTGTGCCATTACCTAAGTTACCTTCCTCCTCCGAATTGGTGCCTTTGTTCTTTCAGCACGTGGTTCGGTTACATGGCATTCCGGAGAACATTGTGTCTGACAGAGGAGTCCAGTTTGTTTCCAGATTTTGTGGGACATTTTGTTCTAAACTTGGTGTTCAATTATCTTTCTCCTCTGCATTTTATCCTCAGACCAATGGACAAATCGAGAGAACAAACAAGACCTTGGAGACTTATTTGAGATGTTTTGTGTCTGCTGATCAAGATGACTGGGTCTCTTTTTTGCCTTTGGCTGAGTTTGCTCTTAATAATAGGGCTAGCTCTGCCACCTTGATGTCTCCATTTTTCTACAATTCTGTGTTTCACCCTCAATTTTCTTCGGGACAGGCGGAGGCTTCTGTCTGTCCGGGTGTTGACTCTGTTGTGGAGTGAATGCAGCAGATTTGGGACCAGGTAGTGGAGAGGTTGTCTCTCTCTCAGGAGAAGGCCCAACGGTTTGCCAACCGGCATAGGACTGATGGTCTTCGGTTTAAAGTGGGGGACTTGGTTTGGTTGTCCTCAAGAAATATCCCTATGAGGGTTGCATCTCCAAAGTTTAAGCCTAGGTTCATTGGACCTTATGAGATCATGGAGATTCTTAATCCTGTTTCCTTCCCATTTGCTTCTTCCAGGGACATTTAAGATCCATAACGTGTTCCACAAGTTCTTATTGAAGAGGTTTGTCGAGCCAGTGGTTCCTTTGGCTGCGCCTCCTGACCCTGTTTTGGTTGAGGGCAATCTGGAGTATGTGGTTGAGAAAATATTGGATTCTCGTTTTTCTAGCCAGAAACTCCAGTATTTGGTTAAGTGGAGAGGTTATGGTCAGGAGGACAATTCTTGGGTGTTTGCTTCGGACATCCATGCTAGGAGACCGATCCGTGCCTATCACCGAGCTCATCCTGATCGGCCTGGTTGCACAAGTGAGGATTCGGTGACCCCTCCTCGGGGGGGGGTACTGTTATGAATGTGCTAGAGATGGTTTCTGAGCAGAGGCTCCCTCTGGTGGTTACAGACAGTACTGAACCTTCCAGCGAGGAATGGCAATCTGGGATCACTGACTGGACTGATATAAGGGAGGTTCCCTCCCATGATGGTCGCCGGTGTTCAATTGTTCTTGTCTCAATTGTGGTTCCTGGTTCATTTGGAAGTTTGCTGGAGCCTTGCCTGCATCTTCTGCTTTCAGATAAGATATTTTCTTCTTTTCTTTTTGTGCTTGCTTTTTGCTTAGTTTTCTGCACATTTGTGGAGGTCAGCCGGGTCCCCTCCTGGGGCCTGTGCTCCTCTCAGTTTATCTGTAGCCATTGTTATTTGTTCATTTGCTTTTTCCTGTTTTTTCAGTGGCTGCGGCTTAGTTTTGTTACACCAGAGATCTGATTTAGGTGGTGGAGATCGTGTGATCTCAGGTGTTTTTGCAATCAGAAGAGTTGGTATTTTTTAGGGTTTTTTGTTGGATTGCAGTCAGAATTCTTTCCTGTACTTTTCTGTCTAGACAGATTGGGCCCAAGCTGAATCTTGAGCCATTCCGGCTGCGGTCTCCCATTCGTCTCCGTCCGCAGTGGACACTCCTCAGCTTAGACGTCGGTCCCAGCATCTCGCCCAGTCTAACAGTGTGCAGAGGATTACTGCTGCTCCTCCATACTTTGCTATTGTGGCCAGTACCGGTTAGCGGCGAGTAGACGTCTTTAGGACAAAGTCCTTGTTTTCCCCTTCTGAGCATGCCCAGGGTGAGATCTCTCATTGGAGATCAGGGGTCACATGCTCAGGTACTGCAGCAGCTCCTATTGGTCCGCCAGGAAGGTCCTGTGACTACTGGTGTTCTGGAACAAGTTTCATTGGTCCTTGTTTCTGGCAGGTCCTGTAGCTGTTACTATAAAAGGGTGGCATGGCTGGGCCGCCATGCGCTAGTATCAATTGCATTATGTGCTTTGCGCCAGTGTAATCATGCATGCAGGTGGTTAGGGCTCGGCTGAAATAAGCCCCTAGAATACCGGCTTCTCCGGTGAGGAGATTACTTGATTGCGTTGCTGTCTGCATGATCACGGACTGCTATCCGCAGAGCATTTATCTGTGTATCCTGTGGTGTTAACAGGACACAGTTTTTTTCTCAGCGGCTCTGTGACGCAACAGGTTCGCTTTATAACGCTGATTCAGCGCCTTAGCATTTTACTTTGCAGCTCACTGAAGCTAAGTGAGTTCGCACCTATCGCCATATAGCGCTGTGGCATTCCCGTTAGCGGCTCTGGTGATTAACAGAGTTTGCACTTACTGCCGCAGCATGCTACGGCGTTTATTTTAGCGACTCTGCGGGATAACAGAGTTCGCTACTTTCGCTATCTTACTAGCAGCGGGCTTCGCCTGCACGGTGGATCCCGGGCTGCGAATGCACCTCTCTAATATATCTATTAGGTGCGTTCCGCAGACCCTAACAAAATACTAGCGCCAGGGTCTGGCTAGTAAAATGGCGGACGACCAGCGTCTACAGCAGTACATCCAGCAGCTGGAGGGTAGGTTGGCGGCTCTAGAGCACACAACCTCAGCTGTGGATGTTACCGCTGTCGCTGTTCAGGCTGCTAGCGTGGCTGCAGCCAGTTTGTCCTCTGCCACCCCTGCTCCAACTTTATCCAGTCTCCCGCTTCCAGACAAGTTTGCTGGTGACAGCAAGCAATGTCGGGGATTCGTGAGTCAGTGCTCCATTCATCTTGAGCTTCTGGCTGCACGTTTTCCCACGAAACAGACGAAGGTGGGTTTTATCTTATCCCTCCTGTCGGGCAGGGCGTTGGAGTGGGCAACGCCGCTGTGGGAACATGACGATCGTGTGGTACAGAGTGCTTCTCTTTTCCTGGAGGCTCTGAGACAGGTCTTCTTAGGACCTCGTGTCACCCAAGATACGGCGCTCCAACTGCTGGCAATATCACAGGGTTCATCCATGGTCAGCCAGTTCGCCGTCCAATTTCGGACTCTCGTCTCTGAGCTAGAGTGGCCGGATAAAGTCCTCATTCTGGTGTACTGGAGAGGACTGGCGGATCATGTGAAGGATGCTTTGGCCACCAGGGAGATTCCCGCCACACTGGAGGAACTCATTTCCCTATCCACCCACATTGATCTCCGTTTTAACGAGCGGAGGTTAGAGCGGACCCAGTGCAGGCAGAGGTTTCGGTTGGCTCCCACCTTCGCCAAACCTCTGGAATCTTCCGTTCAGGCGTCCGATTCCTCCGAAGCCATGGAGGTTTCTCGAGCGGGACCTAAGTCCCAGACAGCTCGAGCAACGGTGGTCTGTAATTTTTGCCAATAGGCAGGAGACTATACTAACAGATGTCCACAGCGATCGCAGAGGCGATCGCGTCTAGTGACCCTGGGAGGAGGCTCACTAGAGACAGCGGCATTTTCCTCCAAGATGACACTTAAAGGTACAATCACTGTAGGCACTTCCACTCTCACAGCCGACCTTTGCGTGGACTCAGGAGCAGAGGGGAACTTCATGTCCTTTAACTTTACTCGCTGTCACGCAATACCTCTGGTGGCGCTTGACAAATCAGTGACTGTCTGGGTAGTGAATGGTTTGACATTGCCCTCACAAATTACACACCAGACTGTTCCTCTTGCATTGTTTGTATCCCCTTCCCATCAGGAGCTTATTTCCCTACTCGTCCTTCCTGAGGGAATAGACGAGATCCTACTAGGTATACCTTGGCTCCGTTTCCACTCCCCACATATAGAGTGGACTTCGGGTAGGATACTGGGTTGGAGTGATGCATGTAGAGGCAGATGTGTCAGGAGTTGCGTTCAGGTTACCACTACTGAGTTACCTGCAGATCTTACTCCACTTCCCAAGTGCTATTGGTCATATGCAGACGTGTTCCCCAAGAAGGCTGCGGAGACTCTTCCGCCTCATCGCCCCTATGACTGTCCTATCGACCTCTTGCCTGTCGCAGAACCTCCTCGAGGAAGGGTCTATCCCCTCTCTCTTCCTGAGACAGAGGCCATGTCACAATATATTCAGGAGAACCTGGCAAGAGGGTTCATTAAGAAGTCGGTGTCACCGGCAGGGGCGGGATTCTTCTTCGTGCAGAAGAAGAATGGAGAATTACGTCCGTGTATTGATTACAGGGGTCTTAACGCCATCACCGTTAAGAACAAGTACCCGTTGCCCCTGATTTCTGAGCTCTTTGATAGGCTTCGGGGAGCAAGGGTATTCACTAAACTAGATCTGCGCGGTGCTTATAACCTGATTCACATCCGTGAGGGGGACGAATGGAAGACAGCTTTTAATACTAGGGATGGGTATTACGAATATCTGGTGATGCCCTTTGGGCTCTGTAATGCCACAGCCATTTTCCAAGACTTTGTTAATGACATCTTCCGAGATATGCTCTCCACTTCGGTCATAGTCTATCTGGATGATATACTCATCTTCTCTCCATATTGACTCCCACCGGAGAGATGTCTGCAGAGTCTTCGACCTCTTACGGGTAAATTCCCTTTATGCTAAGTTAGAGAAATGTATGTTTGAGCTGGAGTCTTTACCTTTCCTTGGTTATATCATCTCAACCCAGGGATTGGCTATGGATCTGGCCAAATTACAGGCTGTGATGGACTGGCAAGAACCCCACTCTCTTAAAGCGGTGCAGCGCTTTATGTGGTTCATTAATTACTATTGCCAGTTCATTCCCCATTTCTCTACCTTGGTAGCTCCCTTGATAGCCCTCACCAAGAAGGGAGCAAATCCCAAATTGTGGTCGGAAGAGGTCTCCAAGGCTTTCACTTCTATTAAGTCTCATTTTGCTAGCGCTCCCATCCTACATCTCCCGATGTTGATAAGCCATTTTTATTGGAGGTGGATGCCTCATCCGTTGGTGCTGGAGCAGTCCTCTTCCAAAAGGATGCTCAAGGTCAGAAGCATCCTTGCTTCTTCTTTAAGACCATCACATCAGCGGAGAGGAATTATTCCATCGGGGAAAGGGAGTTGCTAGCTATGAAGTTGACCTTCTCTGAGTGGTGACATCTGTTGGAGGGGGGCCGCTTTCCCTTCCAAGTCTTCACCGACCACAAAAATTTGGTGTATCTTCAGACATCCCAGCGGCTTAACTCTCGCCAGGCCAGATGGTCCTTGTTCTTCTCCCAGTTTCATTTCACCCTACATTTTCTCTCGGGAGAGAAGAACATCCATGCCGACGCTCTCTCTCGCTCTGTGGTGTCCTCTGAGGAGGAAGAGGAGGAGCCTTGTCTTATTGTCCCCACAGAGAGCCTGAGAACTGTGGCCCCTGTTTCACTAGAGTCTGTGCCTCCGGGCAAGACTTTTGTGCCTACCAATTTGCGACCGGAGGTACTCTCTTGGGCACACTCGTCCAGGGTGGGTGGACACTTTGGGGCAAAGAAGATATCTGAGTTGCTGGCGAGGACATACTGGTGGCCGCATATGGTCCGTGACGTTGGGGACTATGTTCGGGCGTGTGTCTCCTGCGCCAAGAATAAGTCTCCTCAACAACGGCCAGCTGGGTTACTTTACCCTTTGCCAGTGGCAGAAAGGCCCTGGGAGATGGTCGGGATGGACTTTGTGGTGGGCTTACCGAAGTCTCAGGACTGCACCATCATTTGGGTAATCACCGATCATTTTTCCAAAATGGTACACCTGGTGCCGCTACCACGGTTACCTTCTGCACGGGCCCTGGCAGCGTAGTTTATTAGGCATATTTTCCGGCTACATGGCATGCCGGACAAAATTGTCAGTGACCGAGGGCCCCAGTTTGCGTCTCGGTTCTGGAGATAGCTTTGTCGTCTACTCAGTATTGAGTTAAATCTCTCTTCAGCATACCATCCCGAGACGAATGGGTTAGCAGAGAGGGCCAACCAGACCTTGGTCACCTTTCTACGACATTTTGTTTCAGCCAGGCAGGATGACTGGGCATCCTTGCTACCGTGGGCTGAGTTTGCACTGAACAATGCTGTGGCTGACTCCACCGGACAGACTCCATTCCTCCTAAACTACGGTCAGCATCCGCGGGTTCCGGTGCCCATGCCCGTGTCTTCTGCCGACTCCAGGGTGACAGACTGGGCTGTGGAGGCACGGGACATTTGGGACCGTACCCAGGATGCCATTCAGGCGTCCAAGGAGAGAATGAGGTCCTCCGCCGATGCACATCGGTGCCCCGCTCCGACATTTGCTCCTGGGGACTTGGTGCAGCTCTCCGCCCGTAACATCAGGCTGCGAGTTGAGTCCACTAAGTTGGCACCCCGCTACCTGGGTCCTTTTAAAGTCCTCGAGCAGGTTAACCCTTTGGTATACTGTTTGGCTCTTCCTCCACGCCTTGGTATCTCCGACACCTTTCACTTTTCCCTCCTGAAACCCGTGCTCATGTCCCGGCTTTCCGAGTCATCTGCCGGGGCATCGGGTTCATCTACGGATGACCATGAGGTGAACGCCATCATAGGGTGTAATGTGGAGTAAAAGATTTTATTTGGTGGATTGGAGGGGTTATGGGCCTGAGGATAGGTCCTGGGAGCCTGCCGAGCACGTTCACGCTCCGCAGCTCATCGCTGCTTTTGAACGCAGTGAGGCCCAGAGAAGGGGGGCCCTAGGAGGGGGGTAATGTTAGGGGTCGAGTTCCCGCTTCTGCACAAGGGGAATCTCGAGCCATTCCGGCTGCGGTCTCCCATTCGTCTCCAGCCGCAGTGGACTCTGCTCAGCTTATATGTCAGTCCCAGCGTCTCGCCCAGTCTAACAGTGTGCAGAGGATTACTGCTGCTCCTCCAGGCTCTGCTATTGTGGCCAGTACTGGTTAGCGGCGAGTAGACGTCTTTAGGACAAAGTCCTTGTTTTCCCCTTCTGAGCATGCCCAGGGTGAGATCTCTCATTGGAGATCAGGGGTCACATGCTCAGGTACTGCAGCAGCTCATTTGGTACGCCAGGAAGGTCCTGTGACTACTGGTGTTCTGGAACAAGTTTCATTGGTCCTTGTTTCTGGCAGGTCCTGTAGCTGTTACTATAAAAGGGTGGCATGGCTGGGCCGCCATGCGCTGGTATCAATTGCATTATGTGCTTTGCGCCAGTGTGATCATGCACGCATGTGGTTAGGGCTTGGCTGAAATAAGCCCCTAGAATACCGGCACCTCTGGTGAGGAGATTTGAGTGCAAGTGGTTAGGGCTTGACTGAAATAAGCCCCTAGAATACCAGCTACTCCGCTGAGGAGATTGCTTGATTGCTTTGCTGTCTGCATGATCACGGACTGCTATCCGCACAGCAGTTATCTGTGTATCCCTGTGGTGTTAACAGGACACAGTCTTTTTCTCAGCGGCTCTGTGACGCAACAGGGTTCGCTTTATAACCTGGTTCAGCGCCCTAGCGTTTTACTTTGCGGCTCACTGAAGCTAAGTGAGTTCGCACCTATCGCCATATAGCGCTGTGGCATTCCCGTTAGCGGCTCTGGTGATTAACAGAGTTTGTACTTACTGCCACAGCGCACTACGGCGTTTATTTTAGCGACTCTGCGGGATAACAGAGTTCGCTACTTTTGCCATCTTACTAGCAGAGGGCTTCGCCTGCACGGTGGTCCGCGGGCTACGAACGCACTCTCTAATATATCTGTTAGGTGCGTTCTGCAGACCCTAACACCAGCGTTTGCTCATTCTATTTTCTGTCTGTGTCCATGCTTTCTTCTTGTCTAACTGCCATTACATGTTTGGGGGCTTCCTATTTTCTTTGGGGATCTGCTCCGGGGCAGATAGCTTTCATCTTTCTGCCTTTAGGTGTAGTTATCTCTCAGGCTGTGATGAGGCATCTAGGATTAACGTAGGAACGCTCCACGGCTACCTCTAGTTGTGTGGTTAGTTCAGGTTACTGCAATCCAATAGGTTCCAGCCTCTCTGGTGTATTGCCGTTTTTGCTTTTTCTCCTCAGCTACCTAAACATAACAGTTTCCCACATGGACATGTGATACCATAAATAACCCCTTTCGTGGAACAAATAATAAAATCTTTAATTTTGGCTTCTATAGATTGGTGAGAGATACTGGATTGGCAAGTAGTCATTATTTTTTTGCAGAAGGAAAGTGCGAACAACATAATGCATGTAAAAGTTGTTAAATATACACAATATGGAAATTAGAAACATGCATATTGTAAACAGACATATGAAGACCAGCTGTACATAATACAGACAACCACCACGAGAAAAACAGCCTCACGGTCAAGATAAAATGTATAATCTTTATTAACACAATAAATAAAATATTGCAGGAACAATGGCAGGGGAAAGAGAATTGTAGCAGAAAATAGCAAACATGCACATAAATCAGAGATCAAATGTATACCTGCTGATAGATCTCACATAAAAAAGGACAGCTGTCCATATGATGTAAATCGAGGGTGAAACCCATATACACTCATATAGCCAATACACATCAAAATATATACACAGAATCCCCATATAATTTATCAGGTAAGTACCAGGGAATGACTCAGAAATATATATATATTATCGTACAGAATGATGTGAATGGCTGCTGAATAACGGATGGAATAATGCAATACTAGGTAAAATCACCAATAACATCCATCTTAGCAGCCACATAGAGCGATTTACCTAAGGCAGCAGGAACATAGGATCGCCAAGAACCCCGAACCCGACGCGCGTTTCGGAGCCGCTCACAGGCTCCTTCCTCAGGGGGCGTCAGGGAGACAGAGACCCTCATCGATATAAATGTGCTGGCTACCGGATGTGACGTGCCCGCATGCTAACCGAAGCAGCAGATGACAGGCACCGCCCCCGAAAATCATCACTCACAACACATGGGAACCACATGATGCGGCAGAAGACGGCGGGGAGAGGGGCCGGCCATAGCAACTAAGGCATGCGCAATAGCGCCAAAATGACACAATCCACCATATTGTGTAAGGGCAAATAAAGCCCAAACAGGCTGGATAAAAAACATGCCAAATCACAATAAACAGATCGCACCACATCCCAATGAGTGCATAGTGAGAAACATGTGGGGCCCCACATATCCACACAGCAATCAAAGGAAAGTGTAAGTCGACTGGAAACAGTATATGGCATGTATTGGAGATACTAAAAAACAAACTAAATAATATAATACATAGTAACAGGAAAAAAAATAAAAAATAAATAGAACAAAACTAAAGAAAAAAACAAAAGAAAAAAGGCACCCAAAATAATATGTGTCACATCCCAAATAGAACGTAGAAATATATACATATAATCTAACACAATGTAACAAAGTGCATTACCCAAATTATTATTATTGCACTAACCATCATAAGAAAACAACAATTGCAATAATATAGATTACATATGTGTATACAATAAAAAAATAAAAAATGAAATGAAAATGAAAAATAACAAAATACAAGAAACATAAATCAAACATAAGCATGGATGAACTGTCTCCTCATAGACGAAGAACACTGTAGAAGAAGATGATGAAGATCATTCATATCCAAAACTGAAAAGATAAAAATTGTGTAAGTATAAAAAGCATAAAATATGTGCAAGGATGCACCACTACAATAGGGAAAATCACAAAAACGGGACAAAGGATAAATTTTAATTCAATCCTTCTGGATGAATGGTACGCAAGGTCCAAATCCATCTACTTTCAAGTTGGCCTAATCTTTTAGTTAGATTGCCACCTCTAATGTTAATGTTCAAAGAGTCAATTCCACGCACCCTCAGTAGCGCCGCATCACACTGATGGCGCTCTCTGAAGTGGCGTGGTAAAGTTTTAAGAGTGGAGGTGTCCATACAGGAAGAAGCCGCCTGAATGCCAAGGATGTGCTCCCTAATACGTACCTTCAGTTGTCTTGTTGTGAGTCCCACATAAATGAGACCACAAGGACAGGTAGCGTAATATATGATAAACCTTGATGTGCAGGTAATCCGTTGTTTGATGTTATACACCACACTGCCATCAGAATTCGTAAAGGAAGCACATCATTCGATATTTGGACAGGCTATGCACTTGCCACATGGTACACATCCACCCGTAAATGGCACACTATCAAGAAAGGTAGTCCTTATAGAAGGAACATAATGACTCTGCGTTAGGCAATCCCGTAGATTTTTGGCCCTCCTATAGGTGATGGATGGACGATCTGGGAGAAATTTTTTAATTACATTGTCAGCTCTCAAAATGGGCCAAGCTCTATCAAGAGCAGATTTCATGAGTTGAAATTGCGAGTGAAAAGTCGTAATAAATCTTGGCATATCAGCATTGCTCGTATCACGGGGAGTTCTATTATACAATATGTTGTTACGACATGAGTGCTTTGCCCTATGATAGGCTTTTTTAATAGCTCGTCCATTATAACCCCGTGATAGAAATCTTGAACGAAGTTCACTCGCACGAATTTCAAAATCACTGTCTGTGGAGCAGATACGGCGCAGCCGTAAAAACTGCCCCACAGGAATGGCCCTAATAATATGTCGTGGGTGACAAGATGACGCGTGCAACAAAGTGTTAGTCGAAGTCTTCTTACGAAAGATATCAGTTTGAATATCACCATCAATGCCTTTTTTAATGGTAACTAGTGTTGAGCGATACGATACTGCAAATATCGGGTATCGGCCGATATTAGCTGTATCGGGCTTTCGATTCCGAGTACCGATATTTTCGTCATATCGGATACCGGAATCGGATTTGTCACTGTCACTGTGAGTGTCCGTCGGTCGGGTCTGTCAGGAGTCAGCGGCACTTACCTGGCAGAAGATCTCCGGCGGTCACGTCCTGGACTGCTTGATGGCCGCCATTATCTTCTCCCTGGCGGTCACATGCAGTTTTTTCGCGATAACTGCAGTGACTGCAGGGTAATCCCGGCCGCAAACCAGTCCGATGACGTCACCGCCGGGGAAGCAGGTAATCAGCTGTGCTGCGCTGGGATGACAGGCTCTGCCTGCCAGCCTCTGATGTCATTCTGATGTAGCAGAGCTGGATCGTCGTGGGACACTCGTTACTATGGACTGCGTCGGACAGGTGGTATACTGCTGTTTTTTTTTTTTTCATTTTTTTACAGGAGATCGATGGCGTCGCAGGATGAGACTGTAATAAAAGTAATGAAAACTGTGTTGTTTTTTTTATTAAATTAAAAAACTTTTTTATGAACATTCACCTGTCCGGGTACATCAACAATTTAACTATTTACATACAGGGACCCTGTCCGGGTTATGTATAATTCTTTGGCAGGGGTGTTCCAGGTACCACCTGGTACTCTTCTGATGCTTGCCAAACATCCGAGACACCAAGGACCACCAGGACCTGATGACGTCGTGTGGCCTGTACAGTCAAGTCGTGACCCGCTATCTGTGTCTGTGTGGCCACCTCTTTCGTCTCCCTCCTGGTCTGGAACCCTATGTCCCGGATTGTACGAACCCCAGGGGGCCTAACAGGCGCCGGGTACGGGCCAGCTATCATTATCATGTCCATAGCTGGGGCTGCTGAGGAGACCACTGAGGGAGGCTGGGGAGATTTACGGCTGGGGTGGGCACTTGTGCAGAGGCCTGAATGTGGGAGGCTGAAGGCTCCGAGGGTCTCACAGGTTCCTGACACTCTGGGGACCAGGGGTCGCACCTGGTGACATTTAGGGCATACCATCCATTGTAACCCCAGTGTCGGGTGTAAGTTACCAAGTTTCCTGGCAACAGGTCCCTCCCCGGGTGTCCTTCTGGGAGGTGAGTCTCCACGTCCCGCCGGGTCACAAACACTTCTAAATAAAGTCCAGGCTCCTGGATGAAGCCCCAACCAGCTTTCAATTTAAAGCTCCGTACTGCACCCTTACGCCGCGGCTCCCTCACCGTACTTTTATATTTTCTCATCCGGTCCTTATCTGCCCGGTCCTTCTCGATGTGACGTTGGCGAAGCTTCTGGGATTCGCGCTGCTCCCTTTGTCGCTCGGCTTCTCTCTCCCGACGTCTCCACTCTCCCTCCTGACGCCGGTTGTAATTCTTCTCCACCAGCATCTCCATGTCTCCACCATCAAACTGCAGCTTACGATGTCCGGTTTGCGGCAGCTCTCCTGGCGCCCGACAGTCCTGGCGGCGCTCACCTGCGGAGGAAGCAGCCGGCTCTGGAACAGATGACAGTCGGGGCTCCGGTACAGACAGGTAGACCTCTGGTGCCTGCGCGGCCTCCTCCATGAGGACGGGTGTCGCTTCTTCTGTCTCAGCGACGGGGGCAGACAGCGGGATCTGGGGTGCTGCCGGTGCAGAGTTTTTTGCAGGAACGGGTGCCTCCACTGTGACAACGTCAACCGGATCACATTGCAAGGGCTGGGATGCCCGCACGGACTCCTCTACTAGAACGGGTGCCTCACCTTCCGGTACAGACACTTCAGGTAAGAGGGATTGGCGCCGCTCCAAGTTTAGTTTTAGGGCACGCCAGCTGGCTTCCATCCTGGCGACCTCCTCCCGGTGCCGGGCCAGGCCTCTTAGGGTATCCTCCGCTTCTTGCAGCGTAGGAGGGTTTCCAGGCCGGGTGCCCAACGGTGGTTCCGTGGCGATCGGGTCGCTTCCTTGGGGGAGAGCTCTGACTGCTCCATCCCTTCACACTTCTGCTCGTGTCCATTAGCCATCTCTGCCAAGTCACATGTGTCATTAGCATCTGGAGAGGGCCCCTCTTTTGTAGTGAGGCGGGACCTTCGTGTTAGTTTCCACACACTGAGGAGGATGAGGAGGCGGAACTCAAGAGCTGTGGGGCACGATCTTACATTGCAGTACCATTTAGAGTGGTCGGCCATCGTTTTCGCGCCACTGAGTGAGTGTATACCCACGAAGAGCACGCCCTTCTTCTTCACCAGTGCCTCGTCTTGACGCAGATATGGCTGAAAAATGGCAAATACATTCTCTGATGATTTTAGCAATTCTCAAGCACAAAACCAGTTCAATTCAGGCACACAGGACTCGCTTATAGCGAGCTACAGAATCCTGTTCGTGACGCCCAAGTTGAGTCGCACAGAGCCAGAGGTTTTGGGGGTACTCTGCACCGAGCCCGTCGACTTCTATGGGGTATGTCACGGCTTTACCCGGCAATTGAATCAGAGTCTATTTTACTATGTAGAAGTGTATAAACTATAAATATATGTATATATAATATGTCACAATGACATGTATATATATATGTATTCTATGTGTGTATATTTTGTGTTTACAACGAAAGAAAGTGTTTTTTTAGTTGCGATATTTTGTTCCCATAGACTTACATGGGACTTCCGGTATCGGAATCGGATATCGACGATATTTAGTGATATCGGCGATACCATTCCGATCCGATATTTTTAGATATCGAGCAGTATCGCTCAACACTAATGGTAACATCAAGAAAGTCAATAGACTGACTATCCCACACCGGGGAAAGATAGATATTAAGATCATTGTTGTTTAATGAGGCGACGAACTGCGCAAGGTCAACAGATGTGCCCTGCCAGACAAAGAAGATATCGTCGATATAGCGTGCCCAAAATAGGACACGATCAATCGACCCCTGTTTGGGCGACAGGAAGAGATCCCTCTCTCACAACCCCAGGAAGAGACAGGCATAGGCGGGCGCAAAGGCCGCACCCATCGCGGTCCCCTGGAGCTGTAGGTAAAAGGATCCCTTAAACACAAAAAAATTGTGTGTGAGAGTGAACTCTAGTAGCTCCAGGATGAGATCCCTCAATCCCTCTGGGATGTTAGAAGTAGTCAAAAAGAAACGAGTGGCTCTAAGGCCATCAACATGCCTAATGTTGGTATATAAGGATTCAACATCAACTGAAGCCAATAGAGTATCACTCTCAAGACACATCCCGTCAACCCTGCGCAGTAAGTCCCCTGTATCTTGGAGGAAGGAAGGGAGACTTGTTACCAATGGCTGTAAATAATAATCTACCCATTGGTTGACTTTCTCCAAGAAATTCCCTCTCCCAGATATGATTGGTCTGCCGGGTGGTGCTGCCTCGTTCTTATGTATTTTGGGCAGGAGGTACAGTGTAGAGATGGTAGGTTCCTTCACGGTGAGTGCTGAAACCAGTTCCTTGGTGACAATGCCAGTGTCTATGGCCTTCTTAAGGATGGAATCAAGCTGCATACAATATGCAGAGAGGGGATTATATGTCAACTTTCTATAGCATTTAGAGTTATTTAACTGCCGAAAAGCCTCCCTCTCATACATATCTTTAGGCCACACTACGACATTGCCACCTTTATCCGCCGGCTTCAGCACTACATCCGGAAGCTCCTGTAGAGCTTTAAGACGAACTCTTTCCACTTTCGTCAAATTGTCACCCCTGCCAAATTTAGGTATTTTTAAGAAGTCATCGGTCACCACCCGGACAAACGTATCCACACTGGCACAAGAAGACAAGGGAGGGAATTTCTGAGAGCGTATGCGAATAGATGGAGGAATCTTACCTCCAAGGCCATTATGTTCATTAGCCAATTCCTCTAAAGTTCTTTCGGCCTCCTGTTCCTCCTCTGTAGGGAAAAGATGGTGAAATTCACTATTGTAAAAATATCTTTTAAACAACAATGATCTGGCAAACAGATGTAAATCCTTCACCGCTGTAAATGTGTCAAACCCCGGTGTGGGAGAGAAAGAGAGACCTCTACCCAAAAGAGAAAGATCCACCTCGTGAGAACATGATTACTTAGATTGATCACCTTATTATCTCTCCTATGCGCTTCAGTAGAGTTATTATATTGTCTCTTGTACGGATGGTATGAATGGTCACGCAATCTATGCCCTTCAACCGCCGCCTCAGAGGCAGCAGAAATAAGTGAGACATCCGACCGACCGCTCATAGAGGACAAAGACACACTGGAAGGTGCTTTATGTATATTAGAATTATTATTTTTTCTCCAGAGATAGACCTTCCCCATCCGGTAGTCTCTCAAATCTCTATTGTATTTCACCAATTGATTTGCCTGGATTTTCTTAACCATAGTGTCCATTGTTTTATCCAGGTCAACTTCAAATTGTTGAACTCTTTCAATAGAACATCCCTTACGTATGTCTTCCTGAGCTGTATCAATAGAGGAATCTAGCTCAGTTATTTTAGTAGAGTTCAGATCAATCAATAATTGGAGAAAGATCAAAGAACACTGGTTGCACGCATCCTCCCATTTAGAAACAAATTGTGTATCATCAACAGGGAAAGTGGGAACAACCCTGACCCTTAGACCTCTTGGGATCATTTTGTGGGAAACATATTTCTCCAAGAATGTCCTATTCCACCATAGTCTGGCCTTTTTTTCCAACAACAGTTTCATATTATGAAATTTATCATCCCAGCTGCGATCTCCCACTGATGGAATATCACTCGCCCCAGTGCCAAAAACCTGATCAAGTTGATTGAGCAGTTTTTTCCTTTGCTCGATAGTCCATTATGTCCACAATATAGAGACCTGTGCATAACACAGCAAATATTAGATAGTAGAAGGAAAGTGCGAACAACATAATGCATGTAAAAGATGTTAAATATACACAATATGGAAATTAGAAACATGCATATTGTAAACAGACATATGAAGACCAGCTGTACATAATACAGACAACCACCACGAGAAAAACAGCCTCACAGTCAAGATAAAATGTATAATCTTTATTAACACAATAAATAAAATATTGCAGGAACAATGGCAGGGGAAAGAGAATTGTAGCAGAAAATAGCAAACATGCACATAAATCAGAGATCAAATGTATACCTGCTGATAGATCTCACATAAAAAAGGACAGCTGTCCATATGATGTAAATCGAGGGTGAAACCCATATACACTCATATAGCCAATACACATCAAAATATATACACAGAATCCCCATATAATTTATCAGGTAAGTACCAGGGAATGACTCAGAAATATATATATATTATCGTACAGAATGATGTGAATGGCTGCTGAATAACGGATGGAATAATGCAATACTAGGTAGAATCACCAATAACATCCATCTTAGCAGCCACATAGAGCGATTTACCTAAGGCAGCAGGAACATAGGATCGTCAAGAACCCCGAACCCGACGCGCGTTTCGGAGCCGCTCACAGGCTCCTTCCTCAGGGGGCGTCAGGGGAGACAGAGACCCTCATCGATATAAATGTGCTGGCTACCGGATGTGACGTGCCCGCATGCTAACCGAAGCAGCAGATGACAGGCACCGCCCCCGAACGTCATCGCTCACAACACATGGGAACCACATGATGCGGCAGAAGACGCCGGGGAGAGGGGCCGGCCATAGCAACTAAGGCATGCACAATAGCGCCAAAATGACACAATCCACCATATTGTGTAAGGGCAAATAAAGCCCAAACAGGCTGGATAAAAAACATGCCAAATCACAATAAACAGATCGCACCACATCCCAATGAGTGCATAGTGAGAAACATGTGTGGCCCCACATATCCACACAGCAATCAAATGAAAGTGTAAGTCGACTGGAAACAGTATATGGCATGTATTGGATTTTTTTGCATGGTAGACATTTTTTGCAGGGAAAAAACCCAAAGGGAGATGTTGTGAGTGCAAGGTGCCAGAACCTAAAAATTTGGGAACAGTTGGGGCTATCATATTACCTAGATTGTTAGCTTTTCTATAGATAAAAAGTGGCTGCTCTGGTAGCCTTTCCCCAATGATTTTGTCTTCCTTTAGTATGCCCCAATGTTTTGATACAATTTTTCTTAAAATCTTAGTGTTGGCGTTATATTGTGTGATGATGGGAATCTCCTCAGTGATTCTATCGCTATTCACTCTCTCTTTTGCTATGATCCGTTGTTCCCGTGGCACCTGTTCTACCAATTTTCTTGTTTGTAATAACATCTCCCTGTTATATCCTCTGTGTTGGAATCGTTCAGTCAAAAGATTGCCTTTTTTTGTTAAAGTCATGTTTCATAGTCATGAAAATACAGAAAAATCTTTGAATGAGAAGGTGTGTCCAAACTTTTGGTCTGTACTGTATATATATTTAAATATATATATATACCCTGAGCAACTTTTTAGGTTTCATCTTTAGTTTCAGCCTGAGGTCACTGTAGTGGTCTCAAATCATCTTTGTATTTTAGAAAATGCTTGAAAACCTTCATGACCCCTTCCTTTTTCTCCTCTAGCGTTTTCCTTTCTGCCACGAGCCATAACATTTATAGTTTTCCTACACAAAAGCATAAATACTTTATTTTTTTCCAGGATAAGTTAAACTTTTGAATTCTAACATTTATTTTCTCATACAATGCACTGAAAAACGGGGGAAAAAAAAATAATGGAGTGAAATGAAAAAACAAAACTCAAATCTGCCATTGTTTTGGGGGATTTGTCTTTACTACATTGAATGTGCAGTAGAAATAACTTGGTGGCATGATTTCCACTGGAGACTGGAGAAGCATACATTCAGCAGCTTTGACACATTGATATCGACCATTGCTTAAAAAAGGAATACGTTTATTCTTTCACATAGGCAGATCTGCAAGTCTTGAGTTTTATGGAATAATTATTTATCAAAGCATTTGCAGTATGTCCCATATATCATCGATGACTTCTCCACATCAAAGATTTTCACTGTATTCTGTATTCTTCACTATATTTAAAAAAAACTCTTGCACTGCTGTCTAGAAAATTAAATATTTATATATTTTAGAATATAATTAAATGTTTTTTTTTACTCGTTTTCTTCTCTCAAAATAGTATTTAGATTTTTTATCTACTCCAAATTACAAATTATGGAAAAGGTGAAGGACTTGTGTGACATCCAGACAGAGAGAGTCAAGGATACAAGCAGAATGATATGCATATCAAATTGTTTACTTCAAGGCTGTGACTATACCGATCCTGTCACAAGTTTGTCTTCTTTCTGGGCTGTGCTCCAACATGTTGATACCACAGCAGTGTTTTATTAAACACTTTAGCTGTTTTCTGCTATGGTGCTGTCACAACAGTGTTTGTATTTATTCTTAAAATTAACTTTATTATAGTGATGCCACAATAATTTTTCTTTTCATCCAAAGGCTGTTTTCTATTCTGATAATGCTATCCTTTTTTTTAGCTGAAACCATTACTCTCTCTGATAATACTGATGATTAAGATGTTAAAATAATGTTTATCTTTTTCTAGACTGTGTTCAATATTAAAGGAGTTGTCCTGTCCAAATCGATACATCTGCAGGCACTCTGTTTGACTACAGACTTATGAATCCCCCCAGCTATGCACCGGATACGCTGGTTTCTGAGCTGAGACTGGAGGGTATATGAGTTATATATACTCCCATCCAGTGAGTTGAGGGATTCATACGTCTTATTGATTTGGACTGGATAACCCCATTAAAGGGTTTGTCCACTCAGGAGTTGCCCTAATTAGAGGTCTTCTGCAGTACCCAGCAGCTGGAGCAAATTGCTGATTGCCAGTTGTTGGACCATCATCTATTTCATATTGATGAGTTATCTATCCTGTTACATATTTAGACTGTGTTTGTGTCCTTTAGTAATAATCATGTCAGAAAAGCCTTTTTTGATCAATTCAATTACAGTTCAATTTTATATGATGGTGTCACAATAGACATTAGTTTAATTTAAGGAGAACTTGTCAAGAACTTTAGTGCTATAAAACTAATTGCATTTTTGCATCAGCTAGAGACAAGTTGAAGCGCAACTACCTGTATCTTCTTGTAAATGAGGCTATAATAGGGTGGAAATAAATGTATATGTTTATTTTGTTCTACCATGTTGGCACTGATCTTTATTGAACATGTCATCCCTGTTGTTTTTGTCATATTTTATTGCGCTTATGTCATATATATGTGTTATTGATGAGAAAATAAATGGTCATTGGGATATTTATTGTATGTTGGAAGGGCGCCCAGCTGGTGACTCCTGTCAGTCTACCTCTTTGAAATAGTGGATGATCCTGTAAGAATTAGGTTCACGTGATGGATGCAAAATTGCATGTTTAGAGTGTGAGCTTGTATGCCATTTAAGGTCAGTCGTGGGTGGCAGCAATGAGTGTAGCAGAGGGAAGAGCAATCTTGAAAGGAGCAATATGCCAACTTGGCTCACTGGAGGAGAAGTGGCCTTCGTAGCAGTACAGGGCTTGAAAGATTGGACACCTGTAAAGTGAAACCATCATTGAGAAAGACTAAGAGTAGTGGAAAGCTATGGCTGAAGAAGTATAGTCTGCAAAGCGCCATGGAATAAATGGCGCTATATAAATGTGTAACAATAAATAATAATAAAATAATAAAATAAGTGTAGATGTGCGATCATAATGGAAAATTCGTACATGAGAGGAAGAGGGAGACTGCTTGTAAACTACAAATGTTGAGAATGGAATGAAGAACATCCTTCAGGTAGAGATAAGAAACTTCTGAGGCCGGAGAAAGAAAGGTGGAGAGAGTCCACAGTATCCACCCAGAAACAATGGGGCACATTCAGTGGGAAAAATATTGCCTTTGCTATTTTTTTGATCGCTGGTCTCCCGCTGACAGGCATGCATCGCTGCGTGTGACAGGCGGGAGACCAGCGATCAAAAAAATAGCAAAGGCAATATTTTTCCCACTGAATGTGCCCCGCGCAGCGCCTGGAAACCCGACGTGTACCTTGGTTACACTGCGGGTAACTAAGCGATGTATTACCCGCAGTGTCGCTTGTACTGATCGCTGCCTGAGCTGCCTGTTTGGCAGCTCAGCAGCGATCATGTAGCGATACACCAGCGATCCTGACAAGTGCATATCGTTGTCGGGATCGCTGGTGTATCGCTATGTGAGACCCAGGCCTTAGCCTAGTATCTAAAGAGATGTCACAATAGATAGCCTTCACAACAGGGTGTCTACACTTAAAGAATGTTTTCTAATTGAAAACATTCTATTTCTTAATGTCCCTCTGAACTCCGCAGCTTTGTGCCAGTTTTTTGGTGTGTATAAAGAGAAGAATTGCTTTGGCTGGTAAGGCAGATAAATATAGCTCCAGAAACTAAAAGCAGAAAACTGAAGAAGAAACAGCTGAGATTTTATTGGAAAGAACACATTTACTGCACATAATGGTTTAGGTGCACATTCAAGTATGTCTTTAATACTTTGCAATCAACTCTATTTTTTCAATCCTGAAACTAAATTAATAGCAAAGCTGTGAAAATAAAACCTAGCAATAAAATCTATTTTTATAAACTGCTATTTTTTTGCTTGTTTTATTATACATAGATCTTCATGTCTATAATTTGGAAATAACTGAAATTGACATACATAGGGCCTAATTCATCAAAACTTTAATTCTGGTGTAAAAAGCATTGAAAGTCGCTGAATTTGGGCACAACTGAGGCTGCACTAAAATATTTGCACTTTTGGCATTCTCATGCCATTCTCGCCAAGCACTGACAAAGTGGGCACATCTGAGCCAGGATGTGGATGTCGGGAGCAAATTAATGACCAGCGGCAGTGTTCGCTATACCACAAATCAGCAGGGACTGGAGTAGGATTTTTGGCATGGAAAGCACAGATGTGTATGCCACCTGATTGATGCTCCTGATTAATGAAAAGACATACACCTCTTTATGAATTTATGAATCAGGAATGAATAAAGAGCATCTGACTCAAGGACATGTACAGTGGGTACGGAAAGTATTCAGACCCCTTTGAATTTTTCACTCTTTGTTTTATTGCAGCCATTTGGTAAATTCAAAAATGTTCATTTTTTTCTCATTAATGTATACTCTGCACCCCATCTTGACTGAAAAAAAACAGAAATTTAGAATTTTTTGCAAATTTATTAAAAATACAAAACTGAAATATCACATGGTCGTAAGTATTCAGACCCTTTGCTTAGACACTCATATTTAAGTCACTTGCTGTCCATTTCCTTGTGATCCTCCTTGAGATGGTTCAACTCCTTCATTTGAGTTCCACTGTGTTTAATTAAACTGTTAGGACTTGATTCGTAAAGGCACACACCTGTCTATATAAGACCTCACAGTTCACAGTGCATGTCAGACCAAATGAGAATCATTAGGTCAAGGGAACTGGCCAAAGATCTCAGAGAGAGAATTGTGGCAAGTCACAGATCTGGCCACGGTTACAAAAGAATTTCTGCAGTACTCAAGGCTCCGAAGAGCACAATAACTTCCATAATCCTTAGATAGAAGAAGTTTGGGACCACCAGAAGTCTTCCTAGACCTGGCCATCCAGCCACCTGAGCAATCGTGGGAAAAGAGTCCTTGGTGACAGAGGTAAAGAGAACCCCGAGATCACTGTGGCTGAGCTCCACAGATGCAGTAGGGATATGGGAGAAAGTTCCACAAAGTCAGCTATCACTGCAGCCCTCCACCAGTCGGGCCCTTATGGCAGAGTGGCCTGATGGAAGCCTCTCCTCAGTTCAAGACATATGAAAGCCCACATAGAGTTTGCTAAAAAAAAAACACAAAGGACTCCCAGAATATTAGAAATAAGATTCTCTGGTCTGATATAAGATGAAGATAGAACTTTTTGATGATAATTCTAAGCGGTATGTGTGGAGAAAACCAGGTACTGCTCATCACCTGCCCAAAACAATCCCAACAGTGAAACATTGTGGTGGCAGCATCATGCTATGGGGGTGTTTTTTAGCTGCAGGGGCAGGATGACTGGTTGCAATTAATAGAAGCATGAATGCTGCCAAATACAGAGATATCCTGGATGAAAACCTCTTCCATAGTGCTCTAGACCTCAGACTTGGCCGAAGGTTCACCTTCGAACAAGACAATGACCCTAAGCACACAGCTAAAATAACAACGGAGTGGTTTCAGAACAACTCTGTGATCATTCTTGACTGGCCCAGCCACAGCCCTGACCTAAACCCAATTGTGCATCTCTGGAGAGACCTGAAAATGGCTGTCCACTAATGTTCACCATCCAGACTGACTGAACTGGAGAGGATCTGCAAGGATTATTCGCAGAGGATCCCCAAATCCAGGTGTGAAAAACTTGTTGCATCATTCCCAAGAAGACTCATGCTGTACTAGCTCAAAAGGGTGCTTATACTCAATACTGAGCAAAGGGTCTGAATACTTATAACCATGTGATATTTCAGTTTTTCTTTTTTAATAAATTTGCAAAAAATTCTACATTTCTGGTTTTTTTCAGTCAAGATGAGGTGTAGAGTGTACATTAATGAGAAAAAATGAACTTTTTTGAATTTACCAAATGGCTGCAATGACACAAAGAGTAAAAAATTTAAAGGGGTCTGAATACTTTTCGTACCCACTGTATTCAAGACTGGCATGAACAAAGCTAGCCTTGATCAATTGGGCCATAGTCTTAAACATAGTCTTAAACAAGCTCAAAATTGTCCACAGGATAATTAGTTACATTTTTACATTTCTAATTTTCTGTCCACAGTAGAAGCTTATTCACATGATTATATTGTAAGGCTGGGTTCAGACAGACGTATACAAAATTGAAAATTTTTCATCCAGAAAAAAATGGAACATTTTACTTTTGTAATATTATGCAATCTCTATGGCAATTTTTTTCATATACATATGCCATCCATATGTTCATTTTTTACAGCCATATGATATCTGTAGTGTTTTTGTCATGAACAATTTTATAAATAATAAAAGGCCAGATCCAGCTTTCTATGTTAATAATTGTAATGGATCTGGGAAAAACAAATGACAAATGGATGCACACCCATTGAAATATAATGGGCAAGTCTGATCCAAAATGCAGGTCAAAGTAGACTATACTTCCAATTTTTTTATAAACAAACCATTAGTCCAAGTGTAAAAATGTTCATGACATTTATCACATTGACTTGCATTGGTCAGTGTGTTATCCATATACTACCTGGTTTGCATGGGGGCAGTACACACACGTTTAATCTGCTCATCCAAATGAGACCTAATAAAGACATATCAAAATGATTGATGCTCGTTTATTTTCATTATTATGTAACAATGATCTTTGAGGGGTTTGTATGAACATTTGGTCTCACTATCATTCCTTCCCTTTCACTTTTTATTATTGTTGGCAGCACATCACCAGTTTACATACAAGAATGTGCTGGTGACCAACAATAAGCATAAAAGATGTAATCAATGACAAATGAGAATTTTCTCAATTGTTGTTTGATTGCATCCCATGTTTACATGGAGCTATAATTAAAAGCTATTATTGTCATTAGTTTTTAGGCCTCTAATAGGTCACAGCAGTGTAACAAACTTAGCACAATGGCTCCTGCAGTGCATCACTGAGGTTACCTGAGTTCATTCTCTCACTTTATGGCAATGCTTCGTGGGAATTTTCTCACCCAGCATTGCCGGTGAGAGAATGAACTGTAGTGGCGTCATTCTCTCCCGGCGTCTGAGCGATACAGCAGATGCGGTGTAGAGCGCTGACATAACCCGATATCACCGTTCTATACCGGAGATCGTTGTGGGACACTCGTTAATCACTGGACTAACGGCGGAAAGGTGATGTATAAGTAGCTTTATTATTTTATTTTTATTACAGGAGACGATGGCATCGGGGATTAGGTGATTGGTATGTACTGTATGTTATGTGTTGTATGTTATATGTATGTTCTGTATGTTATGTGTTGTATGTTATATGTATGTTCTGTATGTAATGTGTTGAATGTTATATGTATGTTATGTGTTGTATGTTATATGTATGTACTGTATGTTATGTGTTATATGTATGTACTGTATGTTATGTGTTATATGTATGTTCTGTATGTTATGTGTTATATGTATGTTCTGTATGTTATGTGTTGTATGTTATATGTATGTTCTGTGTTGTATGTATGTTCTGTGTTATATGTTGTATGTTCTGTATGTTGTGTATGTAATGTATGTTTTTTTTTACATTAAACACATTAGCCGGATGATGGGACTACTACTGTCCCATCATTGGCTAATGTGTCACTGACAGTGTAGCAGGCATAGCTGGATGGGAGTTGTAGTCCCATCGGACGATGCCTGCATACACACACACACACACAGCCTCGCACACACACACATAGCAAAGCCGGGCGGCACCGCTCAGCCAATGGCGGAGGATTTGAATCCCATGCCGCACCGCTTTGACGGGGGATTTGAATCCCATGCCGCACCGCTTTGACGGGGGATTTGAATCCCGTGCCGCTCAAAGCCGCGCAGCACCGCTCCTTGGCTGAGCCGCCAGCCGGCTCTGAAAATGGGCACTGTAGGTGTGTTTACTGTCCTCCACTCCCTGCCGACTTTTATTCCCCATTGACTTGCATTGGGGTAGGATTTTCGACTCCAACCCAACCATTTCCGTCAGTCAGCCGACTTCGTTCGACCCTACTTTTGAGAAAGTCAGGTTTCACGAAACCCGACTCGACCCGAAAAAAGGGAAAGTTGCTCATCTCTACTGCTCAGTTCTGCAGTAAAATGTCCTTCCTGCTGCTGCTTTTGAAAGGCATTATATAGAGAAAGAACAGCAGGAATCCCTCATGTATTACCATTTGAGATAAACACTGCATAAGGTAATACTGGTGAAAAAAGTATGCAAGTCTAATAATGACCAGAAAAAGTGTTGTCCCTTTTGTACATGACAGACTATTCTGAAATGTTTACCTGAAATGACAGGTACACTTTAATACAAATACTATCATGTTGTTTCCTCTTTCTGTATATGAACAATACTTGGCAAAACTACAATAACAAAATGTTAGTTGGCTGTGGGACAGATCAAGTGCAACCGAGTTTTATCCAATATACAGTATACAAGGTATAGTGATACTGCTCACCTAGTATAGTTATGTGAGACACAACTGTGTAGCCCAGCTGCGCTTGGTGCCACATGTACCCTGGAGGATGCATGAAAGGTAATTCACAATCACCCGATATTCATTTCCCTATAGTGCCACCAGAGGGAGCCCTTTAGAGTATATAAGGGTGTGGAGAGATGCAGCAGAGAGTTGATTTCCTGTCAGAGCTGAGACAGACGGAGATTCCTGTCAGATGAGACGGAAGCAGAGAAACAAGCTGTTACCTCAGAACGTGCTAACTGATAGTTCCCTAGGAAGTGGAAAGTGACTCTCGGAGTGTGCACAGATCAGTCTGACGGAAGGTCCTGATAGCTACTCTGGACAGAGCCTAAGAAAGAAGTGAAGGAAAGGGAACTGCAGTATTTGTAACACCGAGTCAACTGAGGTACTGTTGGAGAGCGGTGAAGAGAAGGAAGCTGACATCTACTGCTGCCTGTGCTTATGTTAAAGGTGTGAGTAGGACGACAGGTAAGTGGAAAAAGGGAAAGAGAGAGTGACTGAGGAGAAATAGCAACGATAGCTTACCTCCACTCTGCACCACCAGACACCGGGTCCGAGCTTGCTAGTACCTTCACGGCTAGTGGGAAAAACGGAGACCCTGCTGGACTACAGGTCTCAGAGGGGCCCAACAGTGCTGATACGTAACCGGGGTATGGAAGAACAGGAGTCTAGCAGGACGCTGCAGATAGAGACTTAGTTCTGTCCAAAAGAAGGCTCCACCACAATGTCAGCCGGGCGTAGCTGTTTCACACTGAGTTAGGCTTTGTTTCATGCAAGTCAGAAACTCACACATATAAAGACGTAAGGAGGCCCTACACCTACTCAGTGATTACTGGACGTGCATCCTCCACCCTGAGCAGCTTCCCGGGACGTGCCTGCAAATACACCAGTAAAGGTACAGAAAAAGACTGTCTTGTGTGTGTCTGCCTCATTGCCCTGCACCCCTGCACCGCCATATATCTCGAGGGATCAGTCTTGCCTGTGGGAGACTTAACATCTTGCTGCCCAGTAACAACCCCTCAGAGAATCTACCCTGCAGCGCTGGTCATCCTGACCAGGAACCACAGGTGGCGTCACGAACATTTCTAAATCCCCTGTAAATATCCCCCTTTAGTGAGCGCCCAGGGCAACGGACCGAGCTGCGCTACCCGTGACATCCCCCAGTAAAGTGAACGGGCTCTGTGCCGAGTACCCCAAAGCCCTGCTACGTGCGACTCACAACCATATTAAGGTTTTGACATCAAGGTTTTCCAGCTGCTGTGGCTTCACAGGTAGGCAGCTCCATTATAGTAAAGAGGTAGTAGGAGATGTGAGTAACCTACACTGCTGGTTGTGTGTCCATGAATAAATCCAGTATGCAGCATAAGAAATATCAATGAGATTTATTCTCAACACATTTCAAAGTTGAGGCCACAAAGATATACATGTGGTTTATTCGTGGACACACAACCAGCAGAACAGGTTACCCATATCACCTACTACTTTAAATGCCAAAATGTGTAATTTTCCTATAAAGGGAGTCTGACTGATAAAATTGACAATATAATTTAAGTTCATATCCTTATAGGAATAACAACAGTAATAAAAATCACACCTTTAGTGTTCTAATTTCTGCCTGTGATCTGCAGATAGTTAATGAAATATGCAAATTAGGTTGTTTGGGGCACAGAATAGTGCACTCCTCCACCCACTGGTTTTACATGTCCCTGTCCCTCTCAGAGGTGATTGACCATGTTGGCTTGCCTGCACCTGATCTGCAGACAGTGATTGCTTCAGATAAGCCAGTTCTGTCAATCAAGGTACAATTAGAGGCTAAATACTTTACAAGGGTGTGTGCTTTGTATGTACTGTCTATGTGGGCTGACAGACTCCCTTTAAAGAATAATTCCTGCATTAATCTCTGTATAGTATAAAATACAACATTTTCTAAGATTTTTGGGGAATTTTTTTGACTGGAGATCCATTCAGTATCAATTTCTCCATATATCTGCCTAGTGTGAATAATCTTATACCAGATATAAGCTAAAAAGCTAAGAATATAAACAGAATTATATCATAAAGTATGTCAAAGATCATATCCAGGGAAGTCACGTTGAACCACCGTGCAGTTAACTTTTTGTCACAAAAAGCACTCTGCTGCTTCCTATATTCAAGACAATTACATGATTGGTCTTCAACTGATGAGGCTACCGCTGTTACCACTAATAGGCCAGTTATCAGAAAACTAACAGTGAGCATATGGCATACTCTCCTCTGATTCCAATTATATATATATATATATATATATATATATATATATATATACCCCAGTATGGTCACTGCTAATTCCATGATAACCAAAGAACTACATGCTGCCATCACCAGTCGTTTACACCGGTCAACTGGATACCTGATTTCTGGTAGCGTATGACTTTCTGGAGTGTGGTTTACAGAACAAAAGGAACAGAACTAATACATTTTATATTTCATCCAGAAGGATAGGTGTTGTGAATGGACTTGAAATGAGTTCTGAGCAGAGGCTCCCTCTGGTGGTTACAAGCGGCACTGGACTGTCCAGTGAAGATTGTGAGGATTGGGAATCAGGTGTTACTGACTGGTCTTATTTAAGGGAGTCGCCTTCCCATCAGGGTTGCCGGTGATCAATTGTTCTGGTCTCAATCCTTGATTCCTGTTTCCTTTGTAGCCTGCTGTGTCGTGTCTGCATCTCCTGCTAACAGATAAGACATTTTCTTCTTTTTGTTTTTGTGCTTTATTTTGCATTTTGTCCTGCACTTCTGTGGGGGCCTTCAGGGTCCCCTCCGGGGGCTTTTGCCCTCTCAGTTTAGTTCAGCCACTGATGTTTTGTACATTTGCTTTTTCCAGTTTTTTTCAGTGGCTGCTGTTTTGATTTTGTTACACCAGAGAACTAATTTAGGTGGTAGAGGTCGTGTGATCTCAGGTGTTTTTGAAATTAGTAGAGTTGGTGCTTTTCAGGGTTTTTTGGGATTGCAGTAAGTGCCCTTCCTATCCTTTTCTATTTAGATAGTTTGGGCCCCAACGTTTGCTCATTCTATTTTCTGTCTGTGTCAGTATTTCTTCTTGTCTAACCGCCATTACATGTTTGGGGGCTTTCTATGTTCTTTGGGGATCTGCTCCGGGCAGATAGCTTTCCTCTTTCTATCTTTAGGTATAGTTAGTTTCTCAGGCAGTGACGAGGCGTCTAGGACCAACGTAGGAACGCTCCACGGCTGCCTCTAGTTGTTGTGGTTAGCCAGGGTACTGCAATCTCATAGATTCCAACTGCTCTGGTGTATTGCCTTTTTACCTGCACTCCTCAGCTACCAAATCATAACAGTATCACCGGCCAAAACTGAAAATTATATGGTACTCACAGAAGGGAAAAATATTGTGAAAGAAAAAAAAAAAAGGTTGTCAGAGTTGTCAGAGATATTTTTCTGTTTGTTGCATTTTTTTTTTTTCCCTCTGTATCTCTGGGTGCTGGGGAGGATTTTTTTATTTTTTTTCTCTCAATGGAGTTTGCACAGTTGTCTGGCCGTGTGGATCAGCTTGCCACTGAGGTTCGGAGTATTGCTGCCTATCTTGCTAGGTTGCCTGTTGTGGAACCTAGGATTCCCATGCCAGATTTGTTTTTGGGGATCGAGCCAAGTTTCTGAATTTCAAAAATAATTGTAAATTGTTTTTTGCCTTAAAATCTAAGTCCTCAGGGAACGCAGCGCAGCAGGTTCAAATTGTCATCTCTCTCCTGCGCGGCGATCCTCAGGATTGGGCTTTTTCCCTGACACCTGGGGATCCTGTTCTGAGTGATGTTGATGCATTTTTTCAGGCCTTGGGGTTATTGTACGATGAGCCTAATGTCACTGATCAAGCTGAAAAAGCCTTGTTGGCATTAAATCAGGGGCTTGATGACGCTGAGTTATACTGTCAGAGATTCCGCAGGTGGGCAGTCCTGACCAAATGGAATGACGACGCTTTGGCAGCCCTTTTTCGGAAGGGTCTGTCAGATACTGTAAAGGATGTTATGGTGGGATTCCCTGTTCCCTCTGGTCTCAATGATTCTATGTCATTAGCGATTCAAATTGACAGACGTTTGCGTGAGCGGAGAAGTATGCGTGGAATAGTGTTGCTTGTGAACCTGCTTCTGAACCCACGCAGTGTGATAGAGTGGTTTCTGGGGCACAGCGTCATGAGTTTCGAAAGCGCAATGGGTTATGTTTCTACTGTGGTGATGCCTCTCATGCTATTTCAGTCTGCCCTAAGCGGGGAAGACGTTTTGCACGCTCAGTTGTCTTGGGTAGTGTTCAGACTAAGTTTTTATTAACTGTTACTCTGATATGCTCTCTGTCCTCATTTTCTGCTCAGGCTTTCGTTGATTCGGGAGCAGCTATTAACCTGATGGATTTTGATTTTGCTAAACGTTGCGGGTTTCCCTTGATACCCCTACAGAAGTCTATTCCCCTACTGGGGATCGATTCTACCCCTTTGGCTGAGAATAAACCTCAGTTCTCTACTCAGGTGATAATGAGGTTTGAACCTGATCATCAGGAGAGCTGCAAATTTTTGGTTTTGTATAATCTGCATGACATTATCGTGCTGGGTTTCCCTTGGTTACAGTCTCATAATCCTGTTTTGGATTGGAAATCTGTGTCTGTAACCAGTTGGGGCTGCCAATGTGTAATACCAACACTCCTGTTTTTTCTGCCTCCCCCCAGGCTCAGGATGTTCCTGACTTTTTGATTGATTTTTCTGATGTGTTTAGCGAAAGTAAATCTGCATCCTTGCCTCCCCATAGGAGCTATGACTGGCTATTGAATTAGTGCCTGGTAGTAAATTCCCTAAAGGTCGCCTTTTTAACTTGTCTGTACCTGAACATGACGCTATGCGGTCTTATATCAAGGAGTCATTGGAGAAGGGTCATATCAGACCATCCTCTTCACCCTTAGGTGCCGGTTTTTTCTTTGTGGCCAAAAAGGATGGTTCATTAAGGCCGTGTATTGATTATCGTCTTTTGAACAATATTACTGTGAAATATCAATATCCGTTACCCTTGATTTCTGACCTGTTTTCCAGGGTGAAAAAACGCTACTTGGTTTACCAAGCTTGACCTCAGGGGGGCATATAACCTTATACGCATTAAGCACGGGATGAATGGAAGACGGCATTTAACACCCCTGAAGGGCATTTTGAGTACCTTGTGATGCCCTTTGGGCTCACTAATGCTCCTTCTGTCTTCCAGTCCTTCATGAATGACATTTTCAGGGATTTTGTGGATAAATTTCTGATTGTTTATTTGGATAATATCTTGATTTTTTCTAATGACTGGGACTCTCATGTGAAACATGTTCGAACTGTATTCCAGATTTTGGGAGAGAATGCTCTGTATGTGAAGGGATCAAAGTGTCTTTTTGGCGTACAGAGGATCTCATTTTTGGGATTCATTTTGTCCCCATCTGTTATTGAAATGGACCCGGTCAAGGTTCAGGCCATCTGTGATTGGGTCCAACCTACTTCATTAAAGGCTCTTCAAAGATTTTTGGGTTTTGCCAATTTTTATCATAAATTTATTGGTAATTTCTCGGTTATTGTTAAACCATTAACTGATTTGACCAAAAAGGGTTCTGATGTGGTGAATTGGCCTCCTGAGGCAGTTTCTGCATTTCAGGAACTTAAGCAGAGATTCACTTCTGCTCCTGTTCTACGGCAGCCTGATGTTTCTCTGCCATTTCAGGTGGAGGTTGATGCCTCTGAAATTGGGGCAGGTGCCGTTTTGTCCCAAAGAGATCCAGAGACCTCTAAAAGTAACCCTTGTGCCTTTTTCTCTCGAAAATTTTCTCCTACTGAACGGAATTATGAAAGTGGTAATCGGGAGTTATTGGCCATGAAGTGGGCTTTGAAGAGTGGAGACATTGGCTGGAGGGAGCCAAACATCAGTAGTGGTCCCTTTTCGGACCATAAGAATCTGGTTTATCTGGAATCTGCCAAGCGACTTAATCCTAGAAAAGGCCAGGTGGGCCCCTTTTTTTCACAAAGTTTTAATTTTGTGGTTTCCTTTCTTCCTGGCACTAAAAATGTTTTAAAGGGGGATGCCCACTCGAGGGGTTTTCCTTGCGGACTCTCCTGAGGTATCTGATCCTTCTGTTATTTGAAAGAAGGTGTAGTTCTTTTTCCCGCCATCTCGCCCAATTTGACTGGGTCGGAGGGGTGTCAGGAGGATAGGCCCGAGCGCTGCCCGTTGGAAATTGTTTGTCCTGGACCAGTGGAAAAAGAGTGGGGATGTCTGAGATTCTTGTTTTCCGCGTTGGCCGGTCATCCCGGAATTTTTGGTACCAGAGACTTTGGGTTTGTCGGTCCTTTTGGTGCCTACCTTGTCTCGTGATGTCAGGGAATTTTGCAGTTTCCCGCGGGGCTTGCCTCGCGTCCAAGCCTTGCTCTCGCTCTAGGTGGTTTGTTGATGCCATTGCCTGTGCCCAAGAGACCATGGACCCAATCTCTATGGATTTCATTTCCGACCTCCCGTTTTCTCAGAGAATGAACCGTCATCTGGGTGATTTGTGATAGGTTTTCCAGGAAAAAATTTTGCATTACATAAGTTGCCTTCCTCCTCCGAATTGGGCCTTTGTTCCTCACACGTGGTTC
>JARQOD010000001.1:798334184-798397392 GCA_033576555.1 Oophaga sylvatica
GGAACTGCAGTATTTGTAACACCGAGTCAAACTGAGGTACTGTTGGAGAGCGGTGAAGAGAAGGAAGCTGACATCTACTGCTGCCTGTGCTTATGTTAAAGGTGTGAGTAGGACGACAGGTAAGTGGAAAAAGGGAAAGAGAGAGTGACTGAGGAGAAATAGCAACGATAGCTTTACCTCCACTCTGCACCACCAGACACCGGGTCCGAGCTTGCTAGTACCTTCACGGCTAGTGGGAAAAACGGAGGACCCTGCTGGACTACAGGTCTCAGAGGGGCCCAACAGTGCTGATACGTAACCGGGGTATGGAAGAACAGGAGTCTAGCAGGACGCTGCAGATAGAGACTTAGTTCTGTCCAAAAGAAGGCTCCACCACAATGTCAGCCGGGCGTAGCTGTTTCACACTGAGTTAGGCTTTGTTTCATGCAAGTCAGAAACTCACACATATAAAGACGTAAGGAGGCCCTACACCTACTCAGTGATTACTGGACGTGCATCCTCCACCCTGAGCAGCTTCCCGGGACGTGCCTGCAAATACACCAGTAAAGGTACAGAAAAAGACTGTCTTGTGTGTGTCTGCCTCATTGCCCTGCACCCCTGCACCGCCATATATCTCGAGGATCAGTCTTGCCTGTGGAGACTTAACATCTTGCTGCCCAGTAACAACCCCTCAGAGAATCTACCCTGCAGCGCTGGTCATCCTGACCAGGAACCACAGGTGGCGTCACGAACATTTCTAAATCCCTGTAAATATCCCCCTTTAGTGAGCGCCCAGGGCAACGGACCGAGCTGCGCTACCCGTGACATCCCCCAGTAAAGTGAACGGGCTCTGTGCCGAGTACCCCAAAGCCCTGCTACGTGCGACTCACAACCATATTAAGGTTTTGACATCAAGGTTTTCCAGCTGCTGTGGCTTCACAGGTAGGCAGCTCCATTATAGTAAAGAGGTAGTAGGAGATGTGAGTAACCTACACTGCTGGTTGTGTGTCCATGAATAAATCCAGTATGCAGCATAAGAAATATCAATGAGATTTATTCTCAACACATTTCAAAGTTGAGGCCACAAAGATATACATGTGGTTTATTCGTGGACACACAACCAGCAGAACAGGTTACCCATATCACCTACTACTTTAAATGCCAAAATGTGTAATTTTCCTATAAAGGGAGTCTGACTGATAAAATTGACAATATAATTTAAGTTCATATCCTTATAGGAATAACAACAGTAATAAAAATCACACCTTTAGTGTTCTAATTTCTGCCTGTGATCTGCAGATAGTTAATGAAATATGCAAATTAGGTTGTTTGGGGCACAGAATAGTGCACTCCTCCACCCACTGGTTTTACATGTCCCTGTCCCTCTCAGAGGTGATTGACCATGTTGGCTTGCCTGCACCTGATCTGCAGACAGTGATTGCTTCAGATAAGCCAGTTCTGTCAATCAAGGTACAATTAGAGGCTAAATACTTTACAAGGGTGTGTGCTTTGTATGTACTGTCTATGTGGGCTGACAGACTCCCTTTAAAGAATAATTCCTGCATTAATCTCTGTATAGTATAAAATACAACATTTTCTAAGATTTTTGGGGAATTTTTTTGACTGGAGATCCATTCAGTATCAATTTCTCCATATATCTGCCTAGTGTGAATAATCTTATACCAGATATAAGCTAAAAAGCTAAGAATATAAACAGAATTATATCATAAAGTATGTCAAAGATCATATCCAGGGAAGTCACGTTGAACCACCGTGCAGTTAACTTTTTGTCACAAAAAGCACTCTGCTGCTTCCTATATTCAAGACAATTACATGATTGGTCTTCAACTGATGAGGCTACCGCTGTTACCACTAATAGGCCAGTTATCAGAAAACTAACAGTGAGCATATGGCATACTCTCCTCTGATTCCAATTATATATATATATATATATATATATATATATATATATATACCCCAGTATGGTCACTGCTAATTCCATGATAACCAAAGAACTACATGCTGCCATCACCAGTCGTTTACACCGGTCAACTGGATACCTGATTTCTGGTAGCGTATGACTTTCTGGAGTGTGGTTTACAGAACAAAAGGAACAGAACTAATACATTTTATATTTCATCCAGAAGGATAGGTGTTGTGAATGGACTTGAAATGAGTTCTGAGCAGAGGCTCCCTCTGGTGGTTACAAGCGGCACTGGACTGTCCAGTGAAGATTGTGAGGATTGGGAATCAGGTGTTACTGACTGGTCTTATTTAAGGGAGTCGCCTTCCCATCAGGGTTGCCGGTGATCAATTGTTCTGGTCTCAATCCTTGATTCCTGTTTCCTTTGTAGCCTGCTGTGTCGTGTCTGCATCTCCTGCTAACAGATAAGACATTTTCTTCTTTTTGTTTTTGTGCTTTATTTTGCATTTTGTCCTGCACTTCTGTGGGGGCCTTCAGGGTCCCCTCCGGGGCTTTTGCCCTCTCAGTTTAGTTCAGCCACTGATGTTTTGTACATTTGCTTTTTCCAGTTTTTTCAGTGGCTGCTGTTTTGATTTTGTTACACCAGAGAACTAATTTAGGTGGTAGAGGTCGTGTGATCTCAGGTGTTTTTGAAATTAGTAGAGTTGGTGCTTTTCAGGGTTTTTTGGGATTGCAGTAAGTGCCCTTCCTATCCTTTTCTATTTAGATAGTTTGGGCCCCAACGTTTGCTCATTCTATTTTCTGTCTGTGTCAGTATTTCTTCTTGTCTAACCGCCATTACATGTTTGGGGGCTTTCTATGTTCTTTGGGGATCTGCTCCGGGGCAGATAGCTTTCCTCTTTCTATCTTTAGGTATAGTTAGTTTCTCAGGCAGTGACGAGGCGTCTAGGACCAACGTAGGAACGCTCCACGGCTGCCTCTAGTTGTTGTGGTTAGCCAGGGTACTGCAATCTCATAGATTCCAACTGCTCTGGTGTATTGCCTTTTTACCTGCACTCCTCAGCTACCAAATCATAACAGTATCACCGGCCAAAACTGAAAATTATATGGTACTCACAGAAGGGAAAAATATTGTGAAAGAAAAAAAAAAAAGGTTGTCAGAGTTGTCAGAGATATTTTTCTGTTTGTTGCATTTTTTTTTTTTCCCTCTGTATCTCTGGGTGCTGGGGAGGATTTTTTTATTTTTTTTCTCTCAATGGAGTTTGCACAGTTGTCTGGCCGTGTGGATCAGCTTGCCACTGAGGTTCGGAGTATTGCTGCCTATCTTGCTAGGTTGCCTGTTGTGGAACCTAGGATTCCCATGCCAGATTTGTTTTTGGGGATCGAGCCAAGTTTCTGAATTTCAAAAATAATTGTAAATTGTTTTTTGCCTTAAAATCTAAGTCCTCAGGGAACGCAGCGCAGCAGGTTCAAATTGTCATCTCTCTCCTGCGCGGCGATCCTCAGGATTGGGCTTTTTCCCTGACACCTGGGGATCCTGTTCTGAGTGATGTTGATGCATTTTTTCAGGCCTTGGGGTTATTGTACGATGAGCCTAATGTCACTGATCAAGCTGAAAAAGCCTTGTTGGCATTAAATCAGGGGCTTGATGACGCTGAGTTATACTGTCAGAGATTCCGCAGGTGGGCAGTCCTGACCAAATGGAATGACGACGCTTTGGCAGCCCTTTTTCGGAAGGGTCTGTCAGATACTGTAAAGGATGTTATGGTGGGATTCCCTGTTCCCTCTGGTCTCAATGATTCTATGTCATTAGCGATTCAAATTGACAGACGTTTGCGTGAGCGGAGAAGTATGCGTGGAATAGTGTTGACTTGTGAACCTGCTTCTGAACCCACGCAGTGTGATAGAGTGGTTTCTGGGGCACAGCGTCATGAGTTTCGAAAGCGCAATGGGTTATGTTTCTACTGTGGTGATGCCTCTCATGCTATTTCAGTCTGCCCTAAGGGGGGAAGACGTTTTGCACGCTCAGTTGTCTTGGGTAGTGTTCAGACTAAGTTTTTATTAACTGTTACTCTGATATGCTCTCTGTCCTCATTTTCTGCTCAGGCTTTCGTTGATTCGGGAGCAGCTATTAACCTGATGGATTTTGATTTTGCTAAACGTTGCGGGTTTCCCTTGATACCCCTACAGAAGTCTATTCCCCTACTGGGGATCGATTCTACCCCTTTGGCTGAGAATAAACCTCAGTTCTCTACTCAGGTGATAATGAGGTTTGAACCTGATCATCAGGAGAGCTGCAAATTTTTGGTTTTGTATAATCTGCATGACATTATCGTGCTGGGTTTCCCTTGGTTACAGTCTCATAATCCTGTTTTGGATTGGAAATCTGTGTCTGTAACCAGTTGGGGCTGCCAATGTGTTAATACCAACACTCCTGTTTTTTCTGCCTCCCCCCAGGCTCAGGATGTTCCTGACTTTTTGATTGATTTTTCTGATGTGTTTAGCGAAAGTAAATCTGCATCCTTGCCTCCCCATAGGAGCTATGACTGTGCTATTGAATTAGTGCCTGGTAGTAAATTCCCTAAAGGTCGCCTTTTTAACTTGTCTGTACCTGAACATGACGCTATGCGGTCTTATATCAAGGAGTCATTGGAGAAGGGTCATATCAGACCATCCTCTTCACCCTTAGGTGCCGGTTTTTTCTTTGTGGCCAAAAAGGATGGTTCATTAAGGCCGTGTATTGATTATCGTCTTTTGAACAATATTACTGTGAAATATCAATATCCGTTACCCTTGATTTCTGACCTGTTTTCCAGGGTGAAAAACGCTACTTGGTTTACCAAGCTTGACCTCAGGGGGGCATATAACCTTATACGCATTAAGCACGGGGATGAATGGAAGACGGCATTTAACACCCCTGAAGGGCATTTTGAGTACCTTGTGATGCCCTTTGGGCTCACTAATGCTCCTTCTGTCTTCCAGTCCTTCATGAATGACATTTTCAGGGATTTTGTGGATAAATTTCTGATTGTTTATTTGGATGATATCTTGATTTTTTCTAATGACTGGGACTCTCATGTGAAACATGTTCGAACTGTATTCCAGATTTTGGGAGAGAATGCTCTGTATGTGAAGGGATCAAAGTGTCTTTTTGGCGTACAGAGGATCTCATTTTTGGGATTCATTTTGTCCCCATCTGTTATTGAAATGGACCCGGTCAAGGTTCAGGCCATCTGTGATTGGGTCCAACCTACTTCATTAAAGGCTCTTCAAAGATTTTTGGGTTTTGCCAATTTTTATCATAAATTTATTGGTAATTTCTCGGTTATTGTTAAACCATTAACTGATTTGACCAAAAAGGGTTCTGATGTGGTGAATTGGCCTCCTGAGGCAGTTTCTGCATTTCAGGAACTTAAGCAGAGATTCACTTCTGCTCCTGTTCTACGGCAGCCTGATGTTTCTCTGCCATTTCAGGTGGAGGTTGATGCCTCTGAAATTGGGGCAGGTGCCGTTTTGTCCCAAAGAGATCCAGAGACCTCTAAAAGTAACCCTTGTGCCTTTTTCTCTCGAAAATTTTCTCCTACTGAACGGAATTATGACGTGGGTAATCGGGAGTTATTGGCCATGAAGTGGGCTTTTGAAGAGTGGAGACATTGGCTGGAGGGAGCCAAACATCAGGTAGTGGTCCTTACGGACCATAAGAATCTGGTTTATCTGGAATCTGCCAAGCGACTTAATCCTAGACAGGCCAGGTGGGCCTTGTTTTTCACACGTTTTAATTTTGTGGTTTCCTTTCTTCCTGGCACTAAGAATGTTAAGGCGGATGCCCACTCGAGGAGTTTCCTTGCGGACTCTCCTGAGGTATCTGATCCTTCTGTTATTTTGAAAGAAGGTGTAGTTCTTTCCGCCATCTCGCCCAATTTGAGACTGGCTCTGGAGGGGTGTCAGGAGGATAGGCCCGAGCGCTGCCCTGTTGGGAAATTGTTTGTCCTGGACCAGTGGAAAAAGAGTGTGATGTCTGAGATTCATTGTTCCGCGTTGGCCGGTCATCCCGGAATTTTTGGTACCAGAGACTTGGTTAGTCGGTCCTTTTGGTGGCCTACCTTGTCTCGTGATGTCAGGGAATTTGTGCAGTCCTGCGGGACTTGCTCTCGCTCCAAGCCTTGCTCTCGCTCTAGTGGTTTGTTGATGCCATTGCCTGTGCCCAAGAGACCATGGACCCATATCTCTATGGATTTCATTTCCGACCTCCCTGTTTCTCAGAGAATGACCGTCATCTGGGTGATTTGTGATAGGTTTTCCAAGATGATACATCTTGTGCCATTACATAAGTTGCCTTCCTCCTCCGAATTGGTGCCTTTGTTCCTTCAGCACGTGGTTCGTTTACACGGCATTCCTGAGAACATTGTGTCTGACAGAGGAGTCCAGTTTGTTTCCAGATTTTGGAGGACCTTTTGTTCTAAGCTTGGTGTTCAGTTGTCTTTCTCCTCGGCATTTCATCCTCAGACCAATGGTCAAACTGAAAGAACAAACCAGACATTGGAGACTTATCTAAGATGCTTTGTGTCTGCTGATCAGGATGACTGGGTCTCTTTTTTGCCTTTGGCTGAGTTTGCTCTTAATAATAGGGCTAGCTCTGCCACTTTGATGTCTCCATTTTTCTGTAATTCTGGGTTTCACCTTCGATTTTCTTCAGGACAGACGGAGGCTTCTGCCTGTCCAGGTGTTGACTCTGTTGTGGAGCGTATGCAACAGATTTGGGACCAGGTAGTGGAGAGGTTGTCCCTCTCTCAGGAGAGGGCCCAGCGGTTTGCTAACCGGCATAGGACTGATGGTCCTCGATTTAAAGTAAGTGACTTGGTCTGTTTGTCCTCAAAAAATATTCCTATGAGAGTGGCATCTCCTAAATTTAAGCCTAGGTTCATTGGACCTTATAAGATCATGGAGATTCTTAATCCTGTTTCTTTTCGTTTGCTTCTTCCAGGGACATTTAAGATCCATAACGTGTTCCACAAGTCCTTGTTGAAGAGGTTTGTTGAGCCAGTGGTTCCTACTGCTTTGCCTCCTGACCCTGTTCTGGTTGAGGGCAATATGGAGTTTGTGGTTGAGAAAATATTGAATTCTCGTTTTTCTAGACGGAAAGTCCAGTATTTGGTTAAGTGGAGAGGTTATGGTCAGGAAGACAATTCTTGGGTGTTTGCTTCGGACATCCATGCTAGGAGACTCATCCGTGCGTATCATAGAACTCATCCTGACCGACCTGGTTGCTCAAGTGAGGGTTCGGTGACCCCTCCTCAAGGGGGGGTACTGTTGTGAATGGACTTGAAATGAGTTCTGAGCAGAGGCTCCCTCTGGTGGTTACAAGCGGTACTGGACTGTCCAGTGAAGATTGTGAGGATTGGGAATCAGGTGTTACTGACTGGTCTTATTTAACCCCTCTCTGACATTAGACGTACTATCCCGTCCATAAAACCCGTGCCATTCTGACCATGGACGGTATAGTACGTCATAGGCAATTAGCTGCGCTCCCAGCGGGGGCGCAGCTAATCGCCGCCGGGTGTCAGCTGATTATCACAGCTGACACCCGTGACTGTGTGTCAGGAGCGGTCACGGACCGCTCCCGGCACATTAACCCCTTGCACACCGCGATCAAACATGATCGCGGTGTACTGGGGGCACAGGGGAGGATCGCGCAGGGTGGGAGCTCCCTGCGCGCCCCTCTGAGACCCTCAGAGCAGCGCGATGTGATCGCGCTGCTCTGAGGGCTTGCTCCCTCCCAGGACCCGGATCCAAGATGGCGCTGGGGTCCTGGAGGGAGGCGGCTTCCTCAGTGCCTGCCGAGAGCAGGCATGAGGAAGCGTCCTGCACTGCCTGTCACATCGCTGGTGTGACAGTGTGCTGTGCACACTGTCACACCAGCGATCTGATGAAATACAGTGATGTCCAACCCTGGGACAAAGTAAAAAAGTAAAAAAAAGTAAAAATAAACATGTGTAAAAAAAAATCCAAAATAAATAAATAAAAAAAAAAAATATTCCCCAATAAATTCATTTCTTCCTGTAAATAAAAAAAATAAAACAATAAAAGTACACATATATGGTATCGCCGCGTCCGTAACAACCCCCCCTATAAAACTGTCCCACTAGTTAACCCCTTTTGTGAACCCCTTAAAAAAAATAAAATAAAAACGAAGCAAAAAATCAGTGCTTTATCATCATACCGCTGAACAAAAAGTGGAATAACACGCGATCAAAAAGACGGATATAAATAAACATGGTACCGCTGAAAACGTCATCTTGTCCCGCAAAAAACAAGCCATCACACAGCATCATCAGCAAAAAAATAAAAAAGTTATAGCTCGCAGAATAAAGCGATGCAAAAATAATTATTTTTTATATAAAATTGTTTTTATTCTATAAAAGCGCCAAAACATAAAAAATGATATAAATGAGGTATCGCCGTAATCGTACTGACCCGAAGAATAAAACTGCTTTATCGATTTTACCACACGCGGAACAATAAAAACGCCTCACCCAAAAGAAATTCATGAATTGCTGATTTTTGTTCATTCTAACCTCCCAAAAATCGAAATAAAAAGCGATCAAAAAATGTCACGTGCTCAAAAATGGTACCAATAAAAGCGTCACCTCGTCCCGCAAAAATTAAGACCTCACATGACATTGTGGGCCAAAATATGCAAAAATTATAGCTCTCAAAATGTGGCGATGCAAAAAACTACTTTTTGCAATAAAAAGCGTCTTTTAGCGTGACAGCTGCCAATCATAAAAACCCGCTATAAATAGTAAATCAAACCCCCCTTTATCACCCCCTTAGTTAGGGAAAAATAATAAAATAAAAAAAATGTATTTATTTCCATTTTCCCATTAGGGTTAGGGTTAGGGTTTCGGCTAAAGTTAGGGTTAGGGTTGGCGCTAAAGTTAGGATTAGGGTTAGAGTTAGGATTAGGGTTAGGGTTGGGATTAGGGTTGGGACTAGGGTTAGGGGTGTGTTGGGGTTAGGGTTGGAGTTAGAATTGGGAGGTTTCCGCTGTTTAGGCACATCAGGGGCTCTCCAAATGTGACATGGCGTCTGATCTCCATTCCAGCCAATTCTGCGTTGAAAAAGTCAAACGGTGTTCCTTCACTTCTGAGCTCTGCCATGCGTCCAAACAGTAGTTTATCCCCACATATGGGGTATCAGCATACTCTGGACCCCAAGAGTTATTGTGAAATTTGTCCTATTTCTTCTGTTACCCTTGGGAAAATAAAAAACTGGGGGCGAAAATATTATTTTTGTAAAAAAAATAAGATTTTTTTGTTTTTACGGCTGTACATTATAAACTTCTGTGAAGCACTTGGGGCTTCATAGCGCTCACCACACATCTGAATAAGTTCCTTGTGGGGTCTATTTTCCAAAATGGGGTCACTTGTTGGGGATTTCCACTGTTTAGGCGCATCAGGGGCTCTCCAAATGCGACATGACGCCCCCAGACCATTCCATCAAAGTCTGCAATCCAAAACGTCACTACTTCCCTTTCCGAGCCCTGACATGCGCCCATACAGTAGTTTTCTCCCACATATTGGGTATCAGCGTACTCAGGACAAATTGGACAACAACTTTTTGGGGTCCAATTTTTCCTGTTACCCTTGTGAAAATAAAATATTGGGGGCGAAAAAATCATTTTTGTAAAAAAAAAAGGATTTTTTATTTTTACGGCTGTGCGTTATAAACTTCTGTGAAGCACTTCGGGGTTCAAAGTGCTCACCACACATCTAGATAAGTTCCTTGTGGGGTCTATTTTCCAAAATGGGGTCACTTGTGGGGGGTTTCCACTGTTTAGGCGCATCAGGGGCTCTCCAAATGCGACATGACGCCCCCAGACCATTCCATCAAAGTCTGCAATCCAAAACGTCACTACTTCCCTTTCCGAGCCCTGACATGCGCCCATACAGTAGTTTTCTCCCACATATTGGGTATCAGCATACTCAGGACAAATTGGACAACAACTTTTGGGGTCCAATTTCTCCTGTTACCCTTGTGAAAATAAAATATTGGGGGCGAAAAAATCAGTTTTTGAGGAAAAAAATGATTTTTTATTTTCATGGTTCTGCATTATAAACTTCTGTGAAGCACGTGGGGGTTCAAGGTGCTCACCACACATCTGGATAATTTCCTTTGGGGGTCTAGTTTACAAAATGGGGTCACTTGTGGGGGTTTCTACTGTTTAGGCGCATCAGGGGCTCTCCAAATGCGACATGACGCCCCCAGACCATTCCATCAAAGTCTGCAATCCAAAACGTCACTACTTCCCTTCCGAGCCCTGACGTGCACCCATACAGTAGTTTTCTCCTACATATTGGGTATCAGCGTACTCAGGACAAATTGGACAACAACTTTTGGGTTCCAATTTCTTCTGTTACCCTTGTGAAAATAAAATATTGGGGGCGAAAAATTCATTTTTGTAAAAAAAAAAGGATTTTTTATTTTAAGGCTGTACGTTATAAACTTTAGTGAAACACCTGGGGGTTCAAAGTTCTCACCACACATCTAGATAAGTTCCTTGAGGGGTCTAGTTTCCAAAATGGTGTCATTTGTGGGGGGTTTCCACTGTTTAGGCAGATCAGGAGCTCTCCAAACACGACATGCGTCCAGCCAATTCTGCGTTGAAAAAGTGAGACGGCGCTCCTTCCCTTCCAAACTCTGCCATGCACCCAAACAGTGGTATACCCCCACATATGGGGTATCAGTGTACTCAGGACAAATTGCACAATAACTTTTGGAGTCTTGTTACCCTTGGAAAAATAAAAATTCGGGTGAAAAGATCATTTTTGTGGAAAAAATATGATTTTTAAATTTTACGGCTCTATGTTATAAACTTGTGTAAAGCACTTGAGGGTTCAAATTGCTCACCAAAGATCTAGATAAGTTCCTTAGGGGGTCTAGTTTCCCAAATGGGGTCATTTGTGGGGGGTTTCCACTGTTTAGGCACATCAGGGGCTCTCCAAATGCAACATGGCATCCAATCTCAATTCCAGCCAATTTTGGTTGGAAAAAGTCAAATGGTGCTCCTTCCCTTCCGAGCTCTGCCGTGCGCCCAAACAGTGGTTCCCCCCCACATATGGGCATCAGCGTACTCAGGACAAATTGGACAACAACTTATGTGGTCCAATTTCTCCTGATACCCTTGGGAAAATAAAAAATTAGTGACTAAAAGATAATTTTTGTGGGAAAAAAATAGGATTTTTTATTTTCATGCCCGGGCATTATAAACTTGTGTGAAGCACTTGGGGTTCAAAGTGCTCACCAAAGATCTAGATAAGTTCCTTAGGGGTCTAGTTTCCAAAATGGGGTCACTTGTGGGGGATTTCCACTGTTTAGGCTCATCTGGGGCACTGCAAACGGAACATGACCCCCATCAACGTCTGCATTCCAAAACGTTACTACTTCCTTTCCAAGCCCTGCCGTGCGCCCAAACAGTTTTCCACCCCCAACATATGGGGTATCAGCGTACTCAGGACAAATTGGACAACAACTTTTGGGGTCCAATTTCCTTGGGAAAATTCAAAAATTTAGGACTAAAAAATCATTTTTGTGGAATTTTTTTTTTTTTTTTTTCACACCCAGGCATTATAAACTTTTGTGAAACACTTGGGGGTTCAAAGTGCTCACAACAGATCTAGATAAGTATCTTAGGGGGTCTAGTTTCCAAAATGGTGTCACTTGTGGGGGTTTCCACTGTTTAGGTGCATCAGAGGTTCTCCAAGCGCGACATGGCGTCCAATCTCAACTCCAGCCAATTTTAGTTTGAAAAAGTCAAACGGCGCTCCTTCCCTTACGAGCTCTGCCGTGTGCCCAAACAGTGGTTTTTCCCCCACATATGGGGTATTGGCGTACTCAGGAGAAATTGCATAACAACCTTATCTGTCCATTTTCTCCTTTTACCCTTGTGAAAATAAAAAAAAAGTTTGTAAAAGATCATTTTTGTGGCTAAAAAGTTAAATATTCATTTTTTCCTTCCACGTTGCTTTAGTTCCTGTGAAGCACCTGAAGGGTTAATAAACTTCTTGAATGTGGTTTTGAGTACCTTGAGGGGTGCAGTTTTTAGAATGGTGTCACTTTTGGGTATTTTCTGTCATGTAGACCCCTCAAAGTGACTTCAAATGTGAGGTGGTCCCTAAAAAAAATGGCTTTGTAAATTTTGTCGTAAAAATGAGAAATCGCTGGTCAACTTTTAACCCTTATAACTTCCTAACAAAAAAAATTTTGATTCCAAAATTGTGCTGATGTAAAGTAGACATGTGGGAAATGTTATTTCTTAACTATTTTGTGTTACATATTTCTCTGTTTTAAGGGAATAAAAATTCAAAGTTTGAAAATTGCTAAATTTTCAAAATTTTCGCCATATTTGCGTTTTTTTCAAAAATAAACGCAAGTTATATGGAAGAAATTTTACCACTAACATGAAGTACAATATGTCACGAGAAAACAATCTCAGAATCGCGAAGATCCGTTGAAGCGTTCCGGAGTTATAACCTCATAAAGAGACAGTTGTCAGAATTGTAAAAATTGTCCCGGTCATTAACGTGCAAACCACCCTTGGGGGTGAAGGGGTTAAGGGAGTCGCCTTCCCATCAGGGTTGCCGGTGATCAATTGTTCTGGTCTCAATCCTTGATTCCTGTTTCCTTTGTAGCCTGCTGTGTCGTGTCTGCATCTCCTGCTAACAGATAAGACATTTTCTTCTTTTTGTTTTTGTGCTTTATTTTGCATTTTGTCCTGCACTTCTGTGGGGCCTTCAGGGTCCCCTCCGGGGGCTTTTGCCCTCTCAGCTTAGTTCAGCCACTGATGTTTTGTACATTTGCTTTTTCCAGTTTTTTCAGTGGCTGCTGTTTTGATTTTGTTACACCAGAGAACTAATTTAGGTGGTAGAGGTCGTGTGATCTCAGGTGTTTTTGAAATTAGTAGAGTTGGTGCTTTTCAGGGTTTTTTGGGATTGCAGTAAGTGCCCTTCCTATCCTTTTCTATTTAGATAGTTTGGGCCCCAACGTTTGCTCTTTCTATTTTCTGTCTGTGTCAGTATTTCTTCTTGTCTAACCGCCATTACATGTTTGGGGGCTTTCTATGTTCTTTGGGGATCTGCTCCGGGGCAGATAGCTTTCCTCTTTCTATCTTTAGGTATAGTTAGTTTCTCAGGCTGTGACGAGGCGTCTAGGACCAACGTAGGAACGCTCCACGGCTGCCTCTAGTTGTTGTGGTTAGTCAGGGTACTACAATCTCATAGATTCCAACTGCTCTGGTGTATTGCCTTTTTACCTGCACTCCTCAGCTACCAAATCATAACAGATAGGCAGTGTTTATAAAAAATATACAGAAAATTTTACAAAGGGGACAAAAAAATACAACATATACAATTACATAAAATAAAAGGAACAACAGAAATTACTATGCTGGTTGCAGAGATTGCTCAGCTAACAAAGAAGAGCAATTGGACTCGAAATGTCCAGTGGACAGGAACCATGCGTACACTGATATGTATCTCTCTGCAGGAAAAACAATCATAATTTGCCTTGTCCTTTTATCAGCACCTACCCACATACCTCCCCTTGATGTCTCACAACAGGGCTGATTATGGGATGTGGCTTTAGTTTCAGAAAATTATGAGATTTTCAATTTCCAAGATATTTTCACCACTTGGAAGCATAGGCTGTCTATATAACCATCATATTTTTTTCATGATTTCACCGTTACCCAGAGACCAAACATGACCTGGTTCACACATCTATCAAGCGTTTATTTAATTGAAGGATTCAAGCGAACCCACGGGGAAGTGAATGAGTGAGTCATGTTCGTACCCTCGCTATGACTCCAAAAATCGATATCTCATAAATATCTCATCTATATGAACCCCAATATTCATAACTTCCCATCCGCAAAGTTGCAGACATCCGACTAGTTGCAGACATCCAATTTCCTCTGAGGTAACAATCTTTACCTCTAAAGGTGTTAGATATTTGTTTCCCTCCCTAATAAATCTTTAAATCTTAGTTTTCCTCACAATAGACATCTTGCTTGGCACTGCTGGAGCCCTAGACTTCATAAGGCGTTTTAATTATTTTTGTCCTTTCTCAGCTATGCGTAATTTCTTCACTTCCCATAGGTCAATTGGTCAATTCTATTTCAAAGAGATTCTTAGATTGCCAGCTCACTCTTTGAAATTTTATGCGAAAGAGGGTGGGTGACTTCCCCCTCACTGGAGCTTTGTTATGGATGTTAATATTTTCTATAACAAAGTAAATCAGTTATTGAGGTGATTGTTTAACACCCTCAAGTAAGCCGGACACCTAGCCAATACCTGTTTCTTCTCTCCCTCTACAGCCTAGCAGATATATTCTCACTTCAAGGAATGCAACAATCTGTGTCTTATTCATATGGAATCTTAAGAAATAACCTCTGCCTCCATATGTAATTAAAAGCATACAAAAATACGGAAGAGTCCATTAGAAGTCTATGGATGCTCTGTAATATTATACAGAGCTCTAACTCAGGCTTTACACTAAATACTTGCTTCTACATTGCTTTGTTAACCCCTTAACCCCCAAGGGTGGTTTGCACATTAATGAACGGGCCAATTTTTACAAGTCTGACCACTGTCTCTTTATGAGGCTATAACTCTGGAACGCTTCAACGGATCTTCACGATTCTGAGATTATTTTCTCATGACATATTGTACTTCATGTTAGTGGTAAAATTTCTTTGATATAACTTGCGGTTTTTTATGAAAAAAATGAAAATATGGCGAAAATTTTGAAAATTTAGCAATTTTCAAACTTTGAATTTTTATTCCCTTAAATAAGAGAAATATGTCACACAAAATAGTTACTAAATAACATTTCCCACATGTCTACTTTACATCAGCACAATTTTGAAACAATTTTTTTTTTGTTACGAAGTTATACGGGTTAAAAGTTGACCAGAAATTTCTCATTTTTACAACAAATTGTACAAAACCATTTTTTTAGGGACCACCTCACATTTGAAGTCACTTTGAGGGGTCTATATGGCAGAAAATACCCAAAAATGACACCATTCTAAAAACTGCACCCCTCAAGGTACTCAAAGCCACATTCAAGAAGTTTATCAACCCTTCAGGTGCTTCACAGGTGCTGAAGCAACTTGGAAGGAAAAAATGAACATTTAACTTTTTAGTCACAAAAATGATCTTTTACAAACAGTTTTTTTTATTTTAACAAAGGTAAAAGGAGAAAAAGGACAGAAAAAGTTGTGCAACTTCTCCTGAGTACGCTGATACCCCATATGTGGGGGAAAACCACTCTCTGGGCGCAAGGCAGGGCTTGGAAGCGAAGAAGCACCATTTGACTTTTTCAAACCAAAATTGGCTGGAATTGAGATTGAACGCCATGTTGCGTTTGGAGAGCCCCTGATGTGCCTAAACAGTGGAAACCCCCCTACATGTGACACCATTTTGGAAACTAGACCCCCTAAGGAACTTATCTAGATCTGTTGTGAGCACTTGTTTCACTAAAGTTTATAATGCCTGGGTGTGAAAAAAAAATTTCCACAAAAATGATTTTTTTAGTCCCCAATTTTTTATTTTCCCAAGGGTAACATGAGAAATTGGATCATAAAAGTTGTTGTCCAATTTGTCCTGAGTACACTGATACCCCATATGTGGGGGGACCACTGTTTGTGCGCATGGCAGAGATCAGAAGGGAAGAAGCGCCATTTGACTTTTTCAAACCAAAATTGCCTGGAATCGAGATTGGACTCCATGTCGCATTTTGATAGCCCCTGATGTGCCTAAACAGTGGGAATCCCCTTCAAGTGACCCCATTTTAGAAACTAGACCCCTAAGGAACTTATCTAGATCTGTGGTGAACACTTTGAACCCCCAAGTGCTTCACACAAGTTTATAACGTAGAGCTGTAAAATTAAAAAATCATATTTTTTCCACAAAAATAATTTTTTCACCCCAATTTTTATTTTCCAAAGGGTAACAACACGTCAAAAGTTATTGTGCAATTTGTCCTGCTTATGCTGATACCCAATATGTGGGGGTAAACTACTGTTTGGGTGCATGGCAGAGCTCAGAAGGGAAGGAGCGCAGTTTGACTTTTTCAACGCAGAATTGGCTGTATGCCATGTCGCATTTGGAGAACCCTGATCTGCCTAAACAGTGGAAACCCCCCACAAGTGAAACCATTTTGGAAACTAGACCCCCTAAGGAACTTATCTAGATCTGTAGTGAGCACTTTGAACCCCCAAGTGTTTCACTAAAGTTTATAATGCCTGGGTGTGAAAAAAAAAAATTCCACAGAAATTATTTTTTAGTCCCCAATTTTCCAATTTTTGATTTTTCCCAAGGAAATTGGACCCCAAACGTTGTTGTCCAATTTTTCCTGAGTACGCTGATACCCCATATGTGGGGGGAAGTACTGTTTGGGTGCACAGCAGGGCTCGGAAAGGAAGTAATGACATTTTGGAATGCAGACTTTGATGGGTGTCATGTTCAGTTTGCAGAGCCCCTGATCTGCCTAAACAGTGGAAACTCCCCACTAGTGAAACCATTTTGGAAACTAGACCCCCTAAGGAACTTATCTAGATCTGTGGTGAGCACTTTGAACCCCCAAGTGTTTCACTAAAGTTTATAATGCCTCGGTGTGAAAAAAAAAAAGATTTCCACAAAAATGTTTTTTTAGTCCCCAATTTTCCAATTTTTGATTTTTCCCAAGGAAATTGGACCCCAAAAGTTGTTGTACAATTTTCCTGAGTACGCTGATACCCCATATGTGGGGGTTAAATACTGTTTGGGCGCACGGCAGGGCTCGGAAAGGAAGTAATGACATTTTGGAATGCAGACTTTGATGGGTGTCTGTCACGCGGTCTTATGATATGTGTACGATGTCAGTAAACTATTCTTAAAAGAACAACACTCTATACAACATATAGATTAGTAACATCAGCATGTAAATATAGAATAGATTTACCTGACACGATATCCGTTGAACTCAGGGTTAATCTTGAGGACTTGATACACTGTCACAGGAAAGAGGAGGACCGGGGGTCTAACCTGACCCTAAACTGGGGTCCTAACTAATCCCTCACCTTGGAGGTACTGATAATGGTTCAGAGGTCCAAGTCTCCAGCCTAACCCTGTCTCCTATCAGTCCCTGAACCCTGTAATCAGTCCTAAGAAGGATTCTGATTACCACCAAAGGGATATGGGCTGATCTCTGCTAAATACACAGATTAGACATATAAGACAGACTGGAGAAAACACAGACTTGCATACACACTCAAACACAGAAGGAACATAAATGATCTGGGATATTAAACTCTAAGCAAGGTGAGCTTAAAACAACTGAGGAGCTCTTTAACTTAAGTCTATACAGATACAATCCTATCTGTGGTCTGCATGAAGAATTTCACTGGCAACTCCCAACACAGACAACCAGAGATTTAAAGGAAACCAATCAACAAATAATTAATTGCAGCCGGGAGAAACTGCACCCAGTCCCAGAACTGAGCACAGACAGAATTAACTCCCTAACTGCCAAACACAAAGAAACAGCAACTCAGCTGTGAGAAGTCAGAATGTGCAACCGCGACGATCTTCGTGGCGATGCACACATGACAGTACCCCCCTTCTACGAGGGGCCTCCGGACCCTCAGGGCCAGGTTTGCCCAGGTGAGTTCTATGGAAGGTCCGCACCAAACGATCTGCGTTAATGTCAGACGCAGGAACCCACGTCCTCTCCTCTGGACCATACCCCTTCCAATGCACCAAGTACTGAAGGGACCGGCGATTCAGACGTGAGTCAATGATCTTTGACACTTGAAACTCCAAGTTACCATTGACCACCACTGGAGGAGGAGGTAGAGGTGATGGTATGACTGGTGCCACGTACCTCTTAAGTAATGACTTGTGGAACACATTGTGGATTTTAAACGTAGGAGGGAGGTCCAGACGAAATGCCACAGGATTAATTATGGAACTGATCCTGTACGGCCCGATGAATCTGGGGCCCAGCTTCCAGGAGGGAACTTTAAGTTTTATATTCCTGGTAGACAACCATACCAGATCGTTCACATTAAGATCTGGACCAGAAACTCTCCTCCTATCAGCCATACGTTTATAACGGTTCCCCATAGCACTCAGATTATTCAATACACCTCTCCACACTGAAGCAAGTGACGACGAGAAACGCTCCTCCTCAGGAACCCAGAAGGGCCCCCCCCATTGAATGTACAAAACTGGGGATAAAAACCATATGCCCCAAAAAACGGGACTTACCAGTGGACTCGCTCCGCCTGTTGTTAAGAGCGAACTCTGCCAGAGGCAAGAAAGAAGACCAGTCCTCCTGGTTCTCTGAGACAAAACACCGAAGATAAGTCTCTAGGCTTTGATTCAGACGCTCTGTCTGACCATTGGTCTGCGGATGAAAAGCCGAGGAAAATGACAATTGCATCCCCCGACGTAAACAAAATGCCCTCCAAAACTTGGACACAAACTGAGACCCCCTATCTGACACCACATCAGAAGGCAACCCATGAAGTCTCACAATCTCCCCAATGAACACCTGCGCCAGAGTTTTAGCATTAGGGAGGGCAGGAAGAGCAATGAAATGTGCCATCTTACTGAACCTGTCAACAACCACCAGTATGACAGTCTTCCCTGACGACTGAGGAAGGTCCGTGATGAAGTCCATAGACAAATGAGTCCATGGACGCTCCGGAAGTTTCAAGGGTAAGAGGGTGCCAGATGGACGGGTATGAGGGGTCTTAGAGCGAGCACAAACCCCACAGGACGCGACAAAAGTTAAAACATCTTTATTAACGTTAGGCCACCAAAACCGGCGAGAAAGGAGATCTAAAGTAGCCTTACTCCCTGGATGTCCTGCTAAAGCAGAATTATGATGTGCCTCAATAACCTTTTGTCTCAACTGATTTGGGACAAACAGTCTCCCTGGAGGTCCTGCAGGGGCGTCCCCCTGAGCCTCTAACACCTCCTCCTCAAGCTCAGAACATACAGCCGACACTACCACCCCCTCCTGAAGGATAGGAATCGGGTCATCCATTTTCCCGGCCCCTGGGAAACTGCGAGACAAGGCATCCGCCTTAACATTCTTAGATCCAGGGCGATAAGTGACAACAAAATTAAACCTGGTAAAAAACAATGACCATCTAGCTTGTCTGGAATTCAGACGCTTAGCAGATTCCAAATACAGCAGGTTCTTGTGATCAGTAATGACGGTGACCGGGTGGACTGCCCCCTCCAAAAAGTGACGCCATTCTTCAAAAGCCAACTTAATGGCCAAAAGTTCCCTATTGCCGATATCATAATTCCTTTCGGCGGACGACAATTTTTTAGAAAAGAAAGCGCACGGATGCCATTTACCAGGGACGGACCCTGGGACAATATTGCACCCACCCCTACGTCAGACGCGTCCACCTCCACAACGAACGGCTGTGATGCATCTGGTTGGATGAGAACGGGTGCCGAAGCAAAACATTTTTTCAAAGAGGAAAAAGCTTGGCAAGCTTTGTCCAACCATTTAGAAAAATCCGTCCCTTTTCTTGTCATGTCAGTGAGAGGTTTGACAACAGATGAGAAATTACAAATAAATTTCCGGTAGTAGTTAGCAAACCCCAGAAAACGCTGCAGAGCCTTAAGATCCTCTGGCTGATCCCATTCAAGCACTGCTCTCACTTTTTCAGGGTCCATACGGAAACCAGAGGCTGACACCAAGAAACCCAAAAACTGAAGTTCCTGTACGGCGAATACACACTTTTCCAGTTTGGCGTATAGTTTATTGTCTCGCAAGATCTGCAACACCTGTCTCACATGCTCCTGGTGAGACACAAGATCTGGTGAGTAAATTAAAATGTCATCCAAATATACGACCACAAACAGCCCCATCAGATGACGAAAAATGTCATTAACAAAATGTTGGAATACTGCTGGTGCAGTAGTCAGACCAAAAGGCATGACAAGGTTCTCATAATGTCCCTCCGGCGTGTTAAACGCCGTTTTCCACTCATCCCCCTCTTTTATTCTAATCAGATTATACGCCCCCCTGAGATCCAATTTAGAGAACCATTTGGCGCCAACAATTTGATTGAAGAGATCAGGAATCAGAGGGAGTGGATACGGATCTCGAACAGTAATCCGATTAAGTTCGCGGAAATCCAAGCAAGGGCGTAGGCCTCCATCTTTTTTCTTCACAAAGAAGAACCCCGCGGCTACTGGGGAAGATGAAGGTCTAATATGCCCTTTGGCCAGACTTTCCAAAATATAATCTTTCATAGCCTGCCTCTCAGGACCAGAAAGGTTATATAACCTAGCTTTAGGTAACTTAGCATCAGGAAGTAAATTAATAGAGCAGTCATACACGCGATGAGGAGGCAACTCCTGACACCCCTCCTCAGAGAACACATCCCCAAAGTCCTCCAAAAAAGGAGGCAAAGTACTAGGCACGACCGCACTGATGACTGTGTTCATGCAGTTACTTTTGCAAAACTCCCCCCATTGGCTTATATCTCTGGACTGCCAATTAATCACAGGGTTATGTTTAACCAACCAAGGAAGTCCCAACACAATAGGAGTAGGTAGACCCTCCAACACATAACAAGATAATAGTTCCCTATGTATTGCCCCTACCCGAAGGTCAATGTTATGAACCTCATGAACAAAGCTACCTTGGCCGAGAGGCCTGGCGTCAATGGAGAATATAGGGATCGGTTTGACCAATACACTCAGATGCATACCTTGAGCCTGAGCAAACTGAGCGTCAACCAGATTAGCCCCGGACCCACTATCAAGAAGAACAGAAAATCTCTCCACTCTCGTACCAACCACCACCTCCACTGGTACAAGGAACTGAGAAGAACTAGCGGACGAAATACATACTCCCAGGTTGTCGTCCACCACACAACCTGGGATTAACAGTTTTCCGGCGACTTTTTGCTCAACAAGGCACGGGATGGACATCCCCCAACAAAATGTCCCTCTTTCCCGCAGAAGAAACACCTTCTAGTCCTGCGGCGTACCGCCAATCCCCTCCTACGAAATGATGTCCCTCCCAACTGCATAGGCTCCTCCGAACAGACAAGGGGAACCTCAACATAAGGGACTTTAGTAGTAGGTGGAGTAACAACAGGGGGCGGAGTTACCTCGCACCTCTCCCGGAGCCGTCTATCAGTACGGATAGCTAGGGCCATAGCAGCCTCCAGTGATGGAGGAGAATCATACTGAGCCAAAACGTCCTTTAATTTGTCAGAAAGCCCATGACAAAACTGGCTCTTAAGAGCTGGGTCATTCCACTGAGTATCTGTGGCCCATCTACGAAACTCAGAAGCAAATTCCTCTGCCGGACGATCTCCCTGCTGTATCTTACGTAATTTTGTCTCAGCAAGAGAGACCCGATCTGGGTCATCATATACCAAACCCAGGGCAGTAAAAAATCGATCTACTGACTGTAGAGCCGGGATCCCGGAGGAAGGGAGAAGGCCCAGGATTGAGGGTCCCCTTGTAGGAGCGAGATAACAATTCCCACTCTCTGCTCTTCACTCCCTGATGATCGAGGCCGAAGCCGAAAATACAATTTACATGCTTCCCTGAAGGTAAAAAATTTGTCTCGCCCACCAGTGAACCTGTCCGGGAGAGCTACTTTAGGTTCAAATCTGGTTTGCTCCGAGGGAGACAAAACTTTGGACTTAATGTCCGTCAGCTCCATGGATAATCCCTGCAACTGCAGAGCCAGCTGGGCTACTGGATCCATGGCAACTGGGAATAATTTTATGGGCCAGTGAAAATGTCACGCGGTCTTATGATATGTGTACGATGTCAGTAAACTATTCTTAAAAGAACAACACTCTATACAACATATAGATTAGCAACATCAGCATGTAAATATAGAATAGATTTACCTGACACGATATCCATTGAACTCAGGGTTAATCTTGAGGACTTGATACACTGTCACAGGAAAGAGGAGGACCGGGGGTCTAACCTGACCCTAAACTGGGGTCCTAACTAATCCCTCACCTTGGAGGTACTGATAATGGTTCAGAGGTCCAAGTCTCCAGCCTAACCCTGTCTCCTATCAGTCCCTGAACCCTGTAATCAGTCCTAAGAAGGATTCTGATTACCACCAAAGGGATATGGGCTGATCTCTGCTAAATACACAGATTAGACATATAAGACAGACTGGAGAAAACACAGACTTGCATACACACTCAAACACAGAAGGAACATAAATGATCTGGGATATTAAACTCTAAGCAAGGTGAGCTTAAAACAACCAAGGAGCTCTTTAACTTAAGTCTATACAGATACAATCCTATCTGTGGTCTGCATGAAGAATTTCACTGGCAACTCCCAACACAGACAACCAGAGATTTAAAGGAAACCAATCAACAAATAATTAATTGCAGCCGGGAGAAACTGCACCCAGTCCCAGAACTGAGCACAGACAGAATTAACTCCCTAACTGCCAAACACAAAGAAACAGCAACTCAGCTGTGAGAAGTCAGAATGTGCAACCGCGACGATCTTCGTGGCGATGCACACATGACAGTGTCATGTCATGTCATGTCATGTCAAGTGCTTCACAGAAATTTATAACGCCCGGGCGTGAAAATAAAAAAATCATATTTTTTCCACAAACATGATCTTTTAGTCCCCAGTTTTTATGTTCCCAAGGGTAACAGGAGAAATTGGACCCAAAAAGTTGTTGTCCAATTTGTCCTGAGTACGCTGAAACGCTATATGTGGGAAAAACTACTGTATGGGCACACGTCAGGGCTTGGAAGTGAAGTAGTGACGTTTTGCATTGCAGACTTTGATGGAATGGTCTGCCTGTGTCATGTCGCGTTTGGAGAGCCCCTGATATGCCTAAACAGTGGAAACCCCCCACAAGTGACCCCATTTTGGAAATAAGACCCCCAAAGGAACTTATCTAGATGTGTGGTGAGAACTTTAAACCCCCAAGTGCTTCACAGAAGTTTATAATGCCCGGGTGTGAAAATAAAAAAATCATATTTTTTCCACAAACATGATCTTTTAGTCCCCAGTTTTTATGTTCCCAAGGGTAACAGGAGAAATTGGACCCAAAAAGTTGTTGTCCAATTTGTCCTGAGTACGCTGAAACCCTATATGTGGGAGAAAACTACTGTATGGGCACACGTCGGGGCTTGGAAGTGAAGTAGTGACGTTTTGCATTGCAGACTTTGATGGAATGTTCTGCCTGTGTCATGTCGCGTTTGGAGAGCCCCTGATATGCCAAAACAGTGGAAACCCCCAAGTGACCCCATTATGGAAACTAGACCTCCAAATTAACTTATCTAGATGTGTAGTGAGAACTTTGAACCCCCAAGTTCTTCACAGAAGTTTATAACGTAGAGCCATAAAAATAAAAAATCTTTTTTTTTCCATAAAAATAATATTTTCGTCCCCAATTTTTTATTTTCCCAAGGGTAACAGAGGAAATTGGACCCCAAGAGTTATTGTGCAATATGTCCTGAGTATGCTGATACCCCATATGTGGGGGTAAACTACTGTTTGGGCACATGGCAGAGCTCAGAAGGGAAGGAGCACCATTTGACTTTTTCAACGCCTAATTGGCTAGAATTGAGATCAAACGCTTGTCACGTTTGGAAAGCCCCTGATGTGCCTAAACAGTGGAAACCCCCCAATTCTAACTCCAACCCTAACCCCAACACATCCCTAACCCTAATCCCAACCCTAAACATAACCCTAACCACAAACCTAACCCTAACACACCGTAACCCAAGTCCCAACCGTAACCCTAACTTTAGCCCCAACTCTAACCCTAACTTTAGCCCCAACCCTAACCCTAATGGGAAAATGGAAATAAATACAATGTTTTTATTTTATTATTTTTCTCTAACTAAGGGGGTGATAAAGGGGGGTTTGATTTACTATTTATAGCGGGTTTTTATGATTAGCAGCTGTCACATGCTAAAAGATGCTTTTTATTGCAAAAAATAGTTTTTGCATCATCACATTTTGAGAGCTATAATTTTTTCTTATTTTGGCCCACAGAGTCATGTGAGGACTTATTTTTGCGACACGAGGTGACTTTTTTATTGGTACCATTTTTGGCACATGACATTTTTTGATCGCTTTTTATTACGATTTTTGGGAGGCAGAATGAACAAAAACCAGCAAGTCATGAATTTCTTTTGGGGGGTGGGCGTTTATACCGTTCCACATGTGGTAAAATTGATAAAGCAGTTTTATTCTTTGGGTCAGTATGATTACAGCGATATCTCATTTGTATCTTTTTTTATGTTTTGGCGCTTTTATACAATAAAAACTATTATATATACAAAATAATTATTTTTGCATTGCTTTATTCTGCGAGCTATAACTTTTTAAATTTTTCGCTGATGACGCTGTATGGCAGCTCATGTTTTGCGGTACAAGATGACGTTTTCAATGGTACCATGTTTATTTATATCCGTTTTTTGATCGCGTGTTATTCCTCTTTTTGTTCGGCGGTATGATGATAAATCATTGTTTTTTAGCCTTGGTTTTTTTTGATTTGTTTAAGGGGTTCACTAAAGGGGTTAACTAATGGGACAGGTTTATAGGGCGGGTCGTTACGGATGCGGCAATTACTAAATATGTGTACTTTTATTGTTTTTTTTTATGTACTGAAGAAAGGAATTTATTGAGGAATATTTTTTTTTTTTCATTATTTATGAATTTTTTTTTACACTTGTTAGTTTTATTTTTTTAACTTTTTTACTTTGTCCCAGGGTGGGACATCACTGTATAGGGTCAGATCACAGGTGTGACAGTGTGCACAGCACTCTGTCACACCAGCGATCTCACTGGCACTGCTGCAGGCCTCCCTGCAGAACCCCACGGCCATCTTGGATCCGGGGTCTTGCAGGGTGGAAGGCCTCAGAACAGCACAATCACATCACGCTGTTCTGAGGGTCTCAGGAAGCATGCAGGGAGCCCCCTCCCTGCGCGATGCTTCCCTGTGCCCCAGGTACACTGCGATCATGTTTGATCGCGGTGTGCCAGGGGTTAATGTGTCGGTTCGTGACCGCTCCTGCCACATAGTGCCGGGTGTCAGCTGTGATAATCAGCTGACACCCGGCCGTGATCAGCTGAGCATGTGATGAAATATTCCGTCCCTGGGAATTAAGTACCAGGTCACATGGACGGAATAGTACGTCGGATGGGATTAAGGGGTTAAACACTCCAAATTATGTTGCATTAAAACATATGTATTTCATCTTCATAAGTGTTTTGTTGTGCATTTTATTACCACATTGGTTACCATTAATTTATATAATGACTATTAGTGATAAATATAATAGTTCTACCATTATAATTATCACTAAATTAAGATTTATAGAATATTAACCCATTTTACAATTTGGAAAATGAGTGTGCAAACATTTTATTTAATGATTTTAATACTTATTAGTAAAAAAGTAATTGCTAGAAAATGTATTCAATCTTATTTCACTGTGCATAAAAGTTGGTGAATTAATTGTCTCTGGATTAATATTCTTTGATATAATATAATAGATGTTTTCCAGCATTATAAATAGGGGTAGAAAATGGAAGAACAATTAGAAAGAACATATTAAATTTGATTTTAAAACAGCTATTCTGAGTTTGTAATGCCTCAAGCTCCTTAAGTACATACTGTTCTGTACAACCTGTAAGATTCGCAGTGTTGTAATACAACACTAATAGATTTTTATTCATCTGCAACTCCCTATGTGTTGGTTAGATTACCTATGAGTCTAGCAGAAAATATTAATGGTGATCAGAAATTCTTAAAAATTGATATCAAAGTTATTTCAACACGATGATTATCTCCATAATGGATACATTGAATCAGTGTTCCTAATCTTTAGTCGTCACTCCAGTCCTCACGGCTCCCAAAAGATCATCTTTTGAGGATTTCCTCAGTATTGCATATGTGATAGAATTATTATCAACAAGACATCAGAAACACTAACAAAATCCTGAAAACACGATCTGTTGGGGCTGTGAGGACTGGGGTTTAGGAAACAGTGCATTGGATCCATGTGAATATAAGTTACATATCATGTGGGTTTTCACTGTTCTAACAGTCCTGATTTTGCCAGCATTGTCTTAAATTTTTGTAAAAAATTCCTGTAAATTTGGATATGTCCCTGGCATAAGGGGTGTAGTTTATTTACCGATGCTCAAAGCTAGCCTTTTCCATCCAGAGTGGGGCATTAACTTGGTGATTCTACAGGTGTTGATTAAAATCTTTAATGGAGTTTCAGGATGTGGACATGCAACATGATGAATTTGCAAAACAGACTTGAAGACTATATTGGTATTTGTTTTATTAATATGCTATGATCTTTTTAATACTTTTTCATTGCTTATCTGTTAAAGGGAATCTGTTATGAATGTGCTAGAGATGGTTTCTGAGCAGAGGCTCCCTCTGGTGGTTACAGACAGTACTGAACCTTTCAGCGAGGAGTGGCAATCAGGGATCACGGACTGGTCTGATATAAGGGATGTTCCCTCCCATGATGGTTGCCGGTGATCAATTGTTCTTGTCTCAATTGTGGTTCCTGGTTCATTTTGAAGTTTGCTGGAGTCCTGCCTGCATCTCCTGCTTTCAGATAAGATATTTTTTGCTTTTCTTTTTGTGCTTGCTTTTTGCATTGTTTTCTGCACTTTTGTGGAGGTCAGCCAGGTCCCTTCCTGGGGCCTGAGCTCCTCACAGTTTTTCTGCAGCCATTGTTATTTGCTCATTTCTTTTTCCTGTTTTTTCAGCGACTGCGGCTTGGTTTTTGTTCACACTGAGATCTGATTTAGTGGGTGGCGAGATCGTGTGATCTCAGTATTTTTGTAATCAGAATTGTTGGATTTTTTTAGGGTTTTCTGGGTTGCAGAAAGTAATCTCTCCTGTCCTATCCTATTTAGTCAGCTTGTGGCCCAGCGTTTGCTCAGTCTATTTTCTGCCTATGTTTGTATTTTCATCTTGTCTAACCGCCATTATATGTTTGGGGGCTTCCTATTTTCTTTGGGGATCTTATCCGGGGCAGATAGTTTTCATCTTTCTGCCTTTAGGTGTAGTTATCTCTCAGGCCGTGACGAGGCGTCTAGGATCAACGTAGGAACGCTCCTCGGCTACCTCAAGTTGTGTCGTTAGTTTAGGAATCTGCAACCCATCAGTTACCAACATCTCAGGTGTTCGGCTGCCCTGCTGTTGTTCCTGTCCTCCTCAGCTACCGAAACATAACAGTATCACCGGCCATAACTGAAAATTATATGGTACTCACAGAAGGGAAAAATAGTGTGGAAAGAAAAAAAAAGTTGTCAGAGTTGTCAGAGATTTTTTTTTTTCTTTCTTCTGTCTGTTGCATTTTTTCCCTCTTTTTCTCTGGATGCTGAGGAGGATTTTTTTTCTCTCAATGGAGTTTGCACAGTTGTCTGGCCGTGTGGATCAGCTTGCCACTGAGATTCGTAGTATTGGTACCTATCTTGCTGGGTTGCCGGTTGTGGAACCTAGGATTCCCATGCCAGATTTGTTTTTGGGGATCGGGCTAAATTTCTGAATTTCAAAAATAACTGTAAGTTGTTTTTTGCCTTAAAGCCTAAGTCTTCAGGTAACGCAGCACAGCAGGTTCAAATTGTCATCTCTCTCCTGCGCGGCGATCATCAGGATTGGGCTTTTCCCCTGACACCTGGGGATCTTGTTTTGAATGATATTGATACATTTTTTCTGGCTCTGGGGTTATTGTACGATGAACCTAATGTCACTGATCAAGCTGAAAAAACCTTGTTGGCATTAAATCAGGGGCTTGAAGATGCTGAGTTGTACTGTCAGAAATTCCGAAACTGGGCAGTCCTGACCAAATGGATTGATGATGCTTTGGCAGCCCTTTTTCGGAAGGGGCTGTCAGAGAATGTAAAGGATGTTATGGTAGGATTCCCTGCTCCCTCTGGTCTCAATGATTCTATGTCACTGGCTATTCAAATTGACAGACGTTTGCGTGAGCGCAGAGGTATGTGTGAGATAGTGTTGCCTTGTGAGCCAGCTTCTGAGCCCATGCAGTGTGATAGAGTGACTTCTAGGGCACAGCGTCATGAGTTTCGAAAGCGCAATGGGTTATGTTTCTACTGTGGTGACACCTCTCATGCTATTTCAGTCTGCCCTAAGCGGGGAAGACGTTTTGCACGCTCAGTTGTCTTGGGTAGTGTTCAGGCTAAATTTCTGTTGACTGTTACCCTGATTTGCTCCCTGTCCACATTTTCTGCTCAGGATTTTGTTGATTCAGGAGCAGCTATTAACCTGATGGATTTTGACTTTGCCAAACGTTGTGGGTTTCCCATGATACCCCTGCGGAAGTCTATTCCCCTACTGGGCATTGATTCTACCCCTTTGGCGGAGAATAAACCCCTGTTTTCTACTCAGGTGATAATGAGGGTTGAACCAGATCATCAGGAGAGTGGCAAATTTCTGGTGCTGTATAATCTGCATGACATTATTGTACTAGGTTTCCCTTGGTTACAGTCTCATAATCCTGTTTTGGATTGGAAATCTGTGTCTGTGACCAGTTGGGGCTGCCAATGTGTTAATGCGACACTCCTGTTTTTTCTGCCTCTTCCAAGTCTCAGGATGTTCCTGACTTTTTGACTGATTTTTCGGATGTATTTAGTGATAGTAAATCTGCATCTTTGCCCCCTCACAGGAGCTACGATTGCGCTATTGAATTAGTGCCTGGTGGTAAATCTCCTAAAGGTCGCCTTTTTAACTTGTCTGTACCTGAACACGATGCTATGCGACCTTATATCAAGGAGTCATTGGAGAAGGGTCATATCAGACCATCCTCTTCACCCTTGGGTGACGGTTTTTTCTTTGTGGCCAAAAAGGATGGTTCATTGAGGCCGTGTATTGATTATCGTCTCTTGAATAAAATCACTGTGAAGTATCAATACCCGTTACCCTTGATTTCTGACCTGTTTTCCAGGGTGAAAAGTGCTAGTTTGTTTACCAAGCTTGACCTCAGGGGGGGCGTATAACCTTATTCGCATTAAGCACGGGGATGAATGGAAGACGGCGTTTAATACCCCAGAGGGGCATTTTGAGTACCTAGTGATGCCCTTTGGGCTCACTAATGCTCCTTCTGTCTTCCAATCCTTCATGAATGATATTTTCAGGGATTTTGTGGATAAATTTCTGATTGTTTATTTGGATGATATCTTGATTTTTTCCAATGACTGGGACTCTCATGTGAAACATGTTCGGACTGTGTTCCAGATTTTGAGAGAGAATGCACTGTATGTGAAGGGATCAAAGTGTCTTTTTGGCGTACAGAAGGTCTCATTTCTGGGATTCATTTAGTCTCCGTCTGTTATTGAAATGTACCCGGTCAAGGTTCAAGCCATCTGTGATTGGGTCCAACCTACTTCATTAAAGGCTCTTCAGAGATTTTTTTGCTTTGCCAATTTTTATCGTAAATTTATTGGTAATTTCTCTGGTATTGTTAAACCATTGACTGATTTGACCAGAAAGGGTTCTGATGTGGTGAATTGGCCTCCTAAGGCAGTCTCTGCGTTTCAGGAACTTAAGCAGAGATTCACTTCTGCTCCTGTTCTGCGGCAGCCTGATGTTTCTCTACCGTTTCAGGTGGAGGTTGATGCCTCTGAAATTGGGGCAGGTGCCGTTTTGTCCCAAAGAGTTCCAGAGACCTCTAAGAGTAACCCTTGTGCCTTTTTCTCTCGAAAATTTTCTCCAACTGAACGTAATTATCACGTGGGTAATCGGGAGTTATTGGCCATGAAGTGGGCCTTTGAAGAGTGGAGACATTGGCTGGAAGGAGCCAAACATCAGGTGGTGGTCCTCACGGACCATAAGAATCTGGTTTATCTCGAATCAGCCAAGCGACTTAATCCTAGACAGGCCAGGTGGGCCTTGTTTTTCACACGTTTTAATTTTGTGGTTTCTTTTCTTCCTGGCACTAAGAATGTTTAAGGCGGATGCCCTCTCGAGGAGTTTCTTTTCGGACTCTCCTGAGTTATCTGATCCTACTGTTATTTTGAAAGAGGGTGTAGTTCTTTCCGCCATCTCGCCCAATTTGAGACTGGCCTTGGAAGGGTGTCAGGAGGATAAACCTGAGTGCTGCCCTATTGGGAAATTGTTTGTCCCAGACCAGTGAAAGAAGAGTGTGATGTCTGAGATTCATTGTTCCGCGTTGGCTGGTCATCCCGGGATTTTTGGTACCAGAGACTTGGTGAGTCGGTCCTTTTGGTGGCCTACTTTGTCTCGTGACGTCAGGGAATTTGTGCAGTCCTGTGGGACTTGCTCTCGCTCCAAGCCTTGCTCTCGCTCTAGTGGTTTGTTAATGCCATTACCTGTGCCCAAGAGGCCATGGACCCATATCTTTATGGATTTTATTTCTGACCTCCCTGTTTCTCAGAGAATGACCGTTATTTGCGTAATCTGTGATAGGTTTTCCAAGATGATACATCTTGTGCCATTACCTAAGTTACCTTCCTCCTCCGAATTGGTGCCTTTGTTCCTTCAGCATGTGGTTCGGTTTCATGGCATTCCGGAGAACATTGTGTCTGACAGAGGAGTCCAGTTTGTTTCCAGATTTTGGAGCACATTTTGTTCTAAACTTGGTGTTCAATTATCTTTCTCCTCTGCTTTTCATCCTCAGACCAATGGACAAACCGAGAGAACAAACCAGACCTTGGAGACTTATTTGAGATGTTTTGTGTCTGCTGATCAAGATGACTGGGTCTCTTTTTTACCTTTGGCTGAGTTTGCTCTTAATAATAGGGCTAGCTCTGCCACCTTGATGTCTCCATTTTTCTTCAATTTTGGGTTTCACCCTCGATTTTCTTCGGGACAGGCGGAGGCTTCTGTCTGTCCGGGTGTTGACTTTGTTGTGGAGCGAATGCAGCAGATTTGGGACCAGGTAGTGGAGAGGTTGTCCCTCTCTCAGGAGAAGGCCCAACGGTTTGCCAACCGGCATAGGACTGATGGTCCTCGGTTTAAAGTGGGAGACTTGGTTTGGTTGTCCTCAAGAAATATCCCTATGAGGGTTGCATCTCCAAAGTTTAAGCCCAGGTTCATTGGACCTTATAAGATCATGGAGATTCTTAATCCTGTTTCCTTATGTTTGCTTCTTCCAGGGACATTTAAGATCCATAAAGTGTTCCACAAGTCCTTATTGAAGAGGTTTGTTGAGCCAGTGGTTCCTATGGCTGCGCCTCCTGACCCTGTTTTGGTTGAGGGCAATCTGGAGTATGTGGTTGAGAAAATATTGGATTCTCGTTTTTCTAGACAGAAACTCCAGTATTTGGTTAAGTGGAGAGGTTATGGTCAGGACTCAGGAGGACAATTCTTGGTGTTTGCTTCGGACATCCATGCTAGGAGACTGATCCATGCCTATCACCGAGCTCATCCTGATCGGCCTGGTTGCACAAGTGAGGGTTCGGTGACCCCTCCTCAAGGGGGGGGTACTGTTATGAATGTGCTAGAGATGGTTTCTGAGCAGAGGCTCCCTCTGGTGGTTACAGACAGTACTGAACTTTTCAGCGAGGAGTGGCAATCAGGGATCACGGACTGGTCTGATATAAGGGAGGTTCCCTCCCATGATGGTTGCTGGTGATCAATTGTTCTTGTCTCAATTGTGGTTCCTGGTTCATTTTGAAGTTTGCTGGAGTCCTGCCTGCATCTCCTGCTTTCAGATAAAATATTTTTTGCTTTTCTTTTTGTGCTTGCTTTTTGCATTGTTTTCTGCACTTTTGTGAAGGTCAGCCAGGTCCCTTCCTGGGGCCTGAGCTCCTCACAGTTTTTCTGCAGCCATTGTTATTTGCTCATTTACTTTTTCCTGTTTTTTCAGCGGCTGCAGCTTGGTTTTTGTTCACACTGAGATCTGATTTAGTGGGTGGCGAGATCGTGTGATCTCAGTATTTTTGTAATCAGAATTGTTGGATCTTTGTAGGGTTTTCTGGGTTGCAGAAAGTAATCTCTCCTGTCCTATCCTATTTAGTCAGCTTGTGGCCCCAGCGTTTGCTCAGTCTATTTTCTGCCTATGTTTGTATTTTCATCTTGTCTAACCGCCATTACATGTTTGGGGGCTTCCTATTTTCTTTGGGGATCTGCTCCGGGGCAGATAGCTTTCATCTTTCTGCCTTTAGGTGTAGTTATCTCTCAGGCTGTGACGAGGCGTCTAGGATCAACGTAGGAACGCTCCACGGCTACCTCTTGTTGTGTCGTTAGTTTAGGAACCTGCAACCAATCAGTTACCAACATCTCAGATGTTCGGCTGCCCTGCTGTTGTTCCTGTCCTCCTCAGCTATCGAAACATAACAGGAATCTGTCAGCAAGTTTTTGCTATGTGATCTATACATAGCAGGAGATAGAGGCTGAGACACAGAATTCAAGGATGTGTCTTTTGTCAAAAGTGCATTCTGTTGTTTACTAACTGTGAAGGGTTAATCACTAAGGCTAGTTTCACATTTGCTGATGGCAGAGCTGCAGAGGGCTGCTGACTTCCTCTCTGAAGCTTCTCCCACTGCCGCACCTCCTCCATCAGCTCCGCCTATGTCTCCATGCGGCGTGCGTACCCTATCTTTAACATTAGGTACGCAGGCCATGCAGACGTATGCAGATGCCTCCGCATGCATCGTTTTGACGATGCGGAGAAAAAAAAAATTCCAAAACAGTGCGTTCGACGCTGGACACCGTATCGTCAAAACAGCGCATGTGGAGGTATCAGCATACATCCGCATGGCCTGCGTACCTAATGTTAAAGATAGGGTACGCACGCCGCATGCCGGCCACATGCAGACATAGGCGGAGCTAACGGAGGAGGTGCGGCAGTAGGCGGAGCTTCATGGAGGAAGTCTGCATCCCTTCTCAGCTCGACCATACATAAATGTGAATCCGGCATAAGACATTAACACTGCAAGACTAGTCGTCAACTAAGGACCTCACTTTCTATGGAATTTGTAGATGGAGAGTCTGGTGTGGGTGGTGTTAGCTTTCTCAGATGTGCTTCAATATAAATCTGAAACCTTTCATTTTATCAGAATGGCTGCACCCAGTAACATAGTGATACATCATTGGATTCAGCTTCTCTTTGCCTACATCAGGATGCTCTCAGATGAGGTAGCAAACACCTGCTGACATTTTCCCTTTAACACCTTTCCGACATCGGGTGTAATAGTACACCAATGTTGGATTCCCTTCCTGTGATGTGGGCTCTGGCGGTTAGCCCACATCTCTCCTGGCACATGTCATCTGTTTTGAACAGCTGACAAGTGCCCGCAATAGCCGCGAGTGGAATCACCATCCACCCGCAGCTAAGAACTAGTTAAATGCCGCCATCAAATGCTGACAGCGGCATTTAACTCGCGCTTCCAGCTATCGGCCTGGAAACTTGCCCACCGGTGACCCCGTCACGTGATCGCGAGTCACCAGTTTTTTGGCAAGACAGCCAGAGGTCTCCTGGAAACCTCTATGGTTGTCAGTGCTGGCTTGCTGTGAGCGCCACCCGGTGGTCGGCGTGCATAGCAAGTGAGTAATTCTGCTATATAGAGGCGATTGGATCATCGTCCATATGTAGCAGAGCCGATTGGGTTGTGACAGCTTCTAGTCTCCCATGGAGACTATAAAGCATGGCAAAAGTAAAAAAAGTTTTTAAAAAAATAAAAAACTAATAAAATATAAAAGTTCAAATCACCCTCCTTCGCCCCATTCAAAATAAAACAATGAAGAAAAAATCAAACATACACATATTTGATGTCGCCACGTTCAGAATCATCTGATCTATCAATATGAAAAGGATTAACCTGATTGCTAAAAAGCGTAGCGAGAAAAAAAAGTCAAAACTCACTTTTTTGTTTGCCGCAACATTGCATTAAAATTCAATAATGGGCGATCAAAATATTGTATCTGCAACAAAATGACATTGTTAAAACCATCAGGTCGGCACGCAAAAAATAAGCCCTCACCCAACCCGAAATCATGAAAAATGGAGACGCTACGGGTATCAGAAAATGGCGTAATTTTTTTTTTTTTAACAAAGTTTGGAATTTTTTTTCAACACTTAAATAAAAAAGAACCTAGACATGTTTGGCGTCTATGAATTCGTAATGACCTGGAGAATCATAATGGTAGGTGAATTTTAACATTTTGTACCTAGCAAAAAAGCCAAACAAAAAACAAGTATGGGATTGCACTTTTTTTTTCTCTTTCACCCCACTTGGAATTTTTTTATGCTTTTCTAGTACACGACATTGTAAAACCAATGGTGTCGTTCAAAAGTACAGCTAGTCATGCAAAAAACAAGCCCTCAAATGGCCATATTGGAAAAATAAAAAAGTTATGGCTCTAAGAAGAAGGGGAGCAAAAAATGAAAACGCAAAACCGAAAAAAGCTCTGAGGTTAAGGGGTTAAGCACAGCATTTTCCATTTTGTTTATTTTTTTATCAATTGTTTTCCTTTGTATACAAATAATTAAGACTGCAGATATGGTGACTCGGCATCAGCTCTATTTGCTTTCTCCAGTCTTTGTTAATATGTCTACAGTGGTGACATAATGTGACCGCTGCAGACAATTATTTGGCTGAGAGATCTGACTCCATCAGATTGGCTCCATTGGTCATGTGATGTCACCAATTGCATAAAATAAAATGGATATGGCCTTGTTCATGTATTCAGTATTTGGTCAGCCTTTTACATTAGTATTTGTAAGCCAAAACCGGGAGTGGAACAATCAGAGGAAAAGTATAATAGAAACTCGTCACCACTTCTGTATTTATCACCCACTCCTGGTTTTGGCTTACAAATACTGATTTAAAATACTGACCAAATACTGAATGTTTGAATGTAGCCCAAAAGTGTCATCTATCAACACTTCAGCGACATTAACGCAGAGCAGCAGCAGTGGCATAGAGTTGGTGCTGGAGCGACCGTGGTCAATGACAGTTATATTTGTTATTTTTATATACAGGAAAACAAGTGATAAAAAAACATTTTGGCGGATAATCCCTTCAAATATCCATCACAGCAATCCTTCAGCCATAAGCTGGAATAATAATAAATAAAAGCTATTCAAAAGCTTATATCATATTCCTAAACAGATGCCTGTGATAAATATCATAGTGTGGAGTCCATCATCCTTTGGCTTCCATTAAAAAAAAAAAAACTGTTTAGTAAATATAACCAGACCTCAGCAGGATTTATAGCAATGCACGTTCCCTGACAGTTCTGGGTGTACAGTAAGTGGTATGGTATGGAAGTACATGCTCTTGAAGCAGAACACTCCTCAGCTCAGCTGTTTCTCCATTCCTGGAAGTTTTGTGCACTTTTCGATAGCTGGGGCCGGGAGTGGACTCACCAGGGTGCAGCTGCTGCTGAGTTCAGGGAGCATTATATAGATATTTCTGCAAATGCTGATGATTCAACTATCACTCTCTACCGATAAATTGAATATATGTATTATTCAAAAACCTTTATTACGCCCATTTTCTATTTGTATAGTGCACAGTAGCAGTCCATTACATTTTATATCCTTTTTTCCCCTTCTCAAATGCTGTGACGTTTGCTCTTAGCTTCTGTCCCTAGGCTACCCTATAATACCTTAAAATGGCCGATGTGTGCTGCCACAGTTTTTATGTTGGTCTCTCCTGATAGGCTGCGCCACACCTAGAATGTGATTGCAGTAAGGCATTAAGGGGAAGTCCATGTGGTTGCAACTGAGGTCATGTGATCCTTCTGCGGCCTATGTCGTCTTCTGCAATGTGTAAAATGGCAACGCACATTTCATAGTATCAAATCATGAATTGTTCAAATTCATTGGGATTTATTAATATTATAAAACGTTACATAATTTTGATTGGCATCAAATCTCTACCACTAAGGCTGCATTGTGACAGCCTGATCGTAACTACTTAATGACCGTTGGCCAAGTACATGTAAGCTGACCAGTGTCCATTTAGGTGCCTTTTCAGACAGGCCAACCACATGTTGATGTATACAGAGCCATCATTAATATAGTGGTTCTGTGTGCATAGAACATAATTGTTTAAGCAGCATATGACCTATATAAATAGAATTTTGTACTGCCGAGAGCAATGAGTATTAAGCAAACTTAAAAATCCTTTCACCTTATAAATAAGCAGTTTTCTCCTTTTTCAAGTGATGGCTAGCTTGTTCAGAGACGGTGAAAATGGGGAAATGAACATTCCTAGAAATACTCATTCCTGACTATCTGACAGTGTAAATAGGTCCTAAAGGAGTATTTTTGTCCCTGTGAAGAGCAATTTTGCATTAGTGTGGTAAAGTTTCCAAAGTGCTCTGCTTCTGAATGTGAATCAGTATCCCACTTATCACATACACCAAACTAGCCGTATTGCTTAGTGGAAAAAAATAAATTGATGCATTGAAAGCTGTTCTGTTTTCTGAGACAGCCAACAAATGAACAACATTAAACTCTTTGGGGAGCACTTCAAATTGTTCCTTTCTACTTGACATATATTTTTTGCTCTCACAACGTAGAATGTTCTTTCTTTTCCGTCTAGAAAAGCAACATAATCTTTGATTGCTGTACTGCTACCGGCAGATGGAGGCTAAAAGTAGTCAAGGTACAAGTTCAGAATTTGATTTATTCCCCTATTACACCTTTGACCTACTTTGAAGATCTTATAGTAAGTTCATCTTCTGCAAAACTCAAAGAATGGAAAAAAAACATTATTTTGAAGTAGTGGTTAATGCTGTCCAACTGTCAGTGACAGCATGTCAATAAACCAGTGCAATGTAACTGCTTCATAAGTAACGCAGAGTTAGATCTGTGACTGAAGCTTGAGCTCTTGTATCAAAAAAGCGTATACTCCACCACTCCCAACTTCACATTCTGTATGATAAATGTATTTAACCCATAAAATGTATATTGTATTTGTACATCAGTAACATGAGTATCCAAAAAGTGACTTCAAATACCTTAAAGGATTTTTTTTGCTTTAAACCATTTACGACATATCACGTATAGGTACGTCATAGATTACCTCCTCCTATTTGATGTGAGCTCCAGCGATGAGCCAACAACTTTTCCTGCATATGTCAGCTGATTTCATGTGCCCCTAACAGCTGCGGGTGTAATTGCGATCCACCCAAGGTTGTAAACATGTTAAATGCCGCTGTCAATCTCTGACAGCGGCATTTAACATGATCGCGCTAGAAGCACGTATTAGCTCAACCCATCGGCGCCCTTGTCACAACTCGGGAGAGACCTCTGTGGTTGTCATTGCCGGATAGCTGCTCAAGCCCTGTTATGTGTAGCACAGGCGATCAGATGATCGCAGCTTCTAGTCTCCACGGAGACTATTGAAGCTAGTAAAAAGTTGAAAAAAAGAGTTTATTAAAATATTAAAATATATAAAAGTTTAAATCACCCCCCTTTTTCACCATTCAAAATAAAAGCATTAAAAATACACATATTTGGCATCGCCGATCTCAGAATTGCGAAATTTATCAATATATAAAAATAATTAATTTGATCATTTAAAGGCACACCAAGAAAAAAATCAAAACACTAGAATTAAATTTTTTTGATCGTCACAAGATTGCCAAGATTGCATTAAAATGCAATAACAGGAGATCAAAACATTGTATCTACCTTAAAATAGTATCAATAAAAATGTCAGCTCGGCATGTAAAAAAAAAAAGACCTCACCTAACCTCAGATCCTAAAAATTGTAGACACTATTTGGCTCGGAAAGTGGCGACATTTTTTTTTACAAACTTTAAATAAAAAAAGAACCTATAAATTTTTGGTACCTACAAACTCATAATGATGTGGAGAATCATAATGGTGGGTCAATTTTAGCATTTAGTGAACATGGTAAAAAAAAAAAGAAAAACAATTGTAGAATTGCACTTTTTAGAAAAATAACAAAGTTATAGCTCTGGGAAAAGGGTGAGCAGAAATTGCAAACTCAAAAACTGAAAAACCCAAGGTGGTGAAGGGGTTAATATATATTTACATGACGCAAAATATAATTTTGCTGCTGGAATCATATGAAAATTCTCATGATTTACTGTTATGTGCTAGTCATGGCGTTTTGTGGTGTTTTTTTTAAATGCCTCTCAAAACATCCTCTTAATAGGTCCAGTACTGGTGGTCACAGATGTTCAGTAGTTTATTCTGGAACCCTCAATCTTCCTGTGCACAGATAATGATTCAGATAGGCCAGCCACCTTTTTCTCACCTGGTCAAACAGAGCCTGCAAAGGTACTGTACATCATATGTTTCCCCAAGAGATCATGTACACTATAAACATATAGGCTGCTATATTAACTAGTGGTGTCACTCACTACTTCCCTCTCTGCTGTCTGAAAAAGTTTTCTTTCACAGAAGGTATGGTGATAGAAGCAGAGTGCGGGGCAGCAGTCACATCTCCCACAGTGTCCATAAGGCCAGGGTTACACATGCGAGAAACTCGCACGATTCTCGTGCGAGTCTCTCGCATCAACACCCGGCACTGCCACCGGCACTTGGACTGGAGTGTGCGGCTGCAAGTCAGACCCGGCCTTACCCAGGATTCAAGACATCTTCAGAGGGGCAGTGATGTAAGAAACTAGTATGTAACTGCTGCGCTGCCCCCTGATAACATCCTGTTGCAGAAGGGGCGACGAACGCTGTGGGTTGTGAGTGCAGCCCCAGCCTCCTGTGACCTCACGTTTGAGACTCCTCACAAATGAAACATCAGAGGAAGTGCTGTTAAAAATAGCATATGAAGAGATTACATATATAAGGAAAAGTGTAGGGCATAGTGTAATAAAGCACAAAAGTGATTATTATGTAAGGATAGATATTTGGAAAATACATTTTAGATGTCAGATCACCCCTTTAATATCACCAAATGATGTAGTCATGTCTTATTTAGCATCTAGTTTTGTATGTTGTGATCTTCCTTGCCCCGTACCTGCTGTTCAGCTGCTGAATGTATGCTGTAACATGTAAATCATGTAAGCTACGAGATACTATACATTATTCCTGAGCCATTTAGCAGGACACATTTTTCCACATTGTAATGATCACTTACATTAGGTGTGTTTAATATTGTAATGTTTAGGTAAATACTGCATGTCTAAGTAACATTCAAGTAAATGACAGAACCCAGAGATTCCCAGCAGAACATTATCTAGAGCAGGGTGGGCAATTCATTTCCCAGAGTGGCCACATGAGAGGCCATGACTGTTATGGAGGGCCAAACCAATAGGCTGAAAGTTATTCTGCTCAATATTAATATGAATTATAATTATTTTATATTAGTATTAATTGCATCACTTAATATTGAATATAATTAAGTATGCTGACATCCCCCTACACACCATAAGAGGCCGCAAACAGATCCCCTATATACCATATTAACCTGCACACAGACCCCCTGTATATGGTATGGGCCCCCACACAGCCGACTATATACCATATGACCCAGAAACAGCCACCTATATACCGTATGAGCCCCCACATAGCCTCTTATATAAAGTATGTGCCCCACATAGTCTAGTATAAGCCATACACATGAAAACGAAAAAAAAAACATACTCCCCTCACTTTTGTTCTCCCCAATGTGCTGACTCTCCGCAGTGCACAGCTGACACAATGAAATGATGTCAAAGTATTTGCTGTCTTACACGTTTATTGGTGGAAAACAGAGCTGGTTGCTCTGCCAATGTATTCACCACTGTCTGCCGACTTTCTCTTGTACCACTGGTTGTAAATGGTATCTTTAGAAATTTCCAGTGGTTTGGGAGTTGATTTTGAGTGCCTCTTTAACTTGAAAAGGTGCAACCAGCTCATCTTCAAAAATAAAAGCCCATATCAGTACTACATCTTCACTTTGCTGACATCAGAGTCAAAGTGGCGGTCTGTGCAAAAGATGTAGAAAAAAAACAATATTCAACTCACTGCTCACCTCTCCGACTGCCCTCGTTGCTTAATCCCTTTCCTACATTGGGTGTAAATTTACGTCTGTTAGGGTTGGCGGATCGCCGTAAATAATAAAGTACGATCGCAACCTGGGGTCCACTGTGCAGAGATGTAACCTGCTGCTATTGAACAATGACAGACCTAAACAGCGAGCGTTCACCTTAATACGACTGCGTTCACTCCACGCAGTATGAGCCGAATGCACAGTACTCGGCTCTGTTAGCTTCACAGAGAGGTAGAGCTAAAGGGTTGAGCTCGCTCTGAAACTGTCCCGTGCCAATCGTACACTTGGCGGAAACAGATGCTGAGTCAAGAGAAAAAGCAAAAACTAATGCTAGCTAGCTACAAAAACCCTGTTGACTTCACAGGGGAGCACAGCTTTGTGGTTGGATCTTGCTCTTTATCTCCACTGTGCTAACTGCACACATGTAGGAAACAGATGCTAAGTCAAGCGGGAAGAAAAAACCCTAACTGGCTAAAACTCAGGAAATAACTAACACCCACACGTGCATACAGAGTGGTAGCGTATCCACTCACACACACCAGCCATAAATGATACTAGTGCGCCGCTGTGAATCTTTTATACACAAGGCTCCACCCCAAACACCCGTGGGCAAATCCGGAGCTGCCACATCACCAGAGCAGCTGATGTCCGACCACCAATAGGAAGACGCCACATCACGGACATACTCAGTACAGATATCTGTGGACTTAGACTCCAGGATGCGCAGCTGCACCTGTGTAACACTGGTTACCATAGACCCGGCTGGAGAGCCAGCAGTAACCAAAGGTACACCACGAGCCCAAACAAGACACTGGAATCGACGTCCACACTGAGCAGGACCCCAGAATGGTGGACCACAGGGCCAGACAGCGCCCGGAATCCATCCCAAGCAGCGTGAGAATCCCTGCTCCTAACAACGCTGATGTCGGACTCCCTCATTTGATGTGAGCTCCAACGGTGAGCCCACATATTTCCCAGGACATGTCAGCTGTTTTGATCCATCCGTGGCTTTTAACCCGTTAAATGCCACTGTCAAACTCTGACAGCAGAATTTAACTCGGGCTTCCGGCTATTGGGCCGGAATTCCGCCGATCGGTGACCCCGTCACATGATCACCAGTGGGTTGGTATGACAACCAGAGGTCTCCTGGAGACCTCTATAGTTTTTATTGCCGGATTGCTATGAGCGTCGCCTGGTGGTTGGCGCTCATAGTAAGTCAGCAATTCTACTAGAGGCGACCTGATCATTGCCTCTATGTAGCAGAGCTGATAAGGTTATGGCAGCTTCTATTCACCCATGGAGACTATTGAAGCATGCCAAAAGTAAACAAAAATGTTTTAAAAATATAAAAAAATATATAAAAGTTCAAATCACCCTCCTTTTGCCCCATTCAAAATAAAACAATATAAAAATCAAACATACACATATTTGATATTGCCGTGTTCAGAATTGCCCGATCTATCAATAAAGAAAAGATTAACCTGATCGCTAAACTGCATAGCGAGAAAAAAAGTCAAAGCGCCAGAATAACGCTTTTTGGTCGCCGCCACATTGCATTAAAATGCAATAATGGGTGATCAAAACTCATATCTGCACACATAAATAATTTAAACATCACTCAAGTCGCACACAAAATAACCCCACAACCCAGAACACAAAAAATGGAGACGCTACGGGTATCGGAAAAAGGCACAATTTTTTTTTTAACAAAGTTTGGAATTTTTTTCCACCACTTAGATAAAAAAAGAACCGAGACATGTTTGATGTCTATGAACTCGTAATGACCTGGAGTATCATAATGGCAGGTCTGTTTTAGAATTTACTGAACATGGTGAAAAAAAAAAAACAAGTGTGGGATTGCACTTTTTTGTAATTTCACCACACTTGAAATTTTTTTCCCATTTTCTAGGACACGACATGGTAAAACCAATAGTATCATTCATAAGTACAACTCATCCCACAAAAGACAAGCCTTCAACTGGCCATATTGACGGAAAAGTAAAAAAGCTATGTCTCTGGGAAGAAGAAGAGCAAAAAACAAAAATGCAAAATGAAAAAAGCTCTGGTCATGAAGGGGTTAATGTCCATTGTTTGGTCCTCGGCTCCTCTTCCTACCACCACTGGGTGCTGAAATCCCAGGCTTCTTCACACTAGGCCAGGAATTCCCTCCTTGATGCATCCAGAAGTCCTGTTCTAGCATGAAGATGTCCATGATTTCAATTTTTGGGGTGGTAAGGCGAAGCGTCAAGAACACAGACGGGGGTCAGCAATAAGTGTGTTTGACTGGAAAGGTGAGCGATGAGGTGAATAGCAGTTTTTTTCACATTTTGGTGGTCTGAAGAATACAGATTTTTGTAAAATTCAAGTAGCATTCAATTCCGCTTGAATAAATTGGCCCATCTCTAATCTTCATAGAAGTATTCTATACCATGAGGAAGAACTAATAATTATTGTAAATCAGTGTAACAGCATATCTGAGTGCTAGTAACGGTCAGTCAGTGGTTTGAAAAAGAGTTTTCAGCTTATTAGATATAAAAAAAACATAAATACGTAGGTAAATTTACAAAATTCATGTTCTGAATGTTGATCGAGATGATTTACACTGGAGATTAGGAGGGAAAAACTTGCTCTTTTCAGCAGACTGCATCATGTGTTAAAGATGTACCTATACTCCGTTTTCTAATCCTTACCCATCCCTCAGTTGAATGTGATGGACAAGTACTAATTATTTAATTTTGTAATTGCATATTTCTATAAGTAATCAAATAAATATTTTAAAAACATTGTGAAAACGACATGGTTATTCCTTCTGTTTAATAGGTTTGGCAATTCCAGACATTCTCCTTTCTTATACTTGCTTATGAGTACATAAAATCACAAATTTAAACTATAAAATTCTTTATCGATTTCACCAACATTTTTATGAAGCTTCACTTTGGCCAGATGGTGGATGTGAATCAATAGGAAAATATGAAAGCAATATATCTTTGTTCCAGACAGCTTTTTCTGGATCTGATTTTCATCCATTTTTGGTTTGTGTGTCCCTATTGTACCATCAGTGTGACATATGTTTTTATGAAATTAAAAATCACCATAAGTATGGTACTCTCCTTTTTTGACAGACACCTTTACTTGAATGGGCGAGTTTCATCCACAAATTGAATCAAAACTAAGCATGGGCCATGAAGAAAAGTTAATATAAAAAGGCCCGTGAAGAAAAGTTCAGAAAGAACATAAAAAGAACATAAAACATAATGGGTACATATAAGAGAAAAACAGATGTGTGGGCATGGTCTTAAACTGGCACTTGATAATCTAAAACTCGAATGTGCAGCGTGAAGCATCAGGGCCCTAGTGCAAAATCTTTAACCGATCCCACATACACTAGGTGTCCCAGATTTGAATTTTGCCTCTACACCCCTTGTATTTATGCCCATGAGCTTGAATCCTGCTAATGATTTCAAGATCATTTCTAGTAGGTCACTCTGAGTCAGTGGTGCACTAGTAGGGTCCTACCCCTTGTAGTAGCTATACAGAACCAGACACCACTACGGTCCCGCTGGATTACCCCTAGTTTTTCGTACACACCTCTACTACATGCAGTCTGTATATCTGAATATCTGAGGAAGGTGTATGTTATTGATTGAAACGTCACCTCTATTTCATTACCGAACGCCTAATTCTTTATAGCTATGAATTCAAGGTAATCTGAAATTTACAAAACTAGAAATACAAAACTGAGCAGACAAAACTAAGGTTATTAACATAGGTTTTTGTTTTGTTTTTGTGACTGTTTGATAAGGAACCCTTCAAATCTGACATTTATTTGTCTATTTCTGTGTTACAGGGCTAAAGTTACAGAAGGTGTTAATTTATTCGGCATCAGAGGCAGTTCACATTTCTGGGACGTGAAGGAGAGTATGGATTTTCCAGGCAAATTGTCACCGGTCATCATTGACTGTCAGAGGAAATATTCTATCCTTGATACGAGGTAACACATTTCTAAAATGCTGAAAGTTTTACCAGACAGTCTGCTGGGTAACGGTCTCTTTTACTGCTGAATTACTGAATTGAAATCAAGCAAAATTACTTTTATGGTGTTGTTCCTGATGGCATCACCATGGCTTTCATTTATGCCAAGTATTTCCTTTTGTAGTAGAAAAATGCAATTATAACCTACCAGGGTGCTAGGAGACTTATATATACAAGTATGTGTTATTTTACATGAATGACCTCCATGCAGCCCACTGTACATAATGCATTCTTGTTACAAGGAGTGAAGGGTTTTCTGTCTTTTTCGTTCTGTAATATGTGACATCTTTTCTGTAGTGCTGTTTGGCCAGATATTCATTACAAATCTAGAGTAAGCAATGAGACTGTCTACATTCTACATTTATTCGTGTGCGTCTTATTTTAGTGATTTGCTGTTGGCCGAGTTCAAATCACAAAGCTTTGTTGCTGTGTATCATTTTATAAAGCAATTTTTACATGCTCCTCAACAGAACTGCAAAAGCTCCAGTTAAAAAAGTCACTACTCAAAATCCGATCCAATTTTTTTGTCTCACATTCAAATCCTGTGAAATCAATAATGCTTTTATATGCAAATTTTCAGCTGCGTTTTACAGCACCAGCAAAGTCTTTGAGAGATCAGAAATCTCATGTACACAGCTTGGCTTTTTTGCCCTTTTGTGTAAGATCTTGGTTTTTGCCAAAAGCAGCATGTCACTTTTTTCAGGTTGCGTGCACACATTGCGGATTTTGCTGCAGATCCGCAGCGGATTTGGCCCTGCGGAACTGCAGCAGATTCTGCTGCGTTGTACAATACCATTCTAATCTACGTTAAAAAAAACGCTCTGCACATGCTGCGGATTTTTCCCTCAGATTTGCTACGGATTTGAATTTGCAGCATGTCAATTCTTTGTGCGGAATCTGCAGCGGTTTTACACCTGCTCCATTATAGAAATCCGCAGGTGTAAAACCTCAGGGGAAATCCGCACAAAATCTGAAGAAAATCCGCAGTAAATCTTCACTAAATCCGCAGGTAAAACGCAGGTCATTTTACCTGCAGATTTAGCAAAGTCCTCACGGAAAAATCCTCAACTGAAACGTGTGCACATACCCTCAGCATTTTTCAGCGTTTTTCACCCATTTAGTGGGTGATACAAAAAACGCTGCAAAAATGCAGGTATCAAGTTTTGCTGCATTTTTTGTGCCAAAACCTGATGAAGTAGAAATCAGATTACTTTTTCTGCATTAAACTTTATCAGCATGCACAAGAGACAAATTTACCATGACAAAAAAAATCAGCAAAAAGCACAACAAAAACTAAGCAAAACTTGATTTTTTGAAGCAAGTTTCTTACTGCGTGCTGAGTAAAGCGCATAAAAAATGCAACGTGTGAACATAGTCTTAGATAGCGATACCTTAGCTGCTGCTCTATTGGTTAGATATACCAATGTTGATATGCTCCAAAAGGAGAAATGCAGGTGTGCTGCGCTGCTGGTAAGCAATTTGCAGGTTTCAGAAGAATAGAAACAGATTGAGTTTATTTCCGACACGTTTCTAAGTTGAGCGGATCTCTTCTTCAGGGATATCCAAGTATCCTTTGGTATTTATCAGAGTCCTTTATTTATATTTGATTTGAAATAGGGACAAATTGTTAGGTTTGAAAGAGACATCAAAGATCCAGCATTCATTGTTTTTCTACAATGGACCTTAATGCAAGTGCAAATAAGTAGCAAATACTGGTATTCTTTTTGGGCACATATGATTAAATTGTTAATAATCCCTTGTATTAAAGCATTATGTCAGATTGTATGTGACGGATCATGCCATTTACATTTTAGAGCAGTTGAGCTCAATGATTGGCTTCAGAAGTGATATGCGCTGTTGCTGTGATGTCACCGCTGCAGTCAATACACAGAGACAGGAGCAGAGGTGGAGAACTGGTGCAGGACCTAATACTGACTAGTACCTGATTTGTATCTGATTTGCTATATTACATGAATGCTGTAATTTATGGATCATTTTTTTAAAAGTGGAAAATCCCTTTAAAGTGAACCTGTCTATATGATTGTGCTGAGTAACCTACACTGTCAGATTGGCGCTGTTATACTGATTAAAATGATACCTTGAAATCCATCTTGTGATTGTTTAATCTTTATTTTCAGTTTTCAGTTAGTGAAATTTTTTTTACTCCGGGGCAGTCTGTGAGGAGGACTTCATGTTGTGCTCTGCTTACATATGTATCTGTATGGTTTATGACAGGTCACTGATCCATCAGTGACTTGCCCCCTATCTTACATACTAAATATCATATGTATTGAAAAAAAATCACATTCAGCAGGCAGGCGCCGGCTGTGGCGCCTGCGCTTCAGCAAGAGCTTCAGCATGATCGTACCTATAATATGCATTAATTTAAATTATTTAGGTGTATATATTTATTCTGAAAAAAAAAATCTGATCTGATAGATGCCATTTCATAGGCGCCGCCAGCAACATTTTTAGAAAGATTTTTTTTTTCAGAATAAATGTGTATACCTAAGTCAAATAATTTAATGCATATTTTGGATATGTTTGTTAGGCACCAGGATTCTCCCAAGGACAGGGTAAATCCCAAGCCTTGTCTGCCTCTGCAGTCTTCCATTTAGCTTCAGCCACAGTGGGTGCTGCTGAGCAAAGATGTCGGTCCCAGCGTCTTGCTCAGGCTCGTGCTGTTCACTTGGTTACTGCTAGTTTTCTGGCCAAGTCTATGGCAACCAGCGATAGGCAAAGGCAAACAGATGCTCTGGAGGCTAAGTCCTGAAATTACCCTACTAAACATGCTCATGATGTGGCAATGTCTCATTGGTGGTCTGTCATCAGCTGCTCTTGTGATGTGGCAGCTCCGAATAGCTCCACAGGCAAGATCCTGTCCGACTGGACATGAGCGGAACATATAAAAGTGCGCTAGTATCATTTGTGATGGTGTGTGAGTGGATACGCTACCACTGTGTGTGCACATGAGCCGCTGTTATAGCAGCGACTGTGTGTCTAGGCAGACATTGTAGGGTGGGAACTTCCGCTTGGTTTAGTGTCTGTCTCCGGTCGTGTGTGCGGTTAGCACAGTTGAGTTTCAGAGCAAGCACATCCTCCAGCCTAGACTTCCCTGGGGGGAACAATAGGGAACCTACCTAGCGTCATATTATGCTTTATCCCTGTGACCTTTAACAGGGTATTGCACTAAGTGCTATTTTGTTCCAATACCGCTCTGTGAAGTAATGGAGCAGAGTACTCTGTGTATCGTTCACACGGTGTGGCATTTAACACAGTGTGATCCAACAATTGTTCACTGTCTAGGTTCCGTCATTACTCTTTAGCAGCCGTTTTACATCTCTGCAAGGAGGACTCAAATTTTGCCCGGCACAGCTCATTGGCTCAGCCGGCGTGCGGCTCAGCCAATGAGCGGTGCCGTACGGCTTTGGAGCGGTATTCAAATGCTCCGCCAATGCCACGCGGCACCGCTCAATGTCTGAGCTGCCCCTGGCCGCACGGCTTTGGTGGGGATTTGGGCACCGCTCATTAGCTGAGCTGTCGCCAGCTGAGTCAATGAGCGACACAGGATTCAAATCCCCCGCCAAAGCTGCGTGGCACCGCTCTTTGGCTGAGCCGCCCGCCGGCTGAGCCACTGAGCGGCGCGGGATTCAAATCATTGGCTGCTTCTGTTATCACCACTAAGGATACCTAGTAATACTGTAAAATAACAACAATTTGGGCTACAATTTGATTTGGGGGCTAAAATGTCTTAATAGCTTTGTATTTAGTAGAAAGTTGCATAATAATAATAATAGCAATATCTTTTCAGTTATACACACAATTGTACATATAACATTTACCGTATATACTCATGTATAAGCCGACCCCCCTAATTTTGCCACAAAAAACTGGGAAAACGTATTGACTCTCGTATAAGCCTAGGGTGAATAATGATTATGCCCCCATATGCTCCATAGATTAGGCCCCCATAAACTGCACAGATTATGCCCCCGTATGATCCACAGATTATGCCCCATATGCTGCACAGATTATGCCCCCATATGCTGCACAGATTATGCCCATATGCTGCACAGATTATGCCCCATATGCTGCACAGATTATGCCCATATGCTTCACCGATTATGCCCCCATATGCTCCACAGATTATGCCCCCATATGCTCCAGATTATGCCCCCATATGCTCCAGATTATGCCCCCATATGCTCCAAATTATGCCCATATGCTCCCCTGATTATGCCCCCATATGCTCAAGATTATGCCCCATATGCTCCAGATTATGCCCCCATATGCTCCAGATTATGCTCCATATGCTGCAGATTATGCCCTCATATGTTCCACAGATTATGCCCCCATATGTTCCACTGATTATGCCCCCATATGCTCCATGGATTATGCCACATATGCTCCACAGATTTTGCCTCATATGTTCCACAGATTATGCCCCCATATGCTCCAGGTTATGCCCCCATATGCTGCACAGATTATGTCCCATATGCTCCAGATTATGCCCCATATGCTCCAGATTATGCCCCCATGTGCTGCACAGATTATGCCCCATTTGCTCCAGATTATGCCCCATATGCTCAAGATTATGCCCCCATATGTTCCACAGATTATGCCCCATATGCTACAGATTATGTCCCCATATGTTCCACAGATTATGCCCCCATATGCTGCACAGATTATGCCCCATAGTATACACGTCCCTTATGCTGCTGCTGCAAAAAAAATGACATACTCACCTCTCGTCACTGGGGGCCAGGTGCCGGTGTCCTGAGCAGGCGGGGACACCAGCGCGATATGGGGGACAAGTGCCGGTGTCACCGCTCGCTCAGGACCCCGGCACCTGAGATATTTACCGATCCCCGGTCCACCCCTGCGCGCTGGTCCTCCTTCTGTGTCCTCGGCAGTAAATGATCTGGCAGAGGGCGCGGCACGCACTAACGACGTCATCGCGCCCTCTGCCTGAACATAACAGCAAGAGGACGTGAGGACACAGAGGGGAGCAGCAGTGGCACGGGGACAGGTAAATATTGCAATACTCACCCCTCCGCCGATGCGGTCACTGCAGCCTCTCCTCTTCTGTGATCTCCAGCAGCTCTTCCTACAGCGGTCACGTGAGACCGCTCATTAAAGTCATGAATATGTGCATATTCATGACTTTAATGAGCGGTACTACGTGATCGCTGCAGGAAGGAAGAGCTGCCGAGATCGTCAGAGAAGCATGGGAGCTACAGAGACCGCGCCGGCGGAGAGGTGAGTATGATCTGACACCCCCGCTCCCCCTCCCCCGCCGACCCCCGTATATGACCCACGTATAAGCCGAGAGGGGGACTTTCAGCCCTAAAAAATGGGCTGAAAATCTTGGCTTATACACGAGTATATACGGTAAGTAAAACTTTAGGTCTATTGAATGAAATGCAGGCAATTAGCAAATTAGCAGCACAATGAAGACAAAGAGGGGTCAATAAAAAACTGGTATTAAAATGAATTACATGAAAGGAAAGGGCATTTTCTTTGTTCATTTGTTTCATTAATGAACTTTCATTTGTAAATTTTCATAATTTGTGTGACATTTAAACCAGTATGCCTTTGTCTGTAACTGTTTTTTACTATATAAAACAAAACTTCATTGTGAAAAAGTCATGCAAATGAAAAAAGTCATGCAAAAGAAAATATGGTATGGACTAATAAATCAAGACTAATATTTTGCACACGTTTTCAACCTATAGTCCACTTGAGTAACGTGCACTTTGTTTTAAATGAGAGTGGGCCAGCATATAAGGGCAAAAAGTTGGAAGCTATTGTGGAAAATATCACTTGTGACAAATATTGCGACTTTTTGATGCCAGTGGATGATAGAGAAAATAACAGTATGGAGTTAATTTTAAAATATAGTGGCTAATAATAATTTTATTTTGGTGCAGAATGTCATAATACCATTGCAATTAAGATTTCAGATTTATGGAATAAAAAGCTACAGTATTTCTGACCTTTAATGCATTGCTCGGGGCCCCTACGAAGAAAACTCCAATAATAGGAACCCTATCTGTATACTATATCAAAATTGTAAGTTGGGCCTTACTTTACAGGTTGCCTAAAACCCCAATTTTTTCATCAATGCCAGTCTTGTTCAGTGAGAGGCAATTTTACATATTTTGAATCATAGAATGTTAGAGTTGAGAGGACCTCCAGAGTCATCGCGTCCAACACCTGCTCAATGCAGCGCAGTATTCACTAAACCATCTCAGACAAATGTCTGTCCAGTAGAGTTGAGCGATACTTTCCGATATCCTAAAGTATCGGAATCGGAATGGTATCGCCGATATCACTAAAATATCGGCGATACCCGATACCGATACCGGAAGTCCCATGTAAGTCTATGGGAACAAAATATCGCAACTAAAAAAACCCCATTCTTTCCTTGTAAACACTAAATATACACACATAGAATACATATATATATATATATATACATGTCATTGTGACATATATATATACATATATGTATAGTTTATACACTTCTACATAGTAAAATATCCTCTGATTCAATTGCCAGGTAAAGCGGGTTCAGTGAAAAGACAGGAGCACCCGACATGAAATGACACTTGGTGTACATAGGGTTAACCATGTCTTTTCATGTCGTTTGCTATCTGATTTGCACAAACAATTAAATCAGTCTATGTGTGCAAAATTTCACACCTGTAGGGGTTAATTAAAGGTGTAAATTCGTTGTAAAAAAAACGGACTTTTTTGCTACGAATTTACACCTTTAATTAACCCCTACAGGTGTGAAATTTTGCACACATAGTCTGATTTAATTGTTTGTGCAAATTAGATAGCAAAGGACATGAAAAGACATGGTTAACCCTATGTACACCAAGTGTCATTTCATGTCGGGTCATAGGTCATAGGTCATAGGTGTTCGGTCTGGATGCCGAACTTTACTGTTCGGGTTCGCCCATCTCTACTTGCAAAATCACCAATCTATAGCACTAGCTTCTCCAAGAGCAGTTCTCCTAATCACAGCTCTGACTATCCTGAGCTATGTGCTTGTTCAAGTGCCATTATCTCTATATGTACCGTAAATACAGTGATAGCAGTGTACATTATAAAACAAATCACTAATAGCTGAATGTGTTACAGCAGAACTTTATAGTTCTACTAATACTATAACTCAGCCTATCCTATCAGAAACAAAGAAGTAAAGAGCAACATAGCTCTGACCTGCTCCAGAGACAAATTGAGAATATTTCTTTAATTGTAACCACAACAATACCAGCACATTAAAAAGTTGTTGTTGTCCAATGTCCATATAGTACTATATTATGCTAAACAGTGGCCAGAGACCGCCATACCATGCCACAATAGTCCCATAGTTTGTTTTCATAGGACAGTGCGATTCTGTGCCTGCACACAGCCATATACTTTGCATAAAGTACCATATTCTACCTGCAAAGAACCAAATTGTGTGTTTGCAGTCCTACAATGAGCCTATATTGCACCCAATAAACTACACATTAGACCCAAATTAGAGTAATACTTGCCCATGTACATAGATGCCAGAGAGAACCACGTTTGTAAGTTACTGTGTATAACAACGCACATTATTCCATATTGTGCCCTGTTTGATTGATCCGATTCCTAACTGAAGGTGGTTTTCCAATCCTTAAAGAAAACTTCAAACTTGCTCCAAATAGTAAAACATAATCTAATATATTCATGTTTTACCCTTACCCCTCCTGTGCTGCTGGCCACAGGACCAACCGTGTGTTGCTTTCCATTGCGCTTGACAGCAGTGATTGGCTGCCTGAGTGACATGGCATTCAATCGACCTCAAAGCATGGTTAACAACTCCTGAAGGTTCTCAGCTCCCAAAACTTTCATGAATGGGCTAATCTCTAAATCCCACCCTTGCCCACTCAAATTGTATAAAATATAGACATGCGGACCCTCGATTTTACCTGATCCGTAGACCATATTGTTTTATATCCATTCAGGAGTTAGGAACACTCTGGCACAACAAGATACTTCTCTTTTATATCCTAAATATGCATGCATGCTAATATTCTGTTACTTTTGATGATGCCAAACCCTATATAGATTTGTATAATCATTGGGTCACATGGCAAAACAAAAATAGGGACAAAGTCAAGTTTGACACCAAATCAGACAAATTCACATTTAGGAGAATCAAAGAACAATCAGACTAATGATCTGTTGAGACTGGGTACACCTTTAGAATACATATAGCCAGTGGCACAACATAAATCTTTTACACGTCAATGCAAAGTCAATAACATGGCCCTTATAATTGAAAATAAAAATAGTTTGCGCACATAAAAACTACAAGACACAAAAGGATCTGTAGAAAAATAGGAATATGCATGTGTCAAATGGAAAACAATACATAAATTCAGACGCACTCTGTAGAACAGTTTGAGATGCAGATGTAATAATACAGTAATAAATAAATATTGCACTAAGACCCGTGAGAAAAAGGTGATGAGAAAAGCCTGTAGTCTATTATGTAGTAAACCCCAAACCAAAGGACTAAATAGTCATAATACGCATAAGGTATTTATTCATATGGGTATTAATATGGACAAACCCTGAAAAAGTAAAAGAGGTCCTCTTTTAACGATGGAGCAGAAAAACGCTGCAGAAATCCTAAAAAACCTTTTATGCAGAAAGGTCAGAAGAAATTGACACTGTCCCGGCCAGTGACAGCTCAGATGAATGAGTATTAGTGGTGCACTGTGGAGAAAATAGTCCTGTTTGCACAGGTTTTACCTGACAACCCCGATGGGTCACTTGCAATAGAAAGTCCAATTTCAGCCTCCTCTGGCCTGCTGACAACCCCGATGGGTCACTTGCAGTAGAAAGTCCGACTTCAGCCTCCTATGGCCCGCAGACGAAACTTACATCCGTTGATGAAAGCCGGTGATCTCTAGCCTCCGTGGCCAGATCAGGAACGCCGGCTGATGATGTTGAATCCTCACTAGGAAGAAGGATGTGGGCAGGACCTGTTGGTAAACTAGCCTGCCTCAAGCACAGTAGTACACAAAATCGCAATATCTAACTGTCCCTCAGAGTGAGCAGAGTAGCGTTCTGTCCCTAACTGAGTTCACAGCACAGTGAGCTAAAATGGCTGCGGCGCCTTTTATAGTGCATTCTGACATCATTTCAGCAGCCAATCACAGCCATGCCATTAGTTAAGATGACCGCAGCATTACAGGATGTGCCCACACTTCATAAGATTCATCATTGGCTGACTAACATCACATTGCCTCTCAAAGAATTATGGGAACTTCCGATTCCGGTATACGATATTGAAAAAGTATCGGAATTAAGTATCGGAATTCCGATAACGCGAATATCGGCCGATACCCGATACTTGCGGTATCGGAATGCTCAACACTACTGTCCAGCCTTTGTTTGAAGACTTCCATTGAAGTAGCACTCACCACCTCTTGTGGCAGCCTGTTCCACTCACTGTCAAAAAGTTTTTTCTAACATCTAATCTGTATATTCTCCTTTCAGTCTCATTCCATTGCTTCTCTTGTTTCCATGTGCAAATGAGAATAATGATGATCCCTCTACACTGTGACATCCCTTCAGATATTTGTAGACAGCTATTAAGTCTCCTCTTAGTCTTCATTTTTGCAAGCTAAACATTCCCAAATCTGTCAACTATGCCTCGTAGGACATACCGCATTTTTCGGACCATAAGACGCACTTTTTTCCTCCAAATTTGGGAGGAAAGTGTGGGTGGTCTGAATGTAACATGTGGGGAGGGGGGCAGGGGGCAGCGGTGGAGTGAGATCGCAGGAGGCAGGAAAATATCCCCTCCGCTGCAGGAATCCAGAGCTGGGGAAGCCACTGGTCCCGATACTTAAGTGCAGTGAATATTAATTAGCCGCTTCCCCTCCCACCTATCAGCTGAGCAGTGAGCGGGGAGCAGCAAATGACAGAGCCACATGGTTCTCCAGCATGTGATTCCTGTAGCAGCTGGGGATCTGTGTGTCCCAAGTAGAAGGAGGCAGCAGGAGCAGAGTGCAGCAGGAGGTATCGCATACCTGACAGCCTGGGGGCTGTGCTGATGCAATGCTGAATGCTCCTGTGGAGGACCTGTGATGAGGTCATGAAGAGGGCGGGCTGGAGCATCACATGACCACACAAAGCCCTGCCTCTTTATGATGTCATCACAGGTCCTTCAGACACACTGTACAAGAAAAAAATAATTAAAAGGTTAGTAATTACAGCACATTAAAAAGCACTCTGCCATCCTGTGGTGGACTATAACTCCCAGCAATAGGATCTGCAGGACATGCTGAGAGTTATAGTTCTCCCATGGGATCTTAAAGCAGCACTCCAGTGTTATAAGTGCTGGAGTGTGGCTTTAAATATAAGCCCTATGCCCCCATTTTTAGGCCGGGGTCACACATGCGAGAAATTTGCACAATTTTTGAGCGAAACTCTCTCGTGAACACCCGGCACTGCCGCCGGCACTCGGACCGGAGCGTGCAGCTGCATGTATTTCTGTGCTGCATGTTTTTCTATGCTGCCGCACGCTCCAGTCTGAGTGCCAGCGGCAGTGCCGGGTGTTCACGAGAGAGATTCGCACAAAAATCGTGCAAATTTCTCGCATGTGTGACCCCGGCCTTATACTCACCCTCTAGCGTCTTCACATAGTAGTTTACAGACATCACACTGGTCCCGCAGCACCATCTTCTACCCGAAGCTTCCTACATAATAACATGCTATTATATATAATAACACCGCATATAATAGTATGTTATTTATGTTATTAAATATTTTACCACATTTTTGCTTCAAATATATTTTTCCCTATTTTCCACCTCTAAAACCTGGGTGCATCTTATAGTCCGGTGCGTCTTATAGTCCGAAAAATACGGTAGTTTACAGTCTGCGCACCATCCTGGTAGCTTTTCTCTTAACTTTCTCCAGTTTGATCTTCCAATGTATTCATATTTCAAAAGTGAAAATAATTAGGTATAGTACAATAGAGAGACAAAATAAATTCAATAAAATTGCATTAACAAATTTAGTTAAAACTAGAATAAACATTATTACTCCCAAATGCTTTATTTATTGAACAAATCAACAACATTAAAACTGCAAAATATAAATAAATGTGTCATTGTCTTAATAACCATTCATAGAATAAAGTTGAAATGATATTTACACAATGTGGTGAATAAAGTAAAAAGGAAGCAGAAAAAGCCCCTGGCAAACTGTCTTTTTTATCACCTTCACAAGTTCCTCCCTCAACCAAAAAATGTTAAAATGAAAAAACCTTTGTCCAGGTTAAAGGCTAGTTTATTAGACATTGCATTTATTATGAAGAACTGTAAAATTGGAATTTCCCAGCAGTCAACTTTGCCAAAAGGAAAAAATAATAAAATAGAAAACAAAAAAGTGATAGCATTTACTATTTTGATTTCTGCCTGTTACAAATTTAGTCAGTACTATCTGTTTAAAGCTAGGCATTTAACTGTTGAAGTGGATTGCCCACCAGCTAAATGTCATTGGCAATGACTTACACTTATGTGCACTATACTCCAAGTCTGATTAATCTATGATATTCATTAGTATGTGTCAGCCAAATCATTAGCATTATTGACTTTGTATTTTACTACTTATAAATAAGTCTGTCTGGCTACAATTGTTCAGAAATGCTGTATTGTTCCATTAAAATTTGGAAACAAACCTTCTAAAACGGTGTAAATTAGGGACTATAAATAAATGAAGAATAAACATATACCTGCTGCAAAACAATAACAATTAAGATGACTTTTACGTAAGACAGTTTTGCAGCAACCAGTCTATTAATGTATTTTTTTCTGCTAAAGATGTACAATTTAATAACTGTTTATAAGAAAATATGTATAGCCATTTCAAGACCTCCCCATAGTTTGCAATATTCCTTATTCATGAAAAGCATGTATTATTTACTAAATGCATTTGTGGATTGATGATATGAGAGTGTTACATAATGTATTTTATTAATATGACAGAACCTTCATGAAAGGGAGAAGTGGTGCAAGAGAGAATGTATTATTGCATTGTAAATGTGTATTATTATTATTGGGCAGCACAGTGGCTCAGTGGCTAGCACTATTCATTTGCAGTGCTTGGGTCCTTAGCTCAAATCAAATCAAGGACATTATCTATAAGGAGTTTGTATGTTCTCCCCCTGTTTGAGTGAGTTTCCTCTGTTTGCTCTGGTTTTCCCTCACACTCCAAAGACATCCTGCTAGAGAATTTACATGGTGAGTCCCCAATGGGGACATGGATGATAATGACTGTAAAGATGTGTGGAATATGAGCAAAACTTAATATTTCTAGGCATTAGTAGCTGGTTACTGTCACGATTCCACCTATCAGTGTGTCTGGATGCAGTGAGTGAGAGTTCAGCCTTCCAATCTAGGACAGAAGTGTGCATAGCTGTCAGTATGGTGAAGGGCAGCTCAACCATACAATCGGCGAACCTGATAGAAAACAAGTCACAAAGGCAAAGATCATGAACCTGACAAAGAGGGGGTAGCACCACTAAGGACTTTAGTACTGAGATGTGGCAATGGTCCACTGAATTGCAGTGGACTGATGCAGCTTTCTGATGTCAGTTTCGCTGAGACCTTTCGAACACACTTAATGACACTCTGGCACTGCATACTTCACACTGTTCTTTGGGGAGGTGTTATGTTTCGGTAGCTGAGGAGGCTATTACTCAGGCTATTTTGTTAGCTCATAGGATTCAGTAGAGGTTGTGATGAGCGACAGGGGATTTCAGTCATTTATCCCAAATCTATTAACTTACCTGAGGCAGAACTGGTGGAAGTTAGAGCTGCCAGCTCTCAGATTGTTGAGTGGTCGCACTCAGCATTTTCTCAAGGACTACTCGATATGCCGTCAAGCAAGCCAGCCGGCAAGAGACACCTAAGTCAAAGTGATTGTCGAGGAGGTCACCCAGATGTATACCTTTTCCCTCCTCAGATAAAGTACTGCTGAATGTGGAACTACTTTTCCAAAACCAGTCATTATGAGCATTAGTTTTTATTCATTGTGGGTTTGCAGCCAACTTCATCAATTCTGGACTGGTTCTCAGATTAAGATTATTGACAGTTAGGTTAGATGGACATATTCAAATTGTTGCTATTAACAGGACACTGTTACTCCAGAACCTTGTCCAGCTAGTAAAAGTGGAATTAATACTTAAAGAGGGAACAATTAACTGTGAGTCCATCTTCTGCTATGTTTTGGAAAATTTGCCTGCCTGGTTCGTATTGGGGTTTCCATGGCTGCATATTCATAATCCTGTTATTGATTGGTGTAAGAAGGATATTGGTAAGTGGAGCTCCAATTGTCATAAGAGATGTCATAGTTCTGTACCAATTTTATCTGCTTGTTTGGAGGGTCTACCGCTGTACCTGAAAGACTTCAGAGATGTTTTCTCGGTAAAGAAGCAGAGATATTAACTCCCTATTAACTCCTTATTAACTCCCTATTAACTCCCTATTGTCCTTATGATTGAGTTACTAATCTCATATTTTATGCTAAATTACCTAGAGCTCACCTGTATAATTTATCAAGTCCTGAACGTACCACCATGAAAGATTATGTAAACGAAAGCTTACGGAAGGATCATATCTGTCCTTGCTTCTCACCTGTAGCTGGTGAGTTTTTCTTTGTGAAAAAGAAAAATGGGAATCTCCATCCTTGCCTCCATTTCCATGAATAAAACACAAAATTAGATTTAGAATACTTACACACTTTAACTCATCTTGACCTACTGTATATAATCAGCTGATGTAGGCCAAACAGTTTTCTAAACTTGATCTTAGAGTTGCTTATTGTTTGATATGCATCCTGAAGGGTGATGAGTAGAAAACAACACTTTTAACATCTGAGGCTCTATTTAAAAATCTTGTCATGCTTTTTGGGTTAACCAATGCACCAAGGGTTTTCAAAACTTTATGATGATATATTTTTTGCTTGCATTGTAAGGTTTATTGTGGTATACCTTGATGATATTCAATTTTTTTTCCTGACCTGGATTCACACCATGAACATGTCCGCTTTGTTTTAGAAAAGCTTAGAGAAAATTATTTGCTTGCTAAATTGGAGAAATGTACTTTTTTTGTTCAAGAAATATTGTTACTTGTGTTCATTGTATCGGCTGAAGTGTTTAAGATATATCCTGGCATGGTGCAAGGGATAATTGTAATATGTGAGCCAGATGGCGCTCCAGCGTCCAGCACGCAAACACACCATAATGATAATGGAAGAAGGTCCCATATAATAAAGTTATTATGCGAGCATTGCAAGGATGTTACATGGGAGTATGTAGAATGGGAGAAAAAAAGCACAATAGGGTCTTAAATGGTTAACAGTGTGGTACAGAGAAAGGGAATCTGCTCACCTGATACAGTTGTACTTAAGCAACATAGATAGCACATAGATCAGCTGCTGCAGGACACGGGTCCATAGGGACTGAGAAGCAAAGAATCCGGGTAAAGTGTCACTTGTTGCGCTGCTTATGGATATATATGGCCAGACCATCTATACCGTCTGGCTGTATATATCCATCAGCAGCACAACAAGTGACACTTTACCCAGATTCTTATGTGAATCACATGGCATAAAGAAATCACAATGCTCTGGAACAGGATGTAACATGAGAACCAAAAAGTAAATGTTCACCTATAAAGTACAATATGTGTACGTCAAAAAATCCCAATGCGTGTTTTGCATGGATTTCCTCAGGGGGCCTGTGTATTATATGTGTGTAAGGTGGATTATATATAAACATATCGCCTGTCTCCACAGGTGTATGGGATAAGCACCCCATTAGATGAGAGCATGGTGGCAGAGCCTCCGTTGACGGCCAAGTCACTTTCGGGAGATCTCAGCAGCGGTGCGTGTCAGGAAAACCTTGCTGTGACATCAGGTTGCCAAATCGCTCTGTATAAAATGCCTTTTTGATGGGGTGAGTAGGGGCATTAGCGAGCATGAGCAGCTAGTGGTGGCCATATTTAAAGTAGGAGAAAACATTACCAGTTTGTATTACATGGTGGCCATATTAGAGAGCGCACAAGTATGAGAAAAGAATTCTTGCAAAGAAAGAACAGTGATCATGGTATGAGCATTGTAAAGTATATACACTGTGTGCAGAATTATTAGGCAAGTTGTATTTGAGAGGATTCTTTTTATTATTGAACAACAACTATGTTCTCAATCAACCCAAAAGACTCATAAATATCAAAGCTTAATATTTTTGGAAGTTGGAGTGGGTTTTTTTTTTAGATTTGGCTATCTTAGGAGGATATCTGTTTGTGCAGGTAACTATTACTGTGCAGAATTATTAGGCAACTTAATAAAAACAAATATATACCCATCTCACTTGCTTATTTTCACCAGGTATACCAATATAACAACCAAAATTTAGAAATAAACATTTCTGACATTCAAAAACAAAAAAAATCAGTGACCAACATAGCCACCTATCTTTACGATGACACTCAAAAGCCTTCCATCCATAGATTCTGTCAGTTGCTTGATCTGTTTACGAGCAGCCACCACAGCCTCCCAGACACTGTTCCGAGAGGTGTAATGGTTTTCCTCCCTGTAGATCTCACATTTTATGAGGGACCACAGGTTCTCTATGGGGTTCAGATAAGGTGAACAAGGGTGCCATGTCATTATTTTTTCTTCTTTTAGACCTTTACTGTACAGTATTTGGATGCATGTGATGGAGCATTGTCCTGCATAAAAATCATGTTTTTCTTGAACGATACCGACTTCTTCCTGTACCACTGCTTGAAAAAGGTGTCTTCCAGAAACTGGCAGTAGGTCTAGGAGTTGAGCTTCACTCCATCCTCAACCCAAAAAGGTCCCACTTAGGGACCTGATTTATCATCATATTAGGGTCCTGATTATCATTTATAAAAGGCTGATTTATCATCTTTGATGATACCAGCCCATACCAGTACACCACCTCCACCTTGCTGGCGTCTGAGTCGGAGAGGAGTTCTCTGCGCTTTACTGATCCAACCTCGGGCCCATCCATCTGGCCCATCAAGATCACTCTCATTTCCTCAGTCCATAAAACCTTAGAAAAATCAGTCTTAACATATTTCTTGGCCCAGTCTTGACGTTTTATCTTATGTTTCTTGTTTAAAGGTGGTCGTTTTTCAGCCTTCCTTACCTTGGCCATGTCCCTGAGTATGGCACATCTTGTGTTTTTTGATACTCCAGTAATGTTGCAGCTCTGAAATACGGCAAAACTGCTGGCAAATGGCATCTTGGAAGCTTCACGCTTGATTTTCCTCAATTCATGGGCAGTTATTTTGAGCCTTTTTTTAATCAACACGCTTCTTGCGACCCTGTTGGCTATTTGCCATGAAACACTTGATTGTTCAGTGATCACGCTTCAAAAGTTTGGCAATTTCAAGACTGCTGCATCCCTCTGCAAGACATCTCACAATTTTTGACATTTCAGAGTCCATCAAATCTCTCTTCTGACTCATTTTGCCAAAGGAAAAGAAGTTGCCTAATAATTAAGCACACCTTATATAGGGTGTTGATGTCATTAGACCACACCCCTCCTCATTACAGAGATGCAAATCATCTGATTTACATAATTGGCAGTTGGCTTTCATGCCTATACAGCTTGAAGTAGGACAACATGTATAAAAAGGATGATGTGATCAAAATACTTATTTGCCTAATAATTCAGCACGCAATGTAGAAAAATATACAAAAAAAACTTATCCTTAGATAATGTATAGAAACATGCAAAAGTTCTCCACATAAAGAATCGCTGCTGTAAGATCCGCCTAAAGTGACATGGCCATCCGCAGAGGCTCCGTCCACATGAGCCCATCTAATGCGGCGCTTATCCCATACACCAGTGAAGACAGGTGTTATTTGTACATATAATGCTGTGTGGTGATCCTTTGCACATTTATATGTATTATATAAGGATAAGGTTTTTTTGTATATTATTCTATGTACTTTGCAATGCTAATACCATGATCGCTGTTGTCTCTTTGGAAGAGAATTATTTTGCCACATGCGCCCATCTAATTCAGTGTTTATCCCATACACTCATGTAGACAGGCGCTATGTGTATATATAATCCAACTTACACACACAATACACAGGCCTACTGAGGAAGCCTACCCGAAATGTGTCTCAGGGCTTTTTGACGCACACAGGCACATTGCACTTTATAGGTGAGCATTTACTTTTTGGTTCTCATGTTACAACCTGTTCCACAACATTGTAATTTCTTTACTTCTTTATGCAATGTGACTCACATGGCATCCTTGCGATGCATGCATAATAACTTTATTATATGGGATCTACCATTATCATTACGGTGTGTTTGCTTGCAGGATGCCGGAGTGCGATCTGGCACACATATGGCACCATTGCATCACTCTGTACAATGCTCTTTTTTATCTTCCCTTTTCTGTGTTTGTTCATAATTATTCATCATTATCAATGTTATGACAAACAGGTTGTACATGTATGTACATGTAGATATCACAGGAATAAGGGATGTCTCCACAGACAGGAGACAGATCAAGAGTTAAAGTATTTATTACCCCCTTTACACCCAAGGGTGGTTTGCACGTTAATGACCGGGCCAATTTTTACAATTCTGACCACTGTCCCTTTATGAGGTTATAACTCTGGAACGCTTCACCAGATCACGGTGAATCTGACATTGTTTTCTCGTAACATATTGTACTCATGTTAGTGGTAAAATTTCTTTGATATAACTTGCGTTTATTTGTGAAAAAAATGGAAATTTGGCGAAATTTTTGAAAATGTTCAACTTTGAATTTTCATGCCCATAAATCACAAAGATATGGCAGACAAAATACTTAATAAGTAACATTTCCCACATGTCTACTTTACATCAGCACAATTTTGGAACCAAAATTTTTTTTTGTTATGAGTTATAACTGTTAACATTTAACCAGTGATTTCTCATTTTTACAACACCATTTTTTCGGGGGGACCACATCACATTTGAAGTCACTTTGAGGGGTCTATATGATGGAAAATACCCAAAAGTGATATCATTCTAAAAACTGCACCCATCATGGTGCTCAAAACCACATTCAAGAAGTTTATTAACCATTCAGGTGCTTCACAGAAATTTTTTGAATGTTTAAAAAAAAAAAATGAACATATAACTTTTTTTCCCCAAAAAAATTATTTCAGGTGCAATTTTTTTTATTTGCCCAAGGGTAACAGGAGAAATTGGACCCCAAAAGTTATTGTGCAACTTGTCCTGAGTACGCTGATACCCAATATGTGGGGGGAACTACTGTTTCGGCGCACGGCAGAGCTCGGAAGGGAAGGAGCGCCGTTTGGCTGGAATTGAGATCGGACTCCATGTTGTGTTTGGAGAGTCCCTGATGTGCCTAAACAGTGGAAACCCCCAATTCTAACTCCAACCCTAACCCCAGCACACCCCTAACCCTAATCCCAACCCTAACCCTAATCCTAACCCTAACCCTATTCCCAACCCTAACCCTAATGGGAAAATGGAAATAAATACATTTTTTTAATTTTATTCTTTTCCCTTTCTAAGGGGTGATAAAGGTGGTTTTGATTTACTATTTATAGCGGGTTTTTATATTTGGCAGCTGTCACATGCTAAAAGACCCTTTTTATTACAAAAAATAGTTTTTGCATCACCACATTTTCAGAGTTATAATTTTTCCATAAATTGGACCACAGAGTCATGTGCAGTCTTATTTTTTGAGGGATGAGTTGACGTTTTTATTGGTATCATTTTTGGACACATGACATTTTTTGATCGCTTTTTAATACGATTTTTAGGAGGCAGAATGAACAAAAACCAGCAATTCAGGAATTTCTTTGGGGGGCCCTTTATACGGTTCCGCGTGTGGTAAAATTGATAAAACGGTTTTATTCTTCGGGTCAGTACGAAATACAGCGATACCTCATTTATATAATTTTTTTATGTTTTGGTGCTTTTATACAAAAAAAAACAATTTTATATAAAAAATAATTATTTTTGCTTCGCTTTATTCTGCGAGCTATAACTTTTTTATTTTTTCGCTGATGATGCTGTATGGCTGCTAATTTTTTGCAGGGCAAGATGACATTTTCAGCGCTACCATGTTTATTTATATCCGTCTTTTTGATCGCGTGTTATTCCACTTTTTGTTCGGCAGTATGATGATAAAGC
>JARQOD010000001.1:798397492-798437196 GCA_033576555.1 Oophaga sylvatica
GGTACTCTTCTTGAGATTGCCAAACATCCGAGGCACCAAGGACCACCAGGACCTGATGACGTCGTGTGGCCTGTACAGTGACGTCGTGACCCGCTATCTGGGTCTTGTGGCCACCTCTTTCATCTCCCTCCGGGTCTGGAGCCCTATGTCCCGGACTGTACGAACCCCAGGGTGCCTAACAGGCGCCGGGTACGGGCCAGCTATACTTATCATGTCCATAGCTGGGGCTGCTGAGGAGACCACTGAGGGAGGCTGGGGAGATTTACGGCGTGGGGTGGGCACTTTTGCAGAGGCCTGGATGTGGGAGGCTGAAGGCTTCGAGGGTCTCACAGGTTCCTGACACACTGGGGAGTAGGGGTCGCACCTGGTAACATTTAGGGCGTACCACCCATTGTAACCCCAGTGTCGGGTGTAAGTCACCAAGTCTCCTGGCAACAGGTCCCTCCCCGGGTGTCCTTCTGGGAGGTGAGCCTCCACGTCCCGCCGGGTAACAAAGACTTCTAAATAAAGTCCAGGCTCCTTGATGAAGCCCCAACCACCTTTCAATTTAAAGCTCCGTACTGCACCCTTACGCCACGGCTCACTCAGGGTTCCTTTATCCTTTCTCATCCGGTCCTTATCTGCCCGGTCCTTCTCCAGGTGACGTTGGCGAAGTTTTAGGGTTTCTCGCTGCTCCCTTTGTCGCTCTGCTTCCCGCACCCAACGTCTCCACTCTTCCTCCTGACGCCGGTTGTAATTCTCCTCCACCAGTTGCTCCATGTCTCCACCACTCCACTGCAGCTTACAGTATCGGTTTGCGGCAGCTCTCCTGTCGCCCCCCAGTCCTGGCGGCGCTCCCCTGCGGAGGAAGCAGACGGCTCTAAATCAGATGACAGTCGGGGCTCCGGTACAGGCAGGTAGTGCTCTGGTGCCTGCGCGGCCTCCTCCATGAGGACGGGTGTCACTTCTTCTGTCTCAGCGACGGGGGCAGACAGCGGGATCTGGGGTGCTGCTGACGGTGCTGCGGTTTTTGCAGGAACGGGTGCCTCCACTGCGACAACGTCAACCGGATCACATTGCAAGGACTCCTCTACTAGAACGGGTGCCTCACCTTCCGGTACAGACACTTCAGGTAAGAGGGATTGGCGCCGCTCCAAGTTTAGTTTTAGGGCACGCCAGCTGGCTTCCATCCTGGCGACCTCCTCCCGGTGCCGGGCCAGGCCTCTTAGGGTATCCGCCGCTTCTTGCAGCGTAGGAGGGTTTACAGGCCGGGTGCCCAACGGTGATTCTGTGGCGATCGGGTCGCTTCCGTGGGGGAGAGCTCTGACTGCTCCATCCCTTCCCACTTCTGCTCGTCGTGTCCATTAGCCATCTCTGCCAAGTCACATGTGTCATATCTGGAGAGGGCCCCTCTTTTGTAGGGAGGCGGGACCTTCGTGTTAGTTTCCGCACACTGAGGAGGATGAGGAGGCGGAACTCCAGAGCTGTGGGGCACGATGTTACATTGCAGTACCATTTACAGTGGGCGGCCATCGTTTTCACGCCACTGAGTGAGTGACACCCACGAAGAGCACGCCCTTCTTCTTCACCAGTGCCTCGTCGTGACGCAGATATGGCGGAAAAATGGCAAATACATTCTCTGATGATTTTAGCAATTCTCAAGGCCCAAAACCAGTGCAATTCAGGCACACAGGACTCGCTTATAGCGAGCTACAGAATCCTGTTCGTGACGCCCAAGTTGAGTCGCACAGAGCCAGAGGTTTTCGGGTACTCGGCACCGAGCCCGTCGACTTCTATGGGGTATGTCACGTCTTTACCCGGCAATTGAATTAGAGTCGATTTTACTATGTAGAATTGTATAAACTATAAATATATGTATATATATGTCACAATGACATGTATATATATATATATGTATTCTATGTGTGTATATTTTGTGTTTACAACGAAAGAAAGGGTTTTTTTTGTTGCGATATTTTGTTCCCATAGACTTACATGGGACTTCCGTTATCGAAATCGGATATCGACGATATTTAGTGCTATCGGCGATACAATTTGATACGATATTTTTAGATATCGAGCAATATCGCTCAACACTACTAAAGAGTGTTTGCATAGCCCAGTTTACCCAGATTACAGTTTAACATGAATTTGAAGATGTATTTTCTCTGCGAAAAAGAGACAGTAACTCAATAAAGATTGTGTCAAGGCTTTAGTCCTCTTGGGACATAAGTCTTACTCTATTGTGCCCTTCTATCATACGTTAATACATAATATCTATGCTGAATTATGACTCCAGCTGTCAAATTATGACACTACTGTCAAATAGAAAGCCAAATCATATTTTCATCTCAAAGCTTCCATCATTTGCAAGCTAAGTTATCTAATGGAATAAATAAGCAGAGAGAATATTTATTTATGTATGATTACTTTCCAGAATCATGTGCTTTCAGTTTATTATGTTTCAAGTTATTTATAGGCTATTTGCATATTGCTTAATTACTCTTAAAACTAAAATTCCTCACTTGAATGCTGAAGGTTTATTTGTTAAGCAATTTTAGATTCTCTTCTTGATGGCTTAACATGGATCAGAAAATATTATTAATAAAACTAACAGTGTGAAAAGTGTAATTTTCTGCAGTGAGGAGACATGGGACTCTCACATGGAAATAAGACACATAAACATAGTCATCTAGATACAGTTTTTTGCTTGAAAAACTCATTTTAATATTTAACATATTTTAAATACGAATGCGGTTTTTCACTTCATCTGTTCCTTGAATTTTTTTTTCTACTTTTTGGCTTCTACATTCCATTCAACAAAATAGCCACTCATTGTGACTTCAATTTATCCAGCTATTAAGCTTGTTTCAATTGATTTCCTCCTTTCCCCAGCTTTTTAGTATTTCAGCTATTTCTGAACTGGCCAACAGCTTTAAATTTCTTAATGAACGTTAACCCCCTTAAAACTCCCTTAAAATGGCAGTCAGGAATAAGTGAATAAAGCCCAAGTGCAATTCCCATGTATTACATCTGCCCCCCTGCAATATCAGCCTCAGCCGGTTTTGGTATCGATTGGGGCCGGTTAACCTCTTAAATACCACTGCCATTCCCGACAGCGGTATCTAAGTGGCTTAAAACAGGTTAAAAAATTGCCTATGGCAGGATCGAAACTTGCAATCATAATCAATCATAATCACGGGTGCCAATCGTTGTCATGGTACCCTGAGGTCATCTGATGACCCACAGGGTATGGTGGCCTGTGAGATCCAGCTTATAAGCAGGGTCTCAAATGCTTTGTCAGTGACTCACTGACAGGTCTCGGGCACTGCAGTGCACAAGTACTGCAAGGCGTGAGACTAGTGATCAAAGTAAAAAAACATTCATGTCCCACAGTGTGACTAAGCAAAAAAAGTAACAAATAATTACATAAAATGTCTAAAAAGGTAAAAAACACAGAAAAAAGGTGCACACAAATCACAAAAGGCTGTTTTGTCCCTAAAAACGCAGTGTTTGCATTAAAACAAAAATAAACAAAGTACACATAATTGGCATCACTGTGTCCGGAGAAAGTCGATCTATAAAACTGGCACACCATTTATTCTGTACGGTGAACACCCGAAAAGAAACACACCAAAACTTGCACTTTTTCATCCGTCAGACACACAAAAAATTGAATACAATGCAATCAAAAAGACATGTGTAAAAAAAAATGGTACAAATGAAAGTGCCAACCTGTCCTACAAAAAATAAGCCTTAAAGGGGTTTTTCCATGAACAAAAGTTCATTTTAATCAATCGATATTTGAATAATAGTAACTTCCACAATTGGATGTATATAAAAATATTCCTGTGCTGAGCTAATCTTACAAATGTGCCCCTGCTGTCAGGGCCAGTTTTAGACAAAGTGGGGCCCTGGACATAAGTTTAAAGTGGGGCACCAAATGCTCACATATTGCACCATCACACAAACATTTTATTTGCATTTACGTGTGCTAAATAAGACTGTTAAACTGGCATGATCGACAATACTGAAGTCGTTCAACGCTTGTTTCCCAGCCTCTTTACACCAGCTGAGGAAGAATGATGGGCACAGAACGATCACTAATAGATCAATCTGTCCCCATACAATGTACTGCAGAAATAATAAGATTCTTAATTTCTACATTATAATTGCTGTATTTACCCAGATGCTGTGTCAAACTTGAAAGTTGCAACAGAGTGAGGGATGGAGGGGTACAAACTTATCACATCGCATGAAAGCCAGGAAAAGTTTATTTCCCAGATGATGTCATTAAATATAGTTGTTATAAATTTTGAATCCCTTACATAGCATGGAGTCCACTGAGCCAACGGTTGCAGGTAATGATCCACCCATTCTCCTATTCTTTCCCCCAGGGACTCAATACCTGCAACTATTGGCCTCATGGGGGGGGGGATTTTTGTGTATTTTCGGGAATGAATGGTATATGGGTACAACGGGATGTCCTTTAAACAAATATTCTTCAAGTTTTGTACTAATATATTCAGTTTCAACTCCCTCATAGATAATGGAATGCAATTTTTTGTTGTACTCGTTAGTAGGATCTGAATCCAGTTCCTTATAAATATTTGTATTTTCCAGATCTGTCAAATTTAATTTTATATAGAGTCCTGTATTTAGTAGAACAATTGTGCCTCCTTTATCTGCTCTTCGGACTAAGATGTCTTCATAATTTTTTACTTCTTGAATAGTTTTCTTTCTGCATATGTCAAGAGTGTGTTTTATTTCCATTTTTTTTCCTTTTATTCAATTCAATCAATCAGTCTTTTTCTTTTAGATCTTGAAATTGATCCAATACTGCTGGTCTTGACTGAAGCGGATAAAAATATTGTTTTTTCATAGAAAAATAACCATTCAATGATTCAGTTTCTTTTGCAGTTTCACTTTCCAAAATTTTCAGATCCAAGATTGATTTTTTTTCCTTGAAGAATCTAAATACATCTGGAAATATAAATTCACTATTTTCCATATCCAATTAATTTTCCACATTTGAATAAAAAATTGACCTTTGATGGTTAAATTTCGCGCTAATTTATTAACATCCATCAGTGTTTGAAAAATGTTAAACTATGTTGTTGGTGAAAAACCTAGTCCTTTACTGAAAACTGAAATTTGTGCTTCTGATAATACATAGCTGGAAAGATTCTAAATTGGAGTACTTACCCCTTCATGACCCAGCCTATTTTGACCTAAATGACCTGGCCATTTTTTGCAATTCTGACCAGTGTTCCTTTATGAGGTAATAACTCAGGAACGCTTCAACGGATCATAGCGATTCTGAGGTTGTTTTTTCGTGACATATTGGGCTTCATGTTAGTGGTAAATTTAGGTCGATATTTTTTGCGTTTATTTGTGAAAAAAATGGAACTTTGGCCAAAATTTTGAAAATTTCGCAATTTTCAAATTTTGAATTTTTATTCTGTTAAACTAGAGAGTTATGTGACACAAAATAGTTAATAAATAACATTTCCCACATGTCTTCTTTACATCAGCACAATTTTGGGAACAACATTTTTTTTTGTTAGGAAGTTATAAGGGTTAAAAGTTGACCAGCGATTTCTCATTTTTACAGCAAAATTTACAAAACCATTTTTTTTTAGGGACCACCTCACATTTGAAGTCACTTTGAGGGGTCTATATGGCAGAAAATACCCAAAAGTGACACCATTATAAAAACTGCACCCCTCAAGCTACTCAAAACTACATTCAAGAAGATTATTAACCCTTCAGGTGCTTCACAGGAACTAAAGCAACGTGGAAGGAAAAAATGGACATTTTAATTTTTCCAACAAAATTTTTCTTTTAGCATCAATTTTTTCATTTTTGCATGGGCAACAGGATAAAATGGACCCTAAAATTTGTTGTACACAGATATCTCATACGTGGTCATAAACCACTGTTTGGGCGCACGGCAGGGCTCAGAAGGGAAGGAGCGCCATTTGACTTTTTGAATGGAAAATATGCTGGAATATTTAGCGGTTGCCATGTCGCATTTGGAGAGTCCCTGTGTGCCTAAACATTGGAGCTCCCCCACAAGTGACCCCATTTTGGAAACTAGACCCCCCAAGGAACTTATCTAGATGCAGAGTGAGCACTTTGAACCCCAAGGTGCTTCACAAATTGATCCGTAAAAAAAAAGAAAGTATTTTTTTTCACAAAAATTTTCTTTTAGCCTCAGTTTTTTCATTTTCACATGGGCAACAGGATAAAATGGATCCTAAAATTTGTTGGGCAATTTATCCTGAGTACACCGATACCTCATATGTGGTCATAAACCACTGTTTGGGCGCACGGCAAGGCTCAGAAGGGAAGGAGCGCCATTTGACTTTTTGAATGGAAAATATGCTGGAATATTTAGCGGTTGCCATGTCGCATTTGGAGAGTCCCTGTGTGCCTAAACATTGGAGCTCCCCCACAAGTGACCCCATTTTGGAAACTAGACCCCCCAAGGAACTTCTCTAGATGCATAGTGAGTAGTGTTGAGCGATACTGCTCGATATCTAAAAATATCGGATCGGAATGGTATCGCCGATATCACTAAATATCGGCGATATCCGATTCCGATACCGGAAGTCCCATGTAAGTCTATGGGAACAAAATATCGCAACTAAAAAAAACCTTTATTTCCTTGTAAACACTAAATATACACACATAGAATACATATATATATATATATATATATATATATATATATACATGTCATTGTGACATATATATATACATATATGTATAGTTTATACACTTCTACATAGTAAAATGTCCTCTGATTCAATTGCCGGGTAAAGCCGGCTTCTGTGAAAAGACAGAAGCACCCGACATGAAATGACACTTGGTGTACATAGGGTTAACCATGTCTTTTCATGTCGTTTGCAATCTGATTTGCACAAACAATTACATCAGTCTATGTGTGCAAAATTTCACACCTGTAGGGGTTAATTAAAGGTGTAAATTCGTTGTAAAAAAACCAGACTTTTTTGCTACGAATTTACACCTTTAATTAACCCCTACAGGTGTGAAATTTTGCACACATAGACTGATGTAATTGTTTGTGCAAATCAGATAGCAAAGGACATGAAAAGACATGGTTAACCCTATGTACACCAAGTGTCATTTCATGTCGGGTTCTGCATTTTCACAAAAGCCGTCAATTGAATTAGCGGCTATTATACTATGTAGAAGTGTATGAACTATAAATATAAATATATATATATATATATATATGTGTCACAAATTCAATGACATGTATATATATATATATATGTGAGGTGTAAAATTGTTTAAAAAAAATGCGTGGGCTCCCGCCCTATTTTCGCAACCAGACAGACAAAGCCAGCGAATGGGGGCAGATAATAATAGCCCAGAGAGGGACCATTATTTTTGGCCCCCCCTGGCTACTAACATCTGCCCCCAGACACCCCAGAAAAGACAAATCTATAATTAGATTCACCCTTTCAGGCACTTTGCCTGTCTATTCCCATTGCCCTGTAGCGGTGGCGAATGGGTTAATATGGGTTTAAAGCCACATTGCAATTGAAAGGTGACCTTAAGCCAGGTTAATAATTGAGAGCTGTCAATTAGACAACTATCAATTATTAATCCTATTGCATGAAATAAAAATAAAACACACACACTTTAATTAAAAATCATTTTAATGAAATAAAGACACATGTTTTTGACCATCTTTTATTTGACTGCAAAAACCATTTCCTGTAATAAAAATAAAATAAAAAAGCAAAATTATTCTTACCTATCCCATGCACAGTCAGGTCCCACGGTGTAATCCTTCAGAAAGGGTTAATGTTTACTGCAGGGACCGCAGCTAATGCTGCAGCCTCACAGTAAACCCCCAAATGAATGAGTTCCTCTCCTGGCTGACAGGAGAGGAAGTGGAAAGCTTAATTGATTGCTTTCCACTTTCACTTCAGGTCAGCCAGGGACACAATCAGTGACGTCAGAGGGAACTGATTAACAAAAATAGGGGTTCCCTTCGAATAAAAAATGGCGTCGGGTCCCCCCTATTTTTGTTAACCAGCCTGATGAAGCAGACCGCTGAGGCCTGGATTTTCAGGCTGTTAAGGAGCCAAGATCCATGGACCTTGCCAGCCTGATAATACCAGGCCACAGCAGTCTGCATATCTTGGCTGATTAACAAAAATAGGGGATCCCCTCGAAAAAAATTGGCGTGGGGTCCCCCCTATTTTTGTTAACCAGCCAGATGAAGAAGACCGCTGAGGCCTGGATTTTCAGGCTGTTAAGGAGCCAAGATCCATGGACCTTGCCAGCCTGATAATACCAGGCCACAGCAGTCTGCATATCTTGGCTGATTAACAAAAATAGGGATCCCCTCGAAAAAAATTAGCGTGGGTCCCCCTATTTTTGTTAACCAGCCAGATGAAGCAGACCGCTGAGGCTTGGTTTTTCAGCTGGTAAGGATCCAATATCCATGGACCTTGCAAGCCTGATAATACCAGGCCACAGCAGTCTGCTTAGCTTGGCTGGTTAACAAAAATAGGGATCCCCTCGAAAAAAAAACGGCGTAGGGGTCCCCCTATTTTTGTTAACCAGCCAAGTAAAATGCAGACTGCTGCGGCCTGGTATTAAAAGACTGTCAAGGCCCATGGATTTTGGCCCTCAACAGCCTGATAATACCAGGCTACAGCAGCCCCACATTTGGTGCATCAAAAGATGTGCCAATTGTGGCACTTTACCCGGCTCTTCCCACTGCCCTGTAGCGGTGGCAAGTGGGGTAATAAGGGGTTAATGTCACCGTTGATTGCACGGTGACATTAAGCCCAGTTAATAATGGAGAGGTGTCAATAAGACACCGATCCATTATTAATCCCAAAGTTATTAAATGTATAAAAAAAAGACAAAGCAAGAAAAAAGTCTTTTAATGAAATAAAAGAGACAACACAGTTTTCATTAATTTTATTATACACTCATTCCTGCGACGCCATCGATCTCCTGTAAAAAAAGAAAAAAAAACAACAGTATACCACCTGTCCGACGCAGTCCATAGTAACGACAGTCCCACGACGATCCAGCTCTGCTACATCGCAATGACAGGCAGAGCCTGTCATCGCAACGCAGCACAGCTGATTACCTGCTTCCCCGGCGGTGACGTCATCGGACTGACTGCTTTACGGCCGGGATTACCCAGCAGTCACTGCAGTTATCGCGAGAAACTGCACGTGACCGCCGGGGAAAGATGATGGCGGCCATGAAGCAGTCCAGCCCGTGACCGCCGGAGATCTTCTGCCAGGTAAGTGCCGCTGACTCCTGACAGACCCGACCGACGGACACTGACAGTGACAGTGACAATCCCGATTCCGGTATCCGATAAGACGAAAATATCGGAACTAAGTATCGAAAGGCCGATAGAGCTAATATCGGCCGATACCCGATACTTGCGGTATCGTATCGCTCAACACTAATAGTGAGCACTTTGAAACCCCAGGTCCTTCCTAAACAGTAGAAACCCCCCACAAGTGACCCTATTTTGGAAACTAGACCCCCCAAGGAGCTTATCTAGATGTGCAGTGAGCACTTTGAACCCCCAAGGGCTACACAGAAGTTTATAATGCCGGGGCATGAAAATAAAAAAATCATATTTTTTCCACAAACATGATCTTTTAGTCCCCAATTTTTTTATTTTCCCAAGGGTAACAGGAGAAATTAGACCTCAAAACTTGTTGTCCAATTTGTCCTGAGTACGCTGATATCCCATATGTGGGAGAAAACTACTGTATGGGCACACTTCGGGGCTCGGAAGGGAAGTAGTGACGTTTTGAAATGCAGACTTGATGGAATGGTCTGCGGGCGTCATGTTACGTTTGCAGAGTCCCTGATGTGCCTAAACAGTAGAAACTCCACACAAGTGACCCCATTTTGGAAACTAGACCCTGCAAGGAACTTATCTAGATGTGTAGTGAGCACTTTGAACCCCCAATTGCTACACAGAAGTTTATAACGCCGGGGCATGAAAATAAAATAATCATATTTTTTCCACAAACATGATCTTTTAGTCCCCAATTTTTTTATTTTCCCAAGGGTAACAGGAGAAATTAGACCACAAAAGTTGTTGTCCAATTTGTCCTGAGTAGGCTGATATCCCATATGTGGGAGAAAACTACTGTATGGGCACACGTCGAGGCTCGGAAGGGAAGTAGTGATGTTTTGAAATGCGGACTTGATGGAATGGTCTGCGGGTGTCATGTTACGTTTGCAGAGCCCATGATGTGCCTAAACAGTAGAAACCCCCCAAGTGACCCCATTTTGGAAACTAGATCCCCCAAGGAACTCCTTTAGATGTGTGGTAAGCACTTTGAATCTCCAAGTTCTTCACAGAAGTTTATAACGCAGAGCCGTGAAAATAAAAAATCATTTTTTTTCCACAAAAATAACTTTTTTAGTCCCCAATTTTTTTTTCCCAACAGTAACGGAGAAATTAGAACCCCAAAGTTGTTGTGCAATTTTTCCCGAGTACGCTGATACCCCATATGTGGGGGTAAACCACTGTTTGGCCACACGTCGGGGCTTGGAATAAAGGGAGCACTGTTTGACTTTTTGAACGCAAAATTTGCAGGAATCAATTGCGCCATGTCGCGTATGGAGACCCCCTGATGTGCGTAAATAGTGGAAACCCCTCAATTCTAACTCCAATCCTAACCCCAACACACCCCTAACCCCAACCCTAACCCCTACACACCCCTAACCATAACCCTAACCCCAACACACCCCTAACCCTAATCCCAACTCTAACCATAAACCTAACCACAAGCCTAACCCTAATCCCAACCCTAACCCCAAAACACCCCTAACACTTATCCTAACTCTAACCCTAACCACAAACCTAACCCTAATCCCAACCCTAATTCCAACCCTAACCCTAATTCCAACCCTTACCCAAATTCCAACCCTAACCCAAATTCTAACTGTAACCCTAATTCTAACCCTAACCCTAGTTCTAACCCTAACCCTAAGGTTGGGTTCATATTGCGTTTTACCAGCCCGTTCAACACGTAGCATTGACGGGCTGGTAACGGTATAGCATAACGCAATCGCGTTATGCTATACCGCTAGCGCAGAGGAATCAGCGATGATTCATCTGTGCTAGCGGTGACGGAGCCAAGACGCTGCAGCCTGCGTCCAAGGCTCCGTCACTGAATGACGGCACGTCGCGAATGCATGCCGCTTCACGGCATGCGTTGCGCACACAAATGGGGTGAATGGCAGCGTTAACGGACTGCGTTACACCGCGTTATACCGCAGTGAAACGCAGTCCATCTAACGGACCGCCATAATGCAATATGAACCCAGCCTAACCCTGAGGCCCCGTGCACACGTTGCGGATTCACTTACGTATTTTTCTAAAATCCGCAGGTAAAATGACCTGCGTTTTACCTGCGTATTTAGCGCGGATTTACTGTGGTTTTGCTGCGGTTTTTCCCTGCGGTTTTACACCTATAATGGAATAGATGTAAAATCGCTGCGGAATCCGCACAAAGAATTGACATGCTGCGGATTTAAAACCGCAGCAAATCCGCGCTGAAAAATCCGCAGCATGTGCACAGCGTTTTTTTTACCATTTATTTGCATTGTACTGTACATGGTTTCTGGATCTGCTGTGGATCCGCAGCGCGAAATCTGCTGTGGATCCGCAGCAAAATCCATTGCGGATCCGCAGCAAAATCCGCTGCTGATCCGCAGCAAAATCCGCTGCTGATCCGCAGCAAAATCCGCTGCTGATCCGCAGCAAAATCCGCTGCGGATACGCAGCAAAATCCGCAATGTGTTCACAGGGCCTAATAGGAAAAAGAAAAATTCTTTATTTTATTATTTGTCCCTACCTATGACAGGGGGGGTTAATTTACTTTTTTTTAATTTTGATCACTGTGACAGTTTATCACAGTGATCAAAATAAATTTCTGGACTCTGCAGGGCGCACTGCGTATGCGCCGGCCGGCGGGCGCACTGCGCATGCGCCCGCCATTTTCCAAGATGGCGGCGCCCATGAAGAATCCCGGGCAGCCGCCGGGACGGATCCAGGGGCATCGGTGGACCGGGAGAGGTGAGTATGGGCGTCGGAAGGTGAGGGGGGGATCGGAAGGTGGGGCAGCGGAGGCCATGACGAGGGGAACTGTTAGTGACGGCGGGGACCGATCACGCCATCTTTCTGTGGCGGCGGCCGATCACCGCTGTGACTTTGTGTATTGGGGGTCAGATCGCTGTCTCCAGCCATGGCAGATGCTGTTGCAGCATCGGCCATGGCTGGATTGTAATATTTCACCAATTTCATTGGTGAAATATTACAGATTGCTCTGATTGGCTGTTTCACTTTTAACAGCCAATCAGAGCGATCGTGGCCACGGGGGGGTTAAGCCAACCCTCCTGTGGTGAAGCAAAAAGGGTCCTGTGCCTGCGGGTCGGGTGACCTTTCAGTGACCCCGGTCACCCGGCCCGCAGGAACGCGATACTTTCATGACGCCACATAGGCGTCATGGGTCGGATATTGGCACTGACTTTCATAGACGCCTACCGTGGCGTCACAAGGTCCGGGAAGGGGGTTAATAGCAGCGATTCTTGTGGTGGGTCTGATATCTTCCTCCTTCTATGATTGCGGCCCGTCCTTCTCCTCTGTTTTTTGACACAGTCTCCATATGTTTATAGATATTATTAGTTTTTTGGTATTTTGATGAGGAAATTTGAAGCTATTAGATGAATTGACAGATGAATCAGAAAAATCTTCCGATGTGGATGGACATCTAGTATCTGAAAAATCTGTGGTGTCTTGAAAGCTGACTTTGCTCAATGTGGAGCGTTTTTTATTCATGTATTTTTTCAGGATAGGGCGAGTGTTATGAATGTGCTAAAAATGGTTTCTGAGCAGAGGCTCCCTCTGGTGGTTACTGACAGTACTGAACCTTTCAGTGAGGAATGGCAATCTGGGATCACGGACTGGTCTGATATAAGGGAGGTTCCCTCCCATGATGGTTGCCGGTGATCAATTGTTCTTGTCTCAATTGTGGTTCCTGGTTCATTTGGAAGCTTGCTGAGTCTTGCCTGCATCTTCTGCTATCAGATAAGATATTTTCTGCTTTTATTTTTGTGCTTGCTTTTGCATTGTTCCCTGCACTTCTGTGGAAGTCAGCCAGGTCCCCTCCGGGGGGCTTGTGCTCCTCTCAGTTTATCTGGAGCTACTGTTGTTTGTTCATTTGCTTTTTCCTGTTTTTTCAGTGGCTGCGGCTTAGTTTTGTTACACCAGAGAACTGATTTAGGTGGTAAAGGTCGTGTGATCTCAGGTGTTTTTGCAACCAGTAGAGTTGGCATTTTTTAGGTTTTTTTTTGGATTGCAGTGAGTATCCTTTCCTGTACTTTTCTGTCTAGACAGATTGGGCCCCAGCGTTTGCTCATTCTATTTTCTGTCTGTGTCCGTGCTTCTTCTTGTCTAACCGCCATTACATGTTTGGGGGCTTCCTATTTTCTTTGGGGATCTGCTCTGGGGCAGATAGCTTTCATCTTTCTGCCTTTAGGTGTAGTTATCTCTCAGGCTGTGACGAGGCGTCTAGGATCAACGTAGGAACGCTCCACGGCTACCTCTAGTTGTGTGGTTAGTTCAGGTTACTGCAATCCAATAGGTTCCAGCCTCTCTGGTGTATTGCCGTTTTTGCTTACTCTCCTCAGCTACCAAAACATAACAGGCGAGGATTTTTCCTCCAGGTATATATCTGGTTTAGGGTATAGTCCTCTGTATCTCTTTAAAACTTTCTTTTTTTCATGTCCATGATAAAAGTTCCCAATTTAGAGAGATTTGCTTTGAGTCTGTCATTGTAAAAATTAAAATCTTTGAGCTCAGTGTGTGCTTCTAATAATTTTTGAAAAGTTTTAATATCTTCTCTTATTTTAGTCAGTTCCATGTCCTCATATTTTATAATTAGTGCAATTAATTTTAGAGAGCTTTGGCTAAAAGTATAGTACCATTCTTTTTCAAAATCCACATTATAAATGGTAGTAGCAGTTTTATTTAGACGTTAGCCTCTTGGTATCATATTTTTAGATTTATGTCTTCAATGTACCTCATGGTGAATTGCGCAAAAAAAAAAACACAATTGAATTGATGTTTTTTGTTCATTCTAGGTCTAATAAATCTGAATAAAAAGTGATAAAAATGTTATGCATCCCAAAATGGTACCAAAAAATCTCCAACTCATGCAAAAATTAAGCACTCATACAGCTCTGTTTGCCCAAAATTAAAAAGTTACAGCTCTCCGAATATGGCTTTTAAAAAAACTATTTATTTAAAAAAGCATTTTTTTGTGTGATAGAAAAACATTAAAAGAAACCTATATTACTTGGTCCATTTTACCCTATTATTCATTGTGAAAATTATGAAATTGGAGCTAAAAATAAATTTTTGCAGATATATCGTAATTTTCGTTTTCACATCCACATTTTAAAAAGTTCTATGTAGCACACACTGGTTCAACAAGCTTAACACCTCTTTTGATGAATTCCTTGATGGGTTTAGTTTACAAAATTGGGTCATCTGTAGGGTTTCTGCTGTTTTGGTAGGTGAGGGGCTTTGCAAATGAGACATGGTATATACAATCTATTCCAGCCAAATTTATAATCCAAATACAAAATGTCACTTCTTCCCTTTCGAGCCCTGCCGTGTGTCAAAACAGAACTTTATGACTACATGTGGAGTATCATCGCACTCAGAAGACAGTGGGCAAAAAACTATGCAGTCTACTTGTTCACGTTACCTCTTCAAAAAGTGAAATAATTAAGGCTAAAGCAACAAAAATAAAAAATTTCAATCTGAGGATCCAATTTTACCAAATTCTGCTTAGTATCTGTGAGTTCAAAATGCTCACTATGTCCCTGGATAAAATCCTTGAGGGTGTAGTTTTCAAAATGGGGTCACTTGTGGGATTTTCTGCTGTTTGTATGCTTTAGGGGCCATCTAAATGCGACATGGTGCCTGCAATCTATTTCAGCCAAATTTGTGTTCCAAAATTCAAATTATGTTACTTCCCTTCAAAGCCCTATTGTTTGCCCAAACAGAGGTTTCTGACCAGCACGCTCATAAAAAACTAGGTAACAAATAGTGGGGTCCATTTTCTTGTGCTATTTCTTGTAAAATGGAAAAAATTGGGGGCTAAAGCAACATTTTAAATAAAAAAATTAAAATTTTTTGTTTACATTTGACTTTGTAATAATTCCTGTGTAGCACCTGAAGGGTTAAAAAATGTCCTGACAGCTGTTTTGAAGTATTAATAATGTGTGTGGTTTTTAAATTGGTATTGCTTTGTGAGAGTTTACAATATATAGTCCACTCAAAGTCAATGTAAAACTGAGTAGGTCCCTAAAGAAACAGTAATATATCAAAAAAGAAATACTAGAAGTATTGCCATAATATTAACAACTTTATTGAAACAAATTATTAAAACCAATAAAAGAGATACATTCAAATGCCACACTGGTCTAAATGTCCAGACATATGATCAAAATTGTAATCTGCCACTGCACTCCAAGCAACAAAAATGTGTACACCCCTGTGTATCAATGGGTGAGGGATATGAATATGCACAGCAAAAATAGAGAGGGGGGGGCACATATATATTTAACCAATAGGTCAGATAAAGATCCCTCCTCTTTTATATGTAACTGCAAATTGTCATACAGCCAAAGATACGTAAAATCTGAGTGTGATACCTGTACACAGAAATATCAGCTGTTAGTAAACACAAAATAAATGTTACACACCTAAAGTGCAATAGTGCATTAATGAGGTGATAAAGAGGGGGCTAAGAGCCCAGCAGCAATAGTGCTGTTATCTCTCAATTGCCATATGGCCAGTAAAGACATAGAATCTCAATATAATACATGTGTATATATATATCCACTGGCTATATGTCCATGCATAGGCATCAGAATATATACATATGATAAATACAAAATGCAAAGAGGCATAAACGGCATAGACAAAAAGGACAAAAAGGACATATGACCTGTTAGAAGTAGTCCAGCTCCCCGACGCATGTTTCGCATTAGCTTTCTCCTAGGGGTAGGTTACTCATAAACCATCATCATGGGCGATTTCAACATCCCCATTGACACTTCCACCCCGGCTGCCTCTAAACTTCTATCGCTCACGGCTTCCCTCGACCTCACTCAATGGTCCTCTGCGGCCACTCAAAAAGATGGTCACACGCTGGACCTTATCTTCACCCGCCTCTGTTCCCTCACTAATCTCACTAACTCCCCACTCCCCCTGTCTGACCACAACCTATTGACATTCTCTTCCCTCTCCTCTGTTAGTACGCATCCCCCACTCCACAAACTCACCCACCCTCGCAGAAATCTCAAACACCTCAATTTACAATCGCTCTCTGAGTCCCTCCTCCCTCTTACAGACCTAGCCTCACTTAATGATACAGATGCTGCTGCCACATATTTATAACACCACAATAAAAGCCACACTTGATTCGGCCACCCCCCTCACGCAGAGCATAACTCGTACAATCAACAGGCAGCCCTGGCTGACTGGCCTGACCAAAGAACTGAGACGGGCTTCCAGGGCTGCCAAGCGGAGATGGAAGAGAACCCATTCTACCGAGCACCTCAACGCATACAAGCAGTCTCTCGCCAGCTTCAAGTCCACGCTCTCTGCTACAGAACAAACTTACTTCGCATCTCTCATATCCTCCCTGTCTCACAACCCTAAACAGCTCTTCAACACTTTTAATTCTCTACTCCGTCCCCCAGCACCTCCTCCCTCTCCTCTCATTTCTGCTGAAGACTTTGCCTCCTTCTTTAAGCAAAAGATTGATATGATCAGAGAAAGCTTTGGCCCGCAGCCGCCAATGCCCCTCTTAGCCACTCAGCCCTGTTCTTCCAAAACCAGCTTCACCACCATGACAGAAGATCAGCTCTCCACTCTCCTGTCACGATCACACCTCACCACTTGCGCGCTTGACCCACTCCCGTCCCACCTCATCCCTAACTTTGCAACAGTCTTCATCCCTACTCTCACACACCTCTTCAACCTTTCACTTACAAATGGTGTCTTTCCTTCATCCTTCAAACATGCCTCAATCACTCCCATCCTCAAAAAGCCCTCCCTCGACCCATCCTCTGTGTCTAACTATCGCCCGATATCTCTTCTCCCCTACGCCTCAAAACTACTGGAACAGCATGTATATCTCGAACTATCCTCCCACCCCTCCTGTTCCCTCTTTGACCGTTTACAATCCGGCTTCCGACCGCATCACTCAACTGAAACTGCCCTAACTAAAGTCACTAACGACCTGCTAATCTCCAAGAGCAAGCGACACTACTCTGTCCTCCTTCTCCTGGACCTGTCTTCTGCCTTCGATACTGTGGACCATTCCCTCCTGCTACAGATTCTCTCATCTCTTGGCATCACAGACTTGGCCCTATCCTGGATCTCATCATACCTAACAGACCGAACATTCAGTGTCTCCCTCTCACACACCACCTCCTCACTTCACCCCCTGTCTGTCGGTGTTCCTCAAGGCTCAGTCCTAGGACCCCATCTCTTCTCCATCTATACCTTCGGCCTGGGACAGCTCATAGAATCCCACGGCTTGCAGTATCACCTCTATGCCGATGACACGCAGATCTACCTATCTGGACCTGACCTCACCTCCCTACTGACCAAAATCCCACAGTGTCTGTCTGCTATCTCAGCCTTCTTTTCTGCTCGCTTTCTCAAACTGAACATGGACAAAACAGAATTCATCATCTTTCCCCCACCTCATTCTTCCCCTCCACCAGACCTATCCATCAATGTCAATGGCTGCTCGCTTTCCCCAGTCCCGCATGCTCGGTGCCTTGGGGTGATCCTCGACTCTGCCCTCTCTTTCAAACCACACATCCAAGCCCTCGCCACCTCCTGCCGCCTCAAAATCAAAAATATTTCCCGGATCCGCTCATTCCTCAACCATGAAACCACAAAAACACTAGTGCACGACCTTATCATCTCCCGCCTTGACTACTGCAACCTCCTACTGTCTGGCCTCCCCTCTAGCACTCTGGCACCACTCCAGTCCATCCTACACTCTGCTGCCCGACTAATCCACCTGTCTCCCCAATATTCCCCAGCCTTCCCCCTATGCCAGGCCCTTCACTGGCTTCCTATTGCCCAGAGGCTTCAGTTCAAAATCCTAACCATGACATACAAAGCCATCCACAACCTTTCTCCTCCATACATCTGTGACATGGTCTCCCTCTTCCTACCCACACGCAACCTTCGATCCTCTCAAGATCTCCTTCTCGACTCCCCCCTCATCTCTTCCTCCCACAACCGCATACAAGACTTCTCCCGGGCTTCCCCCATGCTGTGGAACTCCCTGCCGCAAAACATCAGACTTTCACCAACAACGGAAACCTTCAAGAAGAACCTGAAGACCCACCTGTTCCGACAAGCCTACAGCCTACAATGATCCTCAGTCTACTGAACCATCGCATGACCAGCTCTACCCTTTCCTAGTGTATCCTCACCCATCCCTGTAGACTGTGAGCCCTCGTTGGCAGGGTCCTCTCTCCTTCTGTACTTGTGTGTCCCTTGTCTAGCACACGTTTATTGTACCTGTCTATATTTTCCCTTTTCATATGTAAAGCGCCATGGAATAAATGGCGCTATATAAATGTGTAATAATAATAATGTATTATATTGAGATTCTATGTCTTTACTGGCCATATGGCAATTGAGAGATAACAACACTATTGCTGCTGGGCTCTTAGCCCCCTCTTTATCACCTCATTAATGCACTATTGCACTTTAGGTTTGTAACATTTATTTTGTGTTTACTAACAGCTGATATTTATGTGTACAGATATCACACTCAGATTTTACGTATCTTTGGCTGTATGACAATTTGCAGTTACATATAAAAGAGGAGGATCTTTATCTGACCTTTTGATTGAATATATATGTGCCCCCCCTCTCTATTTTTGCTGTGCATATTCATATCCCTCACCCATTGATACACAGGGGTGTACACATTTTTGTTGCTTGGAGTGCAGTGGCAGATTACAATTTTGATCATATGTCTGGACATTTAGACCAGTGTGGCATTTGAATGTATCTCTTTTATTGGTTTTAATAATTTGTTTCAATAAAGTTGTTAATATTATGGCAATACTTCTAGTATTTCTTTTTTGATATATTACCCCTTATTGAAGTGCCATTACATAGGCCTGTTATAGGTTTTTTGATAAAATCCCTAAAGAAACAGGTTTTGTAAATTTATTGAAAAATGTGAAGTTGCTACTAATCTTTTAACCCTTCTAATATCCTAACAACATAAAATTATGTTTCAAAAATGATTCAGCTGTAAAGTACACATGTGGGAAATATTTACTAATTACCGTATATACTCATGTATAAGCCGACTCGTGTATAAGCCGACCCCCCTAATTTTGCCACAAAAAACTGGGAAAACTTATTGACTCGCGTATAAGCCTAGGTGAAAAATGATTATGCCCCCATATGATGCTCCACAGATTATGCCCCCATATGCTGCACAGATTATGCCCAATATGCTCCACAGATTATGCCTCCATATGCTCCAGATTATGCCCCATATGTTCCACAGATTATGCCCCCATATGCTCCAGATTATGCCCCCATATGTTCCACAGATTATGCCCCCATATGCTCCAGATTATGACCCATATGCTCCAGATTATGCCCCATATGTTCCACAGATTATGCCCCCATATGCTCCATATTATGCCCCCATATGTTCCACAGCTTATGCCCCCATATGCTCCAGATTATGCCCCCATATGTTCCACAGCTTATGCCCCCATATGCTCCAGATTATGCCCCCATATGTTCCACAGCTTATGCCCCCATATGCTCCAGATTATGCCCCCATATGTTCCACAGCTTATGCCACCATATGCTCCAGATTATGCCCCCATATGTTCCACAGCTTATGCCCACATATGTTCCACAGCTTATGCCCCCATATGCTCCAGATTATGCCCCCATATGCTTCATATTATGCCCCCATATGCTCCAGATTATGCCCCATAGTATAGGCCTCATATGCTGCTGCAAAAAAAATGACATATTCACCTCTCTTTGCTGGGGGCCAGGTGCTGGTGTCCTGAGCAGGCGGGGACACCGGCGCGCTATGGGGGACAGGTGCCGGTGTCACCGCTCGCTCAGGACCCCGGCACCTGAGATATTTACCTGTCCTCTCTGCACCGCTGCGCACTGCTTCCTCTTCCGACTCCTCTGGCTGTGAATGATCTGGCAGGGGGCGGGGCACGCACTAACAACGTCATCGCGCCCTCTGCCTGAACATTCACAGCCAGAGGAGTCAGACGAGGACGCAGCGTGCAACGGTGGCACGGGGACAGGTAAATATAGCTATACTCACCCCTCCGCCGCGCGTCTCTGCAGCCTCTCCTCTTCTCCCGACGGTCTCTGCAGCCCTTCAGTCCTGCAGCGGTCACGTGCTACCGCTCATTAAAGTCATGAATATGTGCATATTCATGACTTTAATGAGCGGTGCCATGTGACCGCTGCAGGAAGGAGCCTTAGATCATGGGAGAAGCAGGGGGCTGCAGAGACCGTGCCGGTGGAGGGGTGAGTATGATCCGACACCCCAGCTTCCCCTCCCCCGCCGACCCCCGTATATGACCCGCGTATAAGCCGAGAGGGGGACTTTCAGCCCTAAAAAATGGGCTGAAAATCTCGGCTTATACATGGGTATATACGGTAGTTTGTACAGCATGATTTACTGGTTCAAGTACATTTGAAACTGACTCAGAAAAAAGATGATACAACGGCCAATATTTATCAAACAAATATCAATAAATTTTATTCATGAAATATTAAAAGACACATATCCAAAGTGAAGGGAGTTGGAATACACACAGATACATGGTCACATTAAGATGACGCAGTCATCAAGGCTCCGTGCATACTAGCAATGTATATAGTATATGCCCAAGTTTAATGGCAGTCACCAGTTGCAGCTTTTCCAAAGGGAAAGACTACATAGTCCCACAATATATACCCTACACATAGTGCCACATAGGTACAGGCTACAGTGCCATAATAATAATAATCCCCAATGTTAATACCTCATATCAGATTACCCAATATCACCAGTGCAACTTGCGCTGTTAAAGCACACACACATATATCCTGCACCCAATGCCACTAGTAATACAGTGAATAGTGCCCATTATTGAGCTACATAGTTACCTAAATGTGGCCTGCAGAGCGCTAGAATGATGCACCTTCACCAAGATGAGCGCGTCCGCCCCAACGCGCGTTTCGGACCTCTCCTTTCTCAAGGGGCCTGACTAGATGTGCCTCAGCGTGCCTTAAATATCTGCGTTCACCATGCGGTAAATCGCATTACCGGAAGTAAGCATCCCGGATCGAAAGTGACACGTCTACTCACCCTGGCAACCATGACGCAACCCAGGACCGGCGTCACATGGCAGAGAGAGCCGGGGCGGGCTCAAACGCCATGAAAAGATGCCGACCACTGTGAAGCGCCTCGGCGACAAGGAGGCAGACGCGTGTAGGTCAGGGATGCAACTTACCACAATGCAGCCCTATTAAACAAACATTAAGAAAACGTAAACAATCAGCACACATTATGAGACCGGGCACAGAAAAACAGATACCTGGTTAGGACATATGGAACAACAATACAATTTATGCGATGACATACAGTACTGACCAAAAGTTTGGGTACACCTTCTCATTCAACAATTTTTCTGTATTTTCATGACTATGAAAATTGTAGAATCACACTGATGGCATCAAAACTATGAATTAACACATGTGGAATTATACATTACAGTTAACAAAAAAGTGTGAAACAACTGAAAATATGTCTTATATTCTAGGTTCATCAAAGTAGCCACCTCTTGCTTTGATTACTGCTTTGCACGCAGAAAAGTTGAACGGATGGACTCTATATGCCTGGTTCCCACTGTGAAGCATGGAGGAGGTGGTGTGATGATGTGGAGATGCTTTGCTGGTGACACTATTGGGGATTTATTCAAAATTGAAGGCATACTTAACCAGCATGGCTACCACAGCATCTTGCAGCAGCACGCTATTCCATCCGGTTTGCGCTCAGTTGGACCATCATTTATTTTTCAACAGGACAATGACTCCAAACACACCTCCAGGCTGTGTAAGGGCTATTTGACCAAGAAGGAGAGTATTGGGGTGCTACGCCAGATGACCTAGCCTCCACTGTCACCAGACCTGAACCCAATCGAGATGGTTTGGGGTGAGCTGGACCGCTCACCACTTCAATTTTGAATAAATCCCCAACAGTGTCACCAGCAAAGAGTCCCCACACCATCACACCACCTCCTCCATGCTTCACGGTGGGAACCAGGCATGTAGAGTCTAGCCGTTCACCTTTTCTGCGTGCAAAGCAGTAATCAAAGCAAAAAGTTTGAAGAACCTAGAATATAAGACATTTTCAGTTATTTCACACTTTTTTGTAAAGTGTAATGTATAATTCCACATGTTTTAATTCATAGTTTTGATGCCTTCAGTGTAATTCTACAATTTTCATAGTCATGAAAATACAGAAAAATCTTTGAATGAGAAGGTGTGTCCAAACTTTTGGTCTGTACTGTACTTTAAATATATATAGAGAAACGGCTTATCATGAAACGGGAGCCATGTTAACAAGGCCCTAAAACATTATCACTAGATCAGTATAATACATAACAAAGATACAGTAACATATTTATAATTATAAGTATCTATCAAAGACGGCCGAAAATGTTACATTATATACTCAAAACTTTAATATGAAACAATTATCACTGACATAATGTCAGTATAGGATTATTCTCATGGCCGTTGCTGCTGAACATGGCTCAATATATTTCCGCTTGCAATATCGTTCAGAATTTCTCTCTAAGGGATGATCAACCATAAAGATGAAAGGTTCAATTTCCTCCAACAAACTTCTTGTTCCAATACGTCCAATATGCGCCAAAGATGGTTAAAAACTATACTGACATTATGTTAGGGGTCGAGTTCCCGCTTCTGCACAAGGGGAATCTCGAGTCGTCCCTGCTGCGGTCTCCCATCCGTTTCCGGCCTCAGTGGACTCTGCTCAGCTTAGACGTCGGTCCCAGCGTCTCGCCCAGTCTAGCATTGTGCAGAGGATTACTGCTGCCTCTCTAGGCTCTGCTATTGTAGCCAGTACTGGTTAGCGGCGAGCAGACATCTTTAGGACAAAGTCCTTGCTATCCCCTTCTGAGCATGCCCAGAGTAAGATCTCTCATTGGAGATCAGGGGTCACATGCTCAGGTACTGCAGTAGCTCCTATTGGTCCGCCAGGAAGGTCCTGAAACCACTTGTGTTCTGGAGCAGTTTCCTATTGGTCCTTATCTGGCAGGCCCTGTAGTTGCTACTATAATAGGGTGGCATGGTCGTGCCGCCATGCGCTAGTATCAACCATTATATGCTTTGCGCCAGTGTGGTCATGCGTGTGTGTGGTTAGGGCGGCTGAAATACGCCATTACAATACCGACCTAATCAGTGAGGAGCTTGGTATGCTAGCTGGTCAGGGTCGGTGTCTTAGATGCCTTAGATTACCGGCATAACCGGTGAGGAGGTTGATTGCCATATTCAGGGCCTGGCGTTCAGACGCCATAGATTGCGGGTGACTCCCACGAGGACATTAGCGCATGATCACTTTCCATGTTCGCTTAGCAGTTAACTGTGTACCTGAGTGCTTAACAGGACACAGAAGTTTGCCTCAGCGGCTCTGTAACGCAACAGGGTTTGCTTTCAATGCTAGACAGCGCCCTAGCATGTTTACTTTGCGACTCAGTGGTGTTAACTGAGTTCGCACACATCGCCATATAGCGCTGCGGCACTCCTTCTAGCGGCTCTGTGGAATAACAGAGTTCGCACATATTGCCACAGCGCGTTACGGCGTTTATTTTGGCGACTCTGCGGGATAACAGAGTTCGCTTCTTGCGCCATCTTACTAGCAGCAGGCTCCGCCTGCACGGTGGACCCTGGGCTGCGAACGCACCTCTCTACACCTTATATTTGGTGCGTTCCCCAGACCCTAACACATTATGTCAGTGATAATTGTTTCATATTAAAGTTTTGAGTATATAATGTTACATTTTCGTCCGTCTTTGATAGATACTTGTAATTATAAATATGTTACTGTATCTTTGTTATGTATTATACTGATCTAGTGATAATGTTTTAGGGCCTTGTTCACATGGCTCCCGTTTCATGATAAGCCGTTTCTCTATATATATTTAAAGTATGTCCTCGCATAAATTGTATTGTTGTTCGATATGTCCTAACCAGGTATCTGTTTTTCTGTGCCCGGTCTCATAATGTGTGCTGATTGTTTACATTTTATTAATGTTTGTTTAATAGGGCTGCATTGTGGTAAGTTGCATCCCTGACCTGCACGCGTCTGCCTCCCTGTCGCCGCTGCGCTCCACAGTGGTCGGCGTCTTTTCATGGCGGTTGAGCACGCCCCGGCTCTCTCTGCCATGTGACGCCGGCCCTGGGTCGTGTCGTGGTTGCCAGGGTGAGTAGACGCGTCACTTCCGGTCCGGGATGCTTACTACCGGTAATGCGATTCACCGCATGGTGAACGCAGATATTTAAGGCACGCTGAGGCACATCTATTCAGGCCCCTTGAGAAAGGAGAGGTCCGAAACGCGTGTTGGGGCGGACGCGCTCATCTTGGTGAAGGTGCATCATTCTAGCGCTCTGCAGGCCACATTTAGGTAACTATGTAGCTCAATATTGGGCACTATTCACTGTATTACTAGTGGCATTGTGTGCAGGATATATGACAAATATTGGCCGTTGTATCATCTTTTTTCTGAGTTAGTTTCAAATGTTGAATTGATGATTGGCGTTAATCTATTTAGACACATGGTGATTTGATATAATAGCTGTTAATTTTACCATGAGTCTTGGTCTTACCTGCTAATGCTGGTTCAAATACATAAAGATTAAATTTTGAAAATAGTAAATTTTTAAAAATTTTCCCAAAAATTCTGATATTTCTACAAATAAAGGCAAAACATATCGACCTAAATTTACCACTAACATAAAGTACAATGTATCATGGTAAAACAGTGTCAAACTCACTGGGTTACGTTTAAGCATTGCAGAATTATTGCCATAAAAACTGAAACTGGTCAGATTTAACAAATTTGGCTTGGTCATTAAAGTTAAAACTGGCTTGGTCACTAAGGGGCTAAATAGAAAGTCCAGCCACAAAAAAGAATGCAAAGCTATTGGTTTTTTTCTTTAATAGTAATATACAATATATCCATTATATAAGTGCAAACATCACTAAAGTGCAAAAATTGAGCAGTAAAAACATGTTATATTTACTCTGAATGGCAACAGTTATTATATATCATTAGTGAAAATCCACCATCAGCTACTTAGCTCGAGAGCATCAACAAATGGTAGAGAAAGTTTCAGAGAAAATTTCAATGTGTAGCACAACAAACCTTCTTGGCACAACGTTTCAGGAGCCGCCCCTTTCTCAGGCTTGAGTATTACTCCTTACTCAATGGTTAAATTGCTGAACAATATGTAAGCAATCAACATATTAAGAAATATTGAGAAAACAAACAAAATAAAAAAACAAAAATCTCTTCTACAATTAGTGTTGAGCGATACGATACTGCAAATATCGGATATCGGCCGATATTAGCTGTATCGGCCTTTCGCTTCCGAATACCGATATTTTCGTCATATCGAATACCGGAATCGGGATTGTCACTGTCATTGTCAGTGTCCGTCGGTCGGGTCTGTCACTGTCAGTGTCCGTCGGTCGGGTCTGTCAGGAGTCAGCGGCACTTACCTGGCAGAAGATCTCCGGCGGTCACGGCCTGGACTGCTTCATGGCCGCCATCCTCTTCTCCCCGGCGATCACATGCAGTTTCTCGCGATAACTGCAGTGACTGCTGGGTAATCCCGGCCGTAAAGCAGTCAGTCCGATGACGTCACCGCCGGGGAAGCAGGTAATCAGCTGTGCTGCGTCGCGATGACAGGCTCTGCCTGTCATTGCGATGTAGCAGAGCTGGATCGTCGTGGGACACTCGTTACTATGGACTGCGTCGGACAGGTGGTATACTGTTGGTTTTTTTTTTTTCTTTTTTTACAGGAGATCGATGGCGTCGCAGGAATGAGAGTACAATAAAAGAAATGAAAACTGTGTTGTCTCTTTTATTTCATTAAAAGACTTTTTTCTTGCTGTGTCTTTTTTTTAAACATTTAATAACTTTGGATTAATAATGGATCGGTGTCTTATTGACACCTCTCCATTATTAACCGGGCTTATTGTCACCGTGCAATCAACGGTGACATTAACCCCTTATTACCCCACTTGCCACCGCTACAGGGCAGTGGGAAGAGCCGGGTAAAGTGCCACAATTGGCACATCTTTTGATGCGCCAAATGTGGGGCTGCTGTAGCCTGGTATTATCAGGCTGTTGAGGGCCAAAATCCATGGGCCTTGACAGTCTTTTAATACCAGGCCACAGCAGTCTGCATTTTACTTGGCTGGTTAACAAAAATAGGGGGACCCCTACGCCGTTTTTTTTTCGAGGGGATCCCCTATTTTTGTTAACCAGCCAAGCTAAGCAGACTGCTATGGCCTGGTATTATCAGGCTTGCAAGGTCCATGGATATTGGATCCTTACCAGCCTGAAAAACCAGGCCTCAGCGGTCTGCTTCATCTGGCTGGTTAACAAAAATAGGGGGGACCCCACGCCAATTTTTTTCGAGGGGATCCCCTATTTTTGTTAATCAGCCAAGATATGCAGACTGCTGTGGCCTGGTATTATCAGGCTGGCAAGGTCCATGGATCTTGGCTCCTTAACAGCCTGAAAATCCAGGCCTCAGCGGTCTGCTTCATCTGGCTGGTTAACAAAAATAGGGGGACCCCACGCCATTTTTTTTTCGAAGGGAACCCCTATTTTTGTTAATCAGTTCCCTCTGACGTCACTGATGGTGTCCCTGGCTGACCTGAAGTGAAAGTGGAAAGCAATCAATTAAGCTTTCCACTTCCTCTCCTGTCAGCCAGGAGAAGAGCTCATTCATTTGGGGTTTACTGTGAGGCTGCAGCATTAGCTGCGGTCCCTGCAGTAAACATTAACCCTTTCTGAAGGATTACACCGTGGGACCTGACTGTGCATGGGATAGGTAAGAATAATTTTGCTTTATTATTTTATTTTTATTACAGGAAATGGTTTTAGCAGGTAAATAAAATATGGTCAAAAACTGTGTGATTATTTCATTAAACTTCTTTTTTATTAAAGTGTGTGTGTTTGATTTTTCTTTCATACAATAGGATTAATAATTGATAGTTGTCTAATTGACAGCTCTCAATTATTAACCTGGCTTAAAGTGACCTTTCAATTGCAAGGTCATTTTAACCCCTTATTAACCCATTCGCCACCGCTACAGGGCAATGGGAATAGATGGGCAAAGTGCCAGAAAGGGCGAATCTAATTATAGATTTGTCTTTTCTGGAGTGTCTGGGGGCAGATGTTAGTAGCCAGGGGGGGCCAAAAATAATGGTCCCTCTCTGGGCTATTATTATCTGTCCCCATTCGCTGGCTTTGTCTGTCTGGTTGCGAAAATAGGGCGGGAGCCCACGCATTTTTTTTAAACAATTTTACACCTCATATATATACATGTCATTGAATTTGTGACACATATATATAATATATTTATATTTATAGTTCATACACTTCTACATAGTATAATAGCCGCTAATTCAATTGCCGGCTTTTGTGAAAATGCAGAACCCGACATGAAATGACACTTGGTGTACATAGGGTTAACCATGTCTTTTCATGTCCTTTGCTATCTGATTTGCACAAACAATTACATCAGTCTATGTGTGCAAAATTTCACACCTGTAGGGGTTAATTAAAGGTGTAAATTCGTAGCAAAAAAGTCCGTTTTTTTTACAACGAATTTACACCTTTAATTAACCCCTACAGGTGTGAAATTTTGCACACATAGACTGATGTAATTGTTTGTGCAAATCAGATTGCAAACGACATGAAAAGACATGGTTAACCCTATGTACACCAAGTGTCATTTCATGTCAGGTGCTTCTGTCTTTTCACAGAAGCCGGCTTTACCCGGCAATTGAATCAGAGGATATTTTACTATGTAGAAGTGTATAAACTATACATATATGTATATATATATGTCACAATGACATGTATATATATATATATATATATATATATATATGTATTCTATGTGTGTATATTTAGTGTTTACAAGGAAATAAAGGTTTTTTTTAGTTGCGATTTTTTGTTCCCATAGACTTACATTGGACTTCCGGTATCGGAATCGGATATCGACGATATTTAGTGATATCGGCGATACCATTTCGATACGATATTTTTAGATATCGAGCAGTATCGCTCAACACTATCTACAATAAATAACAAAAAGCAATACAAAACAATACAGAATGAATAGCAAAAATACAGATATACTTACAATAAATTTAAATTCATGTACATGTATAAAATATATATAGAAGAAGTGGGAAAAGTGTTCCAGCTCCTTAAAATCAAAAATTTTTATTCATCCATTTAAAATATGAAAAGGCAAAAAAAATCCTCAGATAACATGGACATATGCCGTGGGAGAGTGTGTTCAGCAAGGAAGAAGAGAAGGAGAAAACAAAAATAAAAAAACAGAAATTGGCCATGCCGCGGTAGTTCATCCCTAGCAATGACATCGTGACCCTGCATCATCTGTGGTAGCTGACAAATTCAAATTTTGCCTGATCCACTCGTCTCTAGCCCACATATCTGTAACTATATGGTAGATTTAAAAAAAAAAAAAGAAACAAAAGAAAGTCTACTCAGGTGATTGGTGGGAATAAAATAACAGCAAAAATTGGTCTTTTGACCTGGTTAAACTACGGTAAACACCAAGGGACCTTCATGCATTTAGTTGGCTTTACATATTAACCAAACATCAAAAGAATGCTCCTGGATTTGTTGACTACTTATGTGTATGAAGTCTATCTACTCTTTGGGAATTATAAAGAAGTATTAGGCAGGGTAGTGTTTGTTAAGTAAAATGTTCATATTTGGGGAGGAGGTTGGAGGAATAGTTTGCCAGCAACACATGTCTGGTTCTAAGGTATTGCCTCTCTGCCACTGCACTGGTCTTTGCTTACAAGATGCAGGGGGATTGGTATGACTATAATGCACAAGAACATATTATGACTGCAAGCAATCACTAGGCTCCATAGTCTCATGGCTATTACCTTGGCATCACAACTAAACCCACTAGTTGGCAGCAGCAATCATGTGTACAGTAGTTGTGAGTCATTAATGCGGTCCTTCAGCAAAGAACATGTTCAGTGGCAGTGTGACAGCGTTGGAGCAGCAGTGAGTGAGAGTGATTGAGTTTTTATGGTGTATTTAACCACATCAATCCTAATCACTGAAATAATTGTTAGAAAACCAACCCTACATATTAAACAAAAAATGGCTAATTGCACTGATTTCTGTCGGAGTTGCCAGCCACCTAATGTGCAATAGAAGCTCAGCCAGCATTCACCCTGTAACTGTTAGGTACAAAATAGATAAAAAAAATTACAGGTAACCAGCTCACCCTTGAAGAAATATCCAGATATGTCACGGTGTAGTAGAAGACGTAATCACGCCGCGGCTGAGCATTTGGTAAGTATGTGAAGAAAAATGATCCAGTTTCTAGTTCAGAAATTCATAAACTTGTATGAGCTTTATTAAAGTAGTTACAAAATTGCGGAACACTAAGACACACTGAGATAAGTGTGAGTGGGGATATGGGGAAAACATATAAGGAAACCAAATACATTTTGAACGTGCAATGTGTTATTTCAGACTAAGTCTAAGAAGGCATTTCATTTTCAAAACGCATTTGGTTTCCTTATATGTTTTCCCCATAACCCCACTCACACTTAGTGTATCTCAGTTTGCCGCGATTTTTTAACTATTTTAATAAAGCTCATACAATTTTATGAATACCTGAACTAGAAGCTGGATCATATTCCTACACAAAATAGATAAAGCATGGTGAATTTCAATATTGACAAATTTTTGTTCATTAGGGAGATACACAGGAATGCTCATTCGAACTGATCCTTTTTTATCAAGGGAGTTCAGGAGAAACAGTTGTCCACTACTCAAGGGCAAAAGTGTAAAATCACTTTTAGCTTTAGGGCTCATACCCATTTGTGGAAAAAAAAATGGTCCGTTTTCTGGATGGAAAAAACGTTCCGAATATATGCAATTGTCATGCAATTGTCATGCGATTTGTATGCGATTTTTAATCGCACCATCCGTTTTCCATCCGTTTTCCATCCGTTTTCCATCTGTATGCAATGCTAATTCATCCCCGGCTATACTGTAAAATCACACTGACAGCTTTAATAAAGAATGGAAAGAATACATATACACACATAAAATACATATATATATACATATATACATGTCATTGTGACATATATATATATATATATATATATATATATATATATATATATATATATATACAGTACAGACCAAAAGTTTGGACACACCTTCTCAATCAACGATTTTTCTGTATTTTCATGACTTTGAAAATTGTAGAATCCCACTGAGGGCATCAAAACTATGAATTAACACATGTGGAATTATACATTACACTTTACAAAAAAGTGTGAAACAACTGAAAATATGTCTTATATTCTAGGTTCTTCAAAGTAGCCACCTTTTGCTTTGATTACTGCTTTGCACGCAGAAAAGGTGAACGGATGGACTCTACATGCCTGGTTCCCATCGTGAAGCATGGAGGAGGTGGTGTGATGGTGTGGGGGTGCTTTGCTGGTGACACTGTTGGGGATTTATTCAATAATACTGTATGTATTCTATGTGTGTATATGTATTGTTTCTATTCTTTATTAAAGCTGTCAGTTTTTCAGTATAGCCGGGGATGAATTAGCGGCTATTATACTATGTAGAAGTGCATGAACTATAAAATATATATATATATATATATATATATATATATTGTGAGACAGCGAAGGAATATGTGTCGAATGGGGTGTACATTTCACCTAGGTACTGTGCTGTATGGTATAAGGGAAATATGTGGCTTTGTAAACCTAGTGGTAGAGAAAGGTCACTACACCTTACATTCAGTACACACTTGCAGCTCAGGCCTGAAACCATTCAGCTGTTAATTAGGAGACCAGAAGTAGGTGTCTGCAAACACAGTCAGAGAGCTCGCTTAGTCTGGACACAGGAGGGTCCAGGCACAGAAGGTGTCTCCAGGAGTTTGAGCTATCTCAGTCTGGGTGCTCGATGTACCCCGGACACAGGAGTAGTCTCTGTGAGAATCCATGCGGATAGCTGCTGAATAGGAGGGGAGCTCTCTCAAGTCTGGACGTTGAAGGTGCCTTCAGACACAAGGAGGAGACTCTGTGAACCTCCATGCTGGTAAATGCTGGTAAATGCTGAACATATGTGTTGTTTTGGCCCCGGCTGTTAGAGTCGGGACCCGGATAGATAGGGAAATCTATCTAAGTGTAGTAAGTGGCTAGACAAGCCCAGGTCTTCTGTTTATGATTTGTTTTATGTCTTGTTTGCTTGTGACTTTAAATAAAACTGGTTGCGGCCAGTTGCATCAGTACTGCTGTGAATGAACTGTTTCCGTGCCACTCTGTCTACCCAGACGGCGATCCCAGAGCTATATCCCCTGAAAAGCTTACAATATATATATATATGTGTCACGATGACATGTATATATATATATGCATATATATATATGTATTCTATGTGTATGTATCTAGTGTTTTGTGAGCTGTCAGTGTGATTTTACAGTAGCCGGGGATGAATTGCCGGTTTTTCAAAGGACACTGGTGCATATAAATCGGACAGCACTCGCATGGTGCGAGTGCTGTCCGATTTTTTAGTGCATCCATTGACTTGCATTAGTGATTATCGTGCCAAAATCGCTGCAAATCGCAGCATGCTGCGATTTTTTTCTCAGACCGATTTCAGCTGAGAAAAAAAATCGCAAATGAGAAGTCCCCTATTGAATAACATTGGTCCGATTGCAAGCCGATTTTTTATCGGCTTGCAATCGTCCTTTTTTGTCTCCAGTGGGTATGAACCCTTATCAGAATTTCGTTTGACAAGATCCAAAACAAATCTGATAATAAAAATAAAGTAACAGTGGACGATCTGTTTTTTTTTTCCATTTAATAGAAACTGTCACCAAGTGTTTGACATGTAATCTCAGAGCAACATGACATATGGACCGAGACTCTGATTCCAGTGATGCATCATTTACTGGGGTGCTTAGTGTAATTTTGACTAAGTCCCTTTTTTTTGCTGCAGATTTTCCAGTTCTCTGAATGCTGAGCTCTGTATAACCCTGATTGGCAGCTTTCTGTGTACACACTACGTAGACAGACAGCTGCTCATCAGCAGTGAGGGTAGGGTTACACAGAGCAGGAGGACTATATGGCACATGACACCTAGTCCAGTAGTGATAATTTCTTGCTAATAAAACATAGATTTTATTGAAACTACAACAAGCAGGACGTAAGTGGCACATCATTGGAATCAGGGCCTCTTCCCCAACATTCTGCTGCTCTCAGATTAAGTAGCAGAAACCTGTTAACAGATTCCCTTTAACTGATGCTGCTATTCCATGGAAAAAAATGTACAATGCAAATGCTCGATGAGTCAAAACCAATTTACTCATGAGTGCATAGTAAAGCGATCTGGGGATGCCTGGATGTGACTCTTGTTTTGTCAAACACAAAATTTTACAAATTGGTAATAGGTTGAGATAGCATTCTTAAAATTTGGTAAATTTTACTCATTATTTTTTTCAAAGATGGCAACACATTTCTCACTTCTTTAGTATAGGTTTGTTTTCAGACTTGTTTTAAAGATGAGGCCTATGTTTCAAGTAACTTACTTGCCTTGAAATCATCATGCTTTTACACCTCATTAGAGTCTCTCTCTACCACTTCTGCACCGTATAGGGATTGAATGGTTGTTCACAGTAGAGAAGATAACTAAAGTTGAGCTGTTCACATTTCTAAAAAGCAGGGAATAAAACTTTGAACTTGATGAATATCTACAAGCAAGCCGTATATTAAAACCAAAACTGAAATACAAGATTGTTTTCACATCTAGCCAAGCAGAATCTACAAAAGTGCATTCCAGTTACTGGAGTAGCTATTAACAGGTTTAATGTCCAGGTAATTCTTTATATATTTTCTCAAAAATCTGCAAATGTTCTATGTGACCACCATATTGGAAATCCTCATGGCACACACAGCATGCACTGTGAGGATTCTCCGGTGCTGGTTCGGAGACCCGGCGATCATGTGACCGTAGATATGTGATATGCATACTCCTGTCCACATTCTGACTAGACGGAATTGAGTGAATTAATCAAGGCCATGCACGTCTAGTCGGAATGTGGCCAGGAGAATGCAGCTTGCATACTTGCTCTTTTGTGACCCCTCGGTCTCGCCGGCAGCATCGGAGAATCTTCATAACACACTTGTGAAGATTCACGAGTTTGCAGTCACATTGAAAGACTGTAATTTTTAGAATTGAGAGTCCTCAGTGATTGATACATTTTAATGGCTAACTGAAAAGATGGTAACACATTGCAAGCTTTCAAGACTACTCAGGTCTCTTTATCAGGCAAAGACTAATACAAAATCTGAAGAATCACATATTTATATACAAAACAGCACAGAAACAATGCAATAGGTAAGACAAGTGAAGCAGAACTGTCATTATGGCAGATAGAGATGAAAGACTGTAAACTTTTGTGAAATGCCTGGGCAACCCCTTTAATCTCATACAATTATTAAAACTCACCATTTCCCAAAAGTTATTCTTTACTAATTTACCCAAACTTGATGTTACCATCATGTGAAATGTTACAATTGATTTGGAATTTATGAAATAAAAATTGCTAGTCAGCTAAAGGAATATCCATGTTTGAAGGTGCAGTGAGCAAATGTTTTCCGTACTACGCAACTCATGAATTTAATAATTAACAACCAGAATGACGCTGTGCTCTTCTTTCTGCACCCCGTTCATCCTACCATGAGCATTAATATAACCCTGAACAAATGTAACATACAGTGACCTTAGTATGCTATTCTTGACATCCAGTTGTTGCTTCTAAACATGGATTATGATCGCAGTAGTCCAATACCATCCAAACACTATAGAGTGACCTCAGTGTCAATATTGTTGCTGCTGATAGCTAATATGTTCAATGGCTGCAAATGCTCTTTACTTGAATGACTGGCAATAACTACAGTTTCATCCAGAGATGTTTCTAAGGTGACGTGAATTGTCCCATTAGTGCAGGAAAAATCTTTCCAACAGAGGCATCCTACACATGTAGAAATTGCTGCAATTTATGTGTCTCAGATCAGGCAAAAAAAAAAAATCTGTATTTTTTTCTTTGAAATATGTAATGATTCTTGAAACGTATGCCTTTTCGTGGCTTTTCATAGCTTTTAATAATGTATATCACAGCAATAGAGTTTAAATATATGATGAGCCGTTTAACATTTCTGGAAATCTATTTACCGCATATACTCATGTATAAGCTGACCCGTGTATAAGCCGACACCCCTAATTTTGCCACAAAAAACTGGGAAAACGTATTGACTCGCGTATAAGCCTAGGGTAAAAAATTATTATGCCCCCATATGCTCCATAAATTAGGCTCCCATAAACTGCACAGATTATGCCCCCGTATGATCCACAGATTATGCCCCCATATGCTGCACAGATTATACCCATATGCTCCCCTGATTATGCCCCCATATGCTCCCCTGATTATGCCCCAATATGCTCCAGATTATGCCCCATATGCTGCAGATTATGCCCCATATGCTCCAGATTATGCCCCATATGCTCCAGATTATGCCCCATATGCTCCAGATTATGCCCCATAGTATATACATCCCTTATGCTGCTGCTGCAAAAAAAATGACATACTCACCTCTCAGGTGCCGGTGTCCTGAGCAGGCGGTGACACCGGCGCGCTATGGGGGACAGGTGCCGGTGTCACCGCTCGCTCAGGACCCCGGCACCTGAGATATTTACCTGTCCTCGCTGCGCGCTGGTCCTCCTTCCGTGTCCTCGGCAGTGAATGATCAGGCAGAGGGCGCGGCGCTCACTAATGACGTCATCGCGCCCTCTGCCTGATCATAACAGCAAGAGGACGCAAGGACACAGAGGGGAGCAGCGGTGGAACGGGACAGGTAAATATCGCTATACTCACCCCTCCACCGGCGCGGTCTCTGCAGCCTCTCCTCTTCTCCCGGCAGTCTCCGGCAGCTCTTCCTACAGCGGTCACGTGAGACCACTCATTAAAGTCATGAATATGTGCATATTCATGACTTTAATGAGCGGTACTACGTGACCGCTGCAGGAAGGAGCCGGAGATCGTGGGAGAAGCAGGGGGGCTGCAGAGACGCGCTGACGGAGGGGTGAGTATGATCCGACACCCCCGCTCCCCCTCCACCGCCGACCCCCGTATATGACCTGCGTATAAGCCGAGAGGGGGACTTTCAGCCCTAAAAATTGGGCTGAAAATCTTGGCTTATACACGAGTATATACGGTAATTTCACTGTCTCTTTCTGCCCAGACTGAATATCCACCCACAGTAATGATCTCTAAACCATTTAATGACTACATTAGTATCAGATTCATAACACTTCATGTTTACATCTCTGCATGTAGTATACAGTCTGTCATATACACAGGAATTGGTCATATTGGTATATAGATATTATTTCATAGGAGAAAATACTCACATTTTGTAAACTATTTGATAATAAATCACATTAAGTATATATTTTTTTAAATCAGATAAATTTTTATTGAACATATTTAAATCAGACAATATTATTCAAACCAGTTGAATAAACTAAACAATATAACAATCTCAGTCAACCCCTCAAACCCTTTCCCCCCTCCCCCACCCCTTCCGACAGCATCCCATTTCTCTTTCTTTATTAAGACAGAGAGTGTATATAAGAAATTATAGTCTTGCTACCCTTTTTGGCAAGAATCAAAAAATAAAAAAAGGAAAAGCATCATATACAAAGAATCGTGTATAAAATACAATACAGGTTAAATAATTTCCCTCTCACAGTCCTTAAATTCCTTTTTCCAATTGTACAATAAGATTTACTCTTTTAGAATATTCCTCCCCCGATGGTGGTTCAAGGCCAGTCCAATTTCTTGCGATTAATTTTCTAGCACAATAAAGCAATCTAGCAATAGCTATTTTACTATTATTGTTAACTAGGATTTCTTCTACATATCCTAGCAGACACATAACATGATCCCCCGAGACCTCACATCCATACGCCCCTTCAATCATATTGATTACTCCAGACCAAAACGCTGAAAGTCTAGGACACTCCCACATCATATGGAATATACCCGCCATATCCATTTTACATCTCGGACAATCCGAATTTACCCTCAGTCCCATTTTGTGCATTATTAACGGTGACCTATACACTCTATGAACTACATAAATGTGTGACAATCTTGCAGGTTCGCACATAGAAAGCTTGGGTATATATTCCAATATAGTTTCCCATATATCATCTCCTATATTTCCCACTTCTTCCCATTTATTCTTAGCTTTCAACGGGAACCCCAGAAGAAAAGTATGCTTCAAATCTCTGTATGTGCTTGAAATTACCCCCCTAGTGGTTCCCTCTTGACAGATGTACTCTAAAACTAAATCCGTCTCCACTGCCAGTCTCTGCTGTGTTCTCTGGGTTCTAATTGCGTGCTTAATCTGCCCGTAATGATACCATTCTGTGTTTGGTAGTAGGAATTCATTTTGTAGCTGCGGGAAAGATTTTATTTCTTCCCCTTCCATTATTTGAAACATATACCTTATTCCTCTTTCTTTCCACTCTCTTATAGTACCTATTTTTTGTATCTCCGGTAAGTTACTATTATTCCATATGGGTGTAAATTTGGTTAATCCTTTTACCCCTCACCTTCTTTATTGTGTTCCAGATTTTATTTATAAGTTCTAAAGTTGGCATTTCCCATCCCAGTCTTTCAACGTTACCTCCCTCCAATCCCTCTAGCACTGGTCTATCCCCATACTATGCTCCAACATTTTTTTAACAGATCCACCAGGCCCCGCTCTTGACCACCCTCTAAAATGTTGACTGAGCAGCCAGAAAATATATTTCTGGGTTTGGCAGCGCCATTCCACCTTCATCTTTAGGTCTCTGAAGGATTTCCAGCTTTATTCTTGCCTGTTTCTTCCCCATACCAGAGCTCTAATCATCATATTCAAAGATTTAAACCATTTTTTTACATATCCATACAGGTGCATTATGTAAAATATATAGTAGTTTAGGCATCAGGATCATTTTAAAAAGGTTTATCCTTCCCACCACCGTTAAATGTAACTTATTCCAGATCTCTATTTTAATTTTTAATTTTTGAAGTAATGGCATCAAATTAATGTTAAGGTACTCTGACATCGGCAAGGAAATCAGTATCCCCAGATATTTAAAGGACTCTTTACACTGCAATTTGTTGACTTCAATATCTCTATCAGTCCATTCCACTTCCCTATCCATTTTAAACAGAACTGATTTGGACCAGTTAATCCTCAACCCCGATATGGCCCCAAACCTCTCAATTGTCTGCATGGCACAACTCAATGATTCAGCCCGGTCCCCAAGGAACAATAACAGATCATCTGCATACAGAGCAATTTTTTCCTCCATTTCCCCATGTTTGAATCCTTGAATTCCCCAATTTCCCCTAATAACTGCGGCTAACGGTTCAATTTCTATAGCAAAGAGGAGCGGCAACAGTGGACATCCCTGTCTGGTTCCTCTGTTCAGAGGGAACGATGAGGAAATCGCTCCATTAACTCTAACTTTAGCAGTAGGTTGGGAATATAACAGTTGTACCCACTTGATAAACCGCGATCCAAATCGAAATTTCTGCATGACTCTCCATAGGTATTTCCATTGTACACTGTCGAACGCCTTTTGGGCGTCTAGTGAGGCAATCACTCTGCGACCTGAGTTATCAGCTTGTATTTGAATATTAAGATATAACCTCCTTATAATACCCGCTGTAGATCTATTAGGCATAAACCCCGCCTGATCTGAATGTATCAAAGAAGAAATTACCCCAGTCAACCGATTAGCCAAAACTTTTGCCAAAATTTTAATGTCCACAGTTAATAGTGAGATTGGTCTATATGATTCGGGTATTTTGGGGTCTTTTTCCTCCTTGGGGATCACCACTATCACTGCCTCCCTCATAGAGGCCGGCAGCAACTTTTTCTCTTCAGCCTCTTCAAACACTTTCAACAATCTAGGTAGCAACAGTTCTGCAAATTGTTTATAAATTTATGACGGTAAGCCGTCTAATCCAGGGGCTTTCTCATTGGCCATGCCATGCAGCGCAATCTCCATCTCTTCCACAGTAATGGGAGAGTCTAGTCTTTCCTTATTCTCTTTACTTAACTTAGGGAGCAACCCCAGTCCCAAGAATTTATCAATCTCCCCATTTTCTACATTCTCTTCTGCTGAGTATAAAGTTTTATAGAAGTCGCTAAAAATATTCAATATCCCCTCTAAGTCGTTAACATTTTCCCCTTTCCCATTTACCATATTATAAATAAATGAGTTACTCCTTTGTGCCGAGGCTATAACAGATAAAAGATGTCCCACTTTCTCTCCTTCAGCATAAAAACTAGCCTTTTGGAAAACTTGCCTTTTAGTTATTTTATCTAGTAAAACGTTATTAATCTGTTCCTGCGCTTCCCTCAGATTTTGTTGTGCTTCAGGTGTGTCATTATTTATAGCTTCTTACTCCGCTCTCCCCAGTGCTTCCAGTTTTTTTGTTTCCTCTTTTTTAGTTTGTGACTTACGCCTACAGATGTCTCTAAATAACAACCCTCTAAGAAAGGCCTTCATCGTATCCCATTCCACTAGTTTATCTGTGCTCCCATCATTATGAATAAAAAATTCTTCCAATTCTTTTCTTATCCCTTGAACATTAAGATATTGTAGCCATGTATTTTCCATCCCTCTCTAGTTATTCCTTTCTGTGTCCCATATCCAATAGCCACCATAATTGGACGATGATCAGAAATCACTCTGGGAAGATATTGTACCTCTCTTATCATGGCGTCCGCCATTCCATCTGCTAGTGCCAAATCAATTTGTGACAGTGTGCCATATGAATATGGAATGGCATGAGTAACACCTTTTCCCTTCATTCCTAACCTTCCATGTATCAATCAGACCAATTTCTTTAATAAAGTTAAACCCAAAAAAGGGGAATTTGGGCCCGCTTGCACTTTGGCCCCCGTCCCCTTATTCCTTCCCCGGAAAAGTCTACCACATTGTTTTAAAAACTCCCACCATCACAGCAGCATTCCTCCACTTTTTTCGCTATTCCCTCAAAAAACCCTAATCTTTTTAAGATAAAAAGGGGGGGGGAAAATAAAGTGTCACTAAAAAACATTGGCAAAACCAAAAAAAAAAGCCCCTTTAAATGCTACTCCCCTTTTCCCCTTTAATCA
>JARQOD010000001.1:798437296-798486516 GCA_033576555.1 Oophaga sylvatica
GAAAACAAGAAAAGTAAGTAGAATGTATTGGGGAAGGTTGAGGAGACTTAAAGGCATAGATGTTTAACCCAATCAAATGGAAAACATAAATATTTTTTTTTTTAAAGAGTTCGGATTGACGGAAATTGACAATGTTAACTTTTTTATATTTTGGCAAATATTATATTAAAACAACTTCCAGCTCTTCATCTTCACCTTTTTTAACTTTTCACACACTTTTCCTTCATAATCTTCTGCACATCACTTTTTCATCAAATTATTCTTCTCTTCACCTTCTTTATCTTCTTTTAAACTTCTTGCTATTCATCTTTGTTAACATACTCATTTTTTCTTATTAAACTATTATTCTTATTCATATTCTGCTTCATCTTCTTTTATAATTCTTATTTGTGACAGAAATCCTGTACTTGTAATCTGTCAAAGTATGAATTTTCATCCTTTCCGTTCTTCTGTCACAAAAGAATTAAATTACCCAGTATTTTCCTTGTTCAGTTTAGCCTGCGGCAGGCATTTTCCAGGGGCACCCAAGGAGGAACGGACTCACCCCCAACACCTTAGTCTTCTTCGCTTAGAATTTTAGAGCTATATTTTGCTCTTCATTTTGGTCTTAACTTCAGTTTTTGCTTTTAGATCTCTCTTATTGTTCTTGTGTTCTTGTTCCGTATTTGTATTTGTAGCACAATCTTGTCCAGTGATGTTACTGGGACAACGTACAAAGCGAGGACCTGTGCTCAAAGCACTCCAAGGACCAGCAGACGTTGCTGGAACCGGATACCGAGATGGAGGCACCTGGCCAAAGGCACTGCGGAGAACCAGTTGCGGACTGGAACCCGGAGGGGGTACAGAAGGTACAAGACCCCATGCAAGAACGGGACCACTACGTGCTGGAACCCGGAGGGGCAGCAGAAGGAAAAGAGCCATGGCACAACCGAGGACCAGTGCGTTACTGGGCAAAAAGGTTACAAGCAGGAGGTTACCTGTGCTCCAAAGCATACCAAGGGACCACAGACGTTGCTGGAAACTGGAACCGGATGGAGGCACCTAGGCCAAAGGCATGCGGAAACCATTGACGGTACTGAACCCGGACGGGTGCAGAAGGTCAAAGAATGCAAGTAACGAGGACCAGCTGACTGTGCGGAACCCGGAGGGGCACAAAAGGGAAAAAGGGCCCCATGGCAAACCGAGGCCGCTACGTTACTGGGCCCAAGAAGGACTAACAGGAGGTACCTTGCTCCAAAAACACTACCAAGGCCGCAGAGTTGTTGGAACCGGATACCGAGAGGAGGCCACCTAGGCCAAAGCACGGGAGAACCGTTGACGGTACTGGAACCCGGACGGGAGCAGAAGGTACAAAGCCAATGCAAGTACCGGCCACTGCTGGCTGGAACCCGGAGGCGGCAGAAAGGAAAAAAGCCAATGGCACAACCGAGGACCAAAGCTGACGTTACGAACCCCATAACACGGACAAGTGTTGCTGTGCTAACAGCATTCCACAACAACGGCGGTTTGGAGCCCAGGGTAAGGAGGATGTTTAAATACTAGTCAAGTAATTTCCTTTTACCTGTAAATTTTTTAAATGTCATACTTCAAACAAAGAAAATAACCTTTACTACCATAAATTGAATTTCATTTAAACTAATATCTAATAAATAAAAAATTTTACAACATAAACACATACATTAACAGTTGAAACAGACAATGCAAACCACAAAAAATTATTAAGGAATCGCTAACGGTTTGTCCATAAAAGCTACAAGTACATTCTGAATCCTTAATGAGGATAAGAAACAGTAGACACCATTTTATTGTATAGACAATGAATGTCTGACTTCAAAACATTCAGCATTACAAGTACTGTGATATTACTAAAATGTTCCATTTGTGAATAATTCCCTAAATATTTTAACAAAATTATACAATTTCCCTCATGTAATACCTAATATTGGCAATAATTTTTTATTAACAAACAAACTTTAAAAAAGTGCATAGTGCATATTGAAAATTGCTATTTATGGCTGACGTCGCTTGGAAGCAGACAACAGATAGATAAGGTATATATAGATGACACTGCTAGCCACAGATGGTAATGGCGATTAAACTGTCCCAATAAAGTGTGCGCACAACTATTTTTTTTTATATAGCTGTATAAACAGGGGACTGGATGATGCTTGGCCTTTGTTTTGACGCACAACCGCCTTCCTGCGAACGCATTGGGTAGTGAACGTTTTGGTGCGTTGTTTCATGCATCTCTGCGGAAAACCACACTTAGCCCTTATAACTTTTCAGCTTTTTATCAATTACCAAGATAAAGGCAGGGAGTAAGGCACGTGGTCGTGGAGTTTCTTCAGGGGGAGGAGTGGGGATTCCGTGGCCCTGCGCCCCCAGGACACAGCATCCACCGTTTTCCCCGGGCCGTGAGGGTTTTTCCCTTTTTGCCACTTTTGTAGGATCAAGTACCCCCCTGCTGCGGGAAGAACAAATTAAGCCGTGTTTTTGGATCTCGCCAATGCATCCTTCATTGCTTCCACCTCCCCCCAGGACCACACACTGTTGGGCAACCATCTTCTCTTCACCGCCTGCAAATTCCCAGGCATCAGAGAGTTTCTTAAGGAGCCACTGATGTCTGCTTCGTTCTCAGAATCTATTGGCTTGCAAAGGGGCCCACCAACGCATTTGTAATGTGAAGAAGAGGATATGCAGTGATGCGCAACAGCTGTGTCTCTCCGAATCTGAAGAGGCGGGTGAGACAGGCCGATGGTCCACCCGCGAACGCCTGATATGATGAGACCCAGGTGCCGTTTCTGTTGAGCATGGTGTGGCCAACCACCCAACAGCAGGTGTTGGAGGAGGTAGTGGGGATGATGAGTCCAAGGACCCAACATGGATAGGAAAAGAAGTGGTGGGAGGGAGCTCAAGGAATAATAATAAAATTTATTTATATAGCGCCATCATATTCCGCAGCGCTTTAATTTTAGCGTTTCAGAACACAAGTCATAATAAAATGTTAAAAAACAATAATTTAAGCTAAAAGTCGCCCCCTCTCGTGACGCTTACAATTTACAATGAGATGGGGGAGATACAAAGTAAGGTGTTTAATTTAAAAATGGTGGCATTTACAATAGGTCCAGCCATCTTAAGGGACTGAGGGATGGAGAAGTGAATGGGCTAGAGACACACACACACTTCACAGAATAAAGAATGAATTTGTTATGAAATGTGATGCCGCTCTGAACAAAGTGTTTTGAGGGGGCCTGAAACCAGCAAATTGTGGATGTCCTAATTTCTTGGGACAGCATCCAAGGATTGGCGTAGAGCAGGAAAGTCTTGGAGTGGGAGTGGGAGGTCGTATTAGTGAGAGGTTAGTCGAAAGTCTTTGCAGAGCAGCAGTCGGTTAGGCCGATAGAAAAATGAGGGAGGGATGTAGGAGGGGTGCTGCACTGTGGAGGCTTTGGGGTGAAACCAGTACTTTGGTTGAAAGCTGGGGAGGCCTAGAGAAATGGTTAGTGATAGAAGGAAGTAGAGGAAGACATTTGCCCCAAGGACAAACAGGAGGGGAGTTAGGCTGCAAATCGGTTGCCTGTAGCCTCAGTTTGGACCGTTCGGAGCAGTTGTCTTCCCAAAAGTCAAAACGTGCGCTCCCAGGACTTGCACTGCGTGGTCCTTTTTTCACACACTTGCACATGATATTTGCTATGTGAATGCACGTGTAATTAAAAATTAAAAATAGCTAAAAGGTCAGTCACCTCAATACCACAAATATGTGGAAACAGTGCGACAAAGCACATAGTTGAGTTACAAAACACACTAAGATGTAGGCCACCTACAGCAGCCCTACATCTTTAGGTTGTGTTTGAAGCTCTTCACGAGCCACACACACTGGTTATGCTTCCCACAGGCGCCAGGGGAAAACCTCGGCCACTGTTGCCAAGACAAACTGTTATTCCACACACAGCCAATTCCCTGTCATCCTCACACCCCAGGCCACAAAACAGCCATCGGTAGCACAGGCATGGGATAAAAGACGGCCAACTCCGCAAACCAAGCACGGCCAGGCTCTGAATGCTGGCATTGCAAAACTCCTGTCCCTTGAAATGGTGATCAGGTGGGGGGAAAAGGACAGTTTCCGTAATGAATATCATTGCAATCCCACAATACAATGTGCCAAGCCGATTTCATTTCAGAGGCAAGCCGTCCCTGGTCGCAAAAGCATGTTTGAGGGAAAAATTAAAATCCTACTAAAAGCCCTCATACAAGGTCCACCTACCACCGATCTGGCCCATTACCCATTGTTATATCCGCTACAACCATAAGGAAAGAAGGGAATTTCTGTCCCTACAATACAACTAAGCTGAATCCCTACGATGTAACGGGGAACCTTATCCTGCGACCAGACCCCTAAAGCCTCATCTAGTGTGAACGAAGACCTATAGTTGCGGGGGAGTAACCTACAAGATCAGGGACTGGAGAAAAGTGGACACCTCCTAACATAAATTGTGCAGGATAATTAAACAGAAAAATAAATACTTTGTGATCCAAAAAACAAGCAAAACTGACAGATTAAGGACCTAAGCACCCGGCTAGCTTAACAGTAGATAATACAATGAATCAAGCAAAGCCAGAAGGCGGAGCCAGACTAAATAGGGAAAAAAGGTCATGTGACCACAACTGAAAAAAAACCTAACAAAGGGTTCTAACACCCAGGCCAGGGACAATACCTTTTTCCCCCACGCCCTTGGGTCAAGTGGCAGCCGGGTCGTCTTGCGAGTGGCGCGTAGGGTTTTGCCAACCCAAGGATTGCAGGAATCAAGTCTGTAACATTGATTTCCCCCTCCATTCCAGTTCCTAAATCATCGCTGAGGGCCTCACGGTCACCCCACTGGACCCGTGAACTTTTCCTGTTGCGACCGATATGAGCACAGCCGGTCCAAATGTCAACAGGCCATCCTGAAATTAATTTCCATGGGGAATCTTAGCCACACGGCAGGAGTCGTAAGCCATAAAGCAGGAGACGACGTTGTGGTTTTTGGAAGAGAATCTACAGGCAGGCTTGGTAGGTGTGACAATGGCCGAAATTGGGTCAGCTCTGGCCTTGGCAACCTCACTCACATACCAAGTCTGTATATGTGCTAACTTGGGGGGGGGGGCGGCAGAGTTTTTTGAGGGACTATCCGGATTTGATGCACTGCTGCACAAGGTCCGCCTAAGTGCGCTCACTTGCGACGTTCCACATGGCCAGATCGCGATTGCAGCTCCAACCGATTTCACCTTCAGAACATGCAATATGTGACGTAACCCACCAGGTGGGAAATTTCCCTTTTTTCATATGTTGGAGCGGTTGTTGACACACCAACAGTAATGGAGACCAGCGCATCAGGCGCAGTCAACTCGCAATTGCGGCGTTCACCTTCACCACTACTGAGTGGGCCTCTTAATAAGAATAATAATATTATTTATTTATAAGCGCCAAAATATTCCGCAGTGCTTTACAGTTTAAACAGTTTTAAAACCGGTCATAAGTAACAACGTTAACAAACAATTTAAAGCAAAAATCAGCCGCCCCTGCTGGAAAGCTTACAATCTACAAGAGGGTGGGAGATACAAAGTACAGGTGTTTATATACAATGGTGTTTTTACAATGATGGTCCCGCCATTTTAAGGAGTGAGGGATGCATGGGAAGGAATGGGCTACACACCAGAATTACACATAGAATGACTTTGATTAGTGAATGTGATAGGCCATGGCAATGGTTTTGAGGGGCGCCTTAAACCATCCAAATTGCGGAACCTAATTTCTTGGGGTAGACATTCAGAGGATTGGCGCGCGCGGGAAGTCTTGGAGTTGGGAGTGGGAGGTAGGATTAGTGCGGGTTTGTCGAAGGTCGTTTGCAAGTGCAGCAGTCGGTTAGGCCGAAAATTTTAAAATAAGGGAGGAGGTAGGGGTGCTGCGCTGGGAAGCTTTGTTGGGGAACCGTAATTGAATTGGATCCTATAATATGGGCACCACTGCCAGTGTAATGAGGGGAATAACCTATGAAGGATATCTGCCACGTTTTGCGTGCGTTGATAGTCAACGCGGAGGCGAGGGGAGAACAAATTCGCCTGACTGTCCCCCTTTCTTCCTGTTCAAAAAACACTGCAACACTAAGGCAGGAGGTTTTGGAAAGGTGGAGGATAGGATCACCAAATTCCATCCCTTTGGACAGCACGAATGGTTCCTCACAAAGGGCTGGAGGACTTTCAAAGTACCATGCTGTATCAACAATTGAACCTCCAGAGTCGCTGTCTATATTTTCATAACCATTACAAACTTTTAATGTATTTACAAAGCACATAATGTACATTTTTTGTCTATCCTTTTGTAATGCTATTGTGTTTCCATAAACTGATGTTACAGAATTATGATACAAAGTTTTTAAATTTTGAGTTTTAAATTTTGTAAATTTATATGTATTTGAAGGACTTTGTGAGGAGGATGAGGAGGATCAATGGAGGAGGAAGACATCGCTCCAGAGGGAGGTAGACAATGCTCTAGTCAGTATGTAGACCAAGGGTGGGGTGATGCACAGCAGGCGGAGATGACGCCTCTTGCAGGGGACAACGTTTCTTGGCCAGTTGGGAGTCTGCAGCACATGGTTGATTTCATGCTGCAGTGGCTGAGAAACGACCGCCGCATCGAACACATTCACACCACGTCTGATTATTGGGTGTACACCCTCCTAGACCCTCGCTACCGGGACAACTTACAAAGCCTCATCACACCGTTGAACCGGGAGCGTAAAATGCGGAAGTACCAAGACACACTGGTGCAATCCATAATGTTCTCCATTCCAGCCGAGAGCACTGCTGCTGCTACTGATTTACAAAGCAGCTCTGTGCGTCGAGGCAGTGGAGACAGCTCTGCAACAAGAGGGAGCACAAGCAGCGCCTCTGCACAGGGCAAGAACAGTATGTTCCAAATGTGTCGAAGTTTTGTGGCAGCGCCACCAATGTCTACACCATCCGAGACGGCTCCAGTCAGCAGGAGGCAACATTTCCGTAAGATGGTGACAGACACATGTCTTGCCCTCTCAGTGTACTCCCAGATGGCTCTTCCCCATTCAAGTTTTGTGTCTCTAAGCTGGATACATGGCCAGAGCTTAGCCAGTATGCATTGGAGGTGCTGGCTTGATCTGCTGCCAGTGTATTATCGGAGCGCGTCTTTACTGCTGCAGGTGGTGTACTAACAGACCGTTGCATGCGACTATCCTACGATAATGTAGAACGGCTTACTTTTCTGAAAATGAACTAGGCATGGATCTCGCCTGAATTTGCCTGTCCGGTTTCAGATTAACTAACTGGTTTGGCAACGTTTTCCATGTCTCCTGTTATGTTCATCTTTCTACCACCTGAGCTATACTCCCTGGGCTACAACACTGCCAGTTGCTGCTCAGAAGTGTCGTGTCCACAGACCAATACACAAGCTATAGTGATAGTGGGGTTCAGTAACGCCTGCTGTTCCCCTGCTGTGTGTCCGGCAAAAATTACTGCTACTAGCTACACATGTTTAAAAAAACATGACATGTTAAAGTGGCTAGTGCTACACATAGATATCAGGCTACACCCTTATTTCTAAGCTGTAAACAAGTGAAACGTCAAATTTAAAACCATTCAATGATTAGTGTTGGTAACAAATCTGTAACTAAATAATTGTGACATATTATGGCAGATATCCACATGTCTAACACAAATGCTAACACAAAAGCATACTTATGCTATAGGGTACTGATGGTGAACCTTCTCACTCCATAACTTTGACCAATCCAACTCACATCATGCCTCAAATGCTGCAATGTTGGAAGTGCATAATGTGGGTTGAACTTTGACAACAGCTGCAGTGCGAAGGTTATCCTTCTGTGTTCTTGGCTTTTAAATAAAAGCATACAAGTAAATATAATAATACATTGTTGATTAAGGGACATGATGTACACCTGTAATATTGTGCAAACAATGGATGTAGGACTATTCCTCTTCAACATTACTTATATTTGTGTCATTTGAAAAAATACATATTTTAGTTAAAAATTAAAAACCCATGTTCAGTAGCTGTGAAAGGCCCGTTTGTGTACTTCTATATTGTTTGCAACCAATGTATTGTATACGGATGGAAGCGCGTCACACTAATAGATTAGATTTATTTTAAATGGAATGTAGCAGAACCAATTGGAGATAAATGAAAAGGATGAGCCACTGAGACACGCTCAGCAGAGTACAAGCAGCAGTGCTTGAACATGTAACTGGAGCGTGATCTGCACTCAAAAAAGTAAAAAACACAGACTGAAGTGAACACTGAAACACAACTGTCCACAATCTGTGAAAAGCTCCTTTCTGTACTTCTATAGTGTTTGCAACCAATGTATTGTATACGGATGGAAGCGCGTCACACTAATAGATTAGATTTATTTTAAATGGAATGTAGCAGAACCAATTGGAGATAAATGAAAAGGATGAGCCACTGAGACACGCTCAGCAGAGTACAAGCAGCAGTGCTTGAACATGTAACTGGAGCGTGATCTGCACTCAAAAAAGTAAAAAACACAGACTGAAGTGAACACTGAAACACAACTGTCCACAATCTGTGAAAAGCTCCTTTCTGTACTTCTATAGTGTTTGCAACCAATGTATTGTATACGGATGGAAGCGCGTCACACTAATAGATTAGATTTATTTTAAATGGAATGTAGCAGAACCAATTGGAGATAAATGAAAAGGATGAGCCACTGAGACACGCTCAGCAGAGTACAAGCAGCAGTGCTTGAACATGTAACTGGAGCGTGATCTGCACTCAAAAAAGTAAAAAACACAGACTGAAGTGAACACTGAAACACAACTGTCCACAATCTGTGAAAAGCTCCTTTCTGTACTTCTATAGTGTTTGCAACCAATGTATTGTATACGGATGGAAGCGCGTCACACTAATAGATTAGATTTATTTTAAATGGAATGTAGCAGAACCAATTGGAGATAAATGAAAAGGATGAGCCACTGAGACACGCTCAGCAGAGTACAAGCAGCAGTGCTTGAACATGTAACTGGAGCGTGATCTGCACTCAAAAAAGTAAAAAACACAGACTGAAGTGAACACTGAAACACAACTGTCCACAATCTGTGAAAAGCTCCTTTCTGTACTTCTATAGTGTTTGCAACCAATGTATTGTATACGGATGGAAGCGCGTCACACTAATAGATTAGATTTATTTTAAATGGAATGTAGCAGAACCAATTGGAGATAAATGAAAAGGATGAGCCACTGAGACACGCTCAGCAGAGTACAAGCAGCAGTGCTTGAACATGTAACTGGAGCGTGATCTGCACTCAAAAAAGTAAAAAACACAGACTGAAGTGAACACTGAAACACAACTGTCCACAATCTGTGAAAAGCTCCTTTCTGTACTTCTATAGTGTTTGCAACCAATGTATTGTATACGGATGGAAGCACGTCACACTAATAGATTTGATTTTTTTCTAATATAATGGAGCTGCACCAATTCCACTAAATAAAATAAAAAAAAAAAAAAAAAAAAAAAAATAACGTGCAGATGCCTACAAACAGCGGTGGATGCAGAGCAAACTGCAGCGTCACCTGCACTGTCACACACACACCTTGCACAGAGCTGTTAAAACAACACTGGCAAAATGAAGCTTTACACAGCGGTTGGTAAACTAGCCTGCCTCAAGCACAGTAGTACACAAAATCGCAATATCTAACTGTCCCTCAGAGTCAGCACAGCAGCGTTCTGTCCCTAACTGAGTTCACAGCACAGTGACGCTAAAATGGCTGCGGCGCCTTTTATAGTGCATTCTGACATCATTTCAGCAGCCAATCACAGCCATGCCATTAGTTAAGATGACCGCATCATTACAGGATGTGCCCACACTTCGTAGGATTCCTCATTGGCTGACTAAAATCACATTGCCTCTCAAAGAATTATGGGAACTTCCGATTCCGGTATACGATATGGAAAAAGTATCGGAATTAAGTATCGGAATTCCGATAACGCGAATATCGGCCGATACCCGATACTTGCGGTATCGGAATGCTCAACACTACCTGTGACTACAGTTGCACATATTATTCAGAAATTTAAGGTCCATGGGACTGTAGCCAACCTCCCTGGACATGGCATCAGGAGGAAAATTGATGACAAATCAAAGAGACGGATAATATGAATGGTAACAAAAGAGCCCAGAAAAACTTCTAAACAAATTAAAGGTGAACTTCAAGCTCAAGGAACATCAGTGTCAGATCGCAGCATCCATCGTTGTATAAGCCAAAGTGGACTTCATGGGAGACGACCAAGGAGGACACCATTATTGAAAAAAAATCATAAAAAAGCCAGACTGGAATTTGCCAAACTATTTGTTGACAAGCCAAAAAGCTTCTGTGAGAATGTCCTATGGACAGATGAGACAAGAATGGAACTTTTTGGCAAGGCGCATCAGCTCTATGTTCATAGATGGAAAAATGAAGCATATCGAGAAAAGAACACTGTCTCTACTGTGAAACATCGAAAAGGCTCTGTTATATTCTGGGGCTGCTTTGCTGCATCTGGCACAGGGTGTCTAGAATCTGTGCAGTGTACAATGAAATCTCAAGACTATCAAGGGATTCTAGACAGAAATGTGCTGCCCAGCTGTCACGCTGTATAGCAGATATATATATATGTGATGTCAGTAATCTATATCAAAAGGGCAACATACTATATAACATGCGCATAGGTATATGATAACATAGAATTACCTGACAGAATGTCCAGTGGGTCAATACGGAATCCGTTATACGCTGTCTCCGGCTAGAGGGTGACAGGGGTCTATGCTGACCCTAAACTGGGGTCCTAACTAATCCCTCTACCTGGAGGTACTGTTAAAGGTACAGAGGTCCAGGCCACCAGCGTAAACCCTGTCTCCTATCAATCCCTGCCAACTGTAATCTAGTCCTAAGAAGGACCCTGATTACCACCAAAGGGAATGAACAGGTAACGGTTAATGAACAGAAAGACATACAAGAAAGACAAGAAATAAAGTAAATAAAGTCTTACATACAACACTCACACACAGTAGGAACACCTAAGGTCTCAGAGATAAACTATAAGCTGTAAGAGTAAAAAACAACTAAGGAGCTCTTAGCTTAAGTATTCTCAGAACCGATCCAGTCTGCTAGACTACATGAATGCTTTCACCGGCATCTAAAAAGCAGACTGGCAGGTATATGAAGGAATCTAATTAGAATATAATCAAAAGCAGCCGGGCGAGGCTGGACCTAGTCTTAGCAAAGAGCTAGGTAAAATTAACTCCCTCATTACCAAACACAAAGAAACAGCAACTCAGCTGTGAGAAGTCAGAGTGTGTAATCGCGACGATCCTCGTGGCGATACACCCATGACAGTACCCCCCCCCTCTACGAGGGGACTCCGGACCCTCAGGGCCAGGTCTGCCCGGGTGAGTTGTGTGAAAGGTCCGAACAAATCGATCTGCGTTAACATCAGACGCAGGGACCCACGTCCTCTCCTCAGGACCATACCCCCTCCAATGAACCAAGTACTGAAGGGATCGGCGACTGAGACGTGAGTCAATGATTTTCGACCCCTGAAATTCCACGTTATCATTGACCACCACTGAAGGAGGAGGTAGAGGTGATGGTATGACTGGTGCCACATACTTTTTAAGTAATGATTTGTGAAACACATTATGAATTTTAAACGTAGGAGGGAGGTCCAGACGAAATGCCACAGGATTAATTATGGAACTGATCCTGTACGGCCCGATGAATCTGGGACCCAACCTCCAGGAGGAAACTTTAAGTTTTATATTCCTGGTAGACAACCAAACCAGATCGTTCACCTTCAGATCTAGACCAGAAACTCTCCCCCTATCAGCCATCCGTTTGTAACGGTTCCCCGTAACCTTCAGTCTTAACCGATCTGGAACTATCAGTCTCCCTGGAAGTCCCACAGAGGCGTCCCCCTGAGCCCCCAATACCTCCCCCTCAAGCTCAGAGCATACAGCTGACACTACAACTCCCTCCTGAGGAATAGGAACCGGATCATCCGTCTTCCCGGCCCCTGGGAAAGTACGAGATAAGGCATCAGGAAGCAACTTTATTGAGCAGTCATATGCCGATGAGGAGGTAACTCTTTACATCCCTCCTCTGAGAACATCTCCCCAAAGTCCTCCAGAAAAGGAGACAAAGTCCTAGGCACAACCGCACCGATGACCGTGCTCATGCAGTTATTCCTGCAAAATTCACCCCACTGGCTTATCTTTCTGGATTGCCAATCAATCACTGGGTTATGTTTAGCCAACCAAGGAAGTCCCAACACAATAGGAGTAGGTAGACCCTCCAACACATAACAAGACAATTGCTCTTTATGTATTGCCCCTACTCGAAGATCTATGTTATGAACAGCTTGTACCAAGCTACCTTGACCGAGAGGTCTAGAATCAATAGAGACTATAGGGACCGGTTTGGCCAATACACTCAGTTGCATACCATGCACCTGGGCAAACCGAGCGTCCACCAGATTAGCCCCGGACCCACTATCAAGAAAAACAGAAATCCTCTCAGTTCTAGTACCAATCACCACCTCCGCAGGCACGAGAAACTGAGAGGGATTTGGGACGAAATACACACTCCCAGGTTAACTCCTTTGCTCAAAGAGGCCCGGGATGGACACCCCCCAACAAAATGTCCCTCTCTCCCGCAAAAGAAACACCTTCTAGTCTTGCGGCGCACCGCCGATTCCCTCCTACAAAAAGATGTCCCTCCCAACTGCATGGGTTCCTCAGAACAGACCAGGGGAACCTCAGTATAAGGGACTTTAGTAGTAGGTGGAGTCATCACGGGAGGCGGAGTTACCTCGCGTCTTCCCCGAATTCGTCTATAAATGCGAATAGCGAGGGCCATAGCAGCCTCCAGTGATGGAGGAGAATCATACTGAGCCAACACATCCTTTAATTTATCAGACAACCCTTGACAAAACTGGCTCCTAAGAGCTGGGTCATTCCACTGAGTATCTGTTGCCCATCTACGAACTCAGAAGAATATTCCTCCGCTGGACGATTTCCTTGCCGTATTTTACGTAACTTTGTTTCAGCAAGGGAAACTCGATCCAGATCATCATATACCAGACCCAGGGCAGTAAAAAATCGATCCACTGACTGGCGATCTGGGGAGCCTGGAGGAATAGAGAACGCCCAAGATTGAGGGTCCCCTTGTAAGAGCGAGATAACAATTCCCACCCTCTGCTCTTCACTCCCAGATGACCGAGGCCGCAGCCGAAAGTACAATTTACATGCCTCCCGGAAAGTAAAAAATTTGTCCCGCCCACCAGTGAACCTGTCCCCTATCAATCCCTGCCAACTGTAATCTAGTCCTAAGAAGGACCCTGATTACCACCAAAGGGAATGAACAGGTAACGGTTAATGAACAGAAAGACATACAAGAAAGACAAGAAATAAAGTAAATAAAGTCTTACATACAACACTCACACACAGTAGGAACACCTAAGGTCTCAGAGATAAACTATAAGCTGTAAGAGTAAAAACAACTAAGGAGCTCTTAGCTTAAGTATTCTCAGAACCGATCCAGTCTGCTAGACTACATGAATGCTTTCACCGGCATCTAAAAAGCAGACTGGCAGGTATATGAAGGAATCTAATTAGAACATAATCAAAAGCAGCCGGGCGAGGCTGGACCTAGTCTTAGCAAAGAGCTAGGTAAAATTAACTCCCTCATTACCAAACACAAAGAAACAGCAACTCAGCTGTGAGAAGTCAGAGTGTGTAATCGCGACGATCCTCGTGGCGATACACCCATGACAGTAAGTGTGTAATCGCGACGATCCTCGTGGCGATACACCCATGACACCAGCATCAGAAAGCTTGGTTTCAGGTCATGGGTCTTGCAACAGGATAATGACCCAAAACACACAGCTAAAAACACCCAAGAATGGCTAAGAGGAAAATATTGGACTATTCTGAAGTGGCCTACTGTGAGCCCTGACCTAAATCCTATTGAGCATCTTTGGGAATCACTGAAACATGCCATCTGGAAAAGGCAACCTTCAAACATGAGACAACTGGAGCATTTTGCTCTTAAGGAGTAGGCCAAAATACCTGTTGAGAGGTTGCAAGTCTCATTGACAGTTACAGGAATCATTTCATTGCAATGATTGCCTTATAAGACTGCAAACAAATATTAAGTTAAGGGTACCATAATTTCTGTCCAGGCCTATTTCATAAGTTTTATTTTTTTTTAAATTCTGTGGAAGCATTGTTGAAAAAGCAATGTCTGACTTTCATTTGTTCATTTTCATAGATTTTTGATTTATTATTACTTTTGTCAGATTCATGTTATTTCTGTGACCATTGTGGGTTTTTCAGCCAATAAACGAGGGTACCAACAATTTTGACCATGTGTGTATGTGCTATAGATGTCCAACGAGGCAATACTCCTTAGAGTTTTTTTGCTTTTAGAGATAAACATAAAATCTTAAAGGAAGAGTCTCACTTTGTTTAACCCCTTAATGACCAAACCATTTTGTAGGTTAAAGACCAGGCCAATTTTTACAATTCTGACCACTGTCTCTTTATGAGGTTATAACTCTGGAACGCTTCTACGGATCTTGGCAATTCTGAGAATGTTTTCTTGTGACATATTGTACTTCATGATAGTGGTAAAATTTCTTCAATAAACTTGCGTTTATTTATGAAAAAAACAGAAATATGGCAAAAATTTTGAAAATTTTGCAATTTTCAAAATTTAAATTTTTATGCCATTAAATCAGAGAGATATGTCACAAAAATTAGTTAATAAATAACATTTCCCACATGTCTACTTTACATCAGCACAATTTTGGAACCAACATTTTTTTTTGTTAGGAAGTTATAAGTGTTAAAAGTTGACCAGCAATTTCTCATTTTTCCAACAAAATTTACAAAACCATTTTTTTTAGGGACCACCTCACATTTGAAGTGAATTTGAGGGGTCAATATGACAGAAAATACCCAAAAGTGACACCATTCTAAAAACTGCACCCCTCAACGTGTTCAAAGGCACATTCAAGAAGTTTATTAACCCTTTAGGTACTTCACAAGAATTGAAGCAATGTGGAAGGAAAAAATGAACATTTAACTTTTTTTCCCAAAATTTTTCTTTCGACACAATTTTTTTAAATTTTGTCAAGGGTATCAGGAGAAAATGAACCACAATATTTGTTGTACAATTTCTCCAGAGTACACCGATACCCCATGTGTGGGGGTAAACCACTATTTGGGCGCATGGCAGAGCTCGGAAGGGAAGCAGCGCCATTTGACTTTTTTGGCTGGAATTGAGATTGGACGCCATGTCGCATTTGGAGAGTCCCTGTGTGCCTAAACAGTGGAAACCCCCCACAAGTGACCCCATTTGGAAACTGGACCCCCCAAGGAACTTATCTAAATGTGTTGTGAGAGCTTTTAACCCCCAAGGGCTTCACAGAAGGTTATAACGTAGAGCCATAAAATTAAAAAATCATATTTTTTCCACAAAAATGATCTTTTCATCCCAATTTTTATTTTCCAAAGGATAAAAGGACCCCAAAATTTATTGTGCAATTAGTCCTGAGTACGCTGATACCCCATATGTGGGGGTAAACCACTATTTGGGCGCATGGCAGAGCTCGGAAGGGAAGCAGCGCCATTTGACTTTTTTGGCTGGAATTGAGATTGGACGCCATGTCGCATTTGGAGAGTCCCTGTGTGCCTAAACAGTGGAAACCCCCCACAAGTGACCCCATTTTGGAAACTTGACCCCCCAAGGAACTTATCTAAATGTGTTGTGAGAGCTTTTAACCCCCAAGGGCTTCACAGAAGGTTATAACGTAGAGCCATAAAATTAAAAAATCATATTTTTTCCACAAAAATGATCTTTTCATCCCAATTTTTATTTTCCAAAGGATAAAAGGACCCCAAAAGTTATTGTGCAATTAGTCCTGAGTACGCTGATACCCCATATGTGGGGGTAAACCACTATTTGGGCGCATGGCAGAGCTCGGAAGGGAAGCAGCACCATTTGACTTTTTTGGTTGGAATTGAGATTGGACGCCATGTCGTATTTGGAGAGCCCCTGTGTGCCTAAACAGTGGAAACCCCCCAAAAGTGACCCCATTTTGGAAACTAGACCCCCCAAGGAACTTATCTAGATGTGTGGTGAGAGCTTTGAACCCCAAGGGCTTCACAGAAGGTTATAACGTAGAGCAGTAAAATTAAAAAATCATATCTTTTCCACAAAAATGATCTTTCCACCCCCAATTGTTATTTTCCAAAGGGTAACAGGACCCCAAAAGTTATTGTGCAAATTGTCCTGAGTACGCTGATACCCCATATGTGGGGGTAAACCACTATTTTGACGCATGGCAGAGCTCGAAAGGGAAGGAGCGCCTTTTTCAAATGCAGACTTTGATGGAATGGTCTGCGGGTGTCATGTCACGTTTGGAGAGCCCCTGATGTGCCTAAACAGTAGAAACCCCCCACAAGTGACTCCATTTTGGAAACTAGACCCTCCAATGAACTTATCTAGATGTGTGGTGAGCACTTTGAACCCCCAAATGCTTCACAGAAGTTTATAACGTAGAGCCGTGAAAATAAAAAAATCATATTTTTTTCCACAAAAATAATATTTTTGCCCCCAAATTTTTATTTTTCTAAGGGTAACAGGAGAAATAGGACCCCAAAAGCTATTGTGCAATTTGTCCTGAGTACGCTGATATCCCATATGTGGGGGGGAACCACTATTTTGACGCATGGCAGATATCGGAAGGGAAGGAGCACCGTTTTTAAATGCAGACTTTGATGGAATGGTCTGCGGGTGTCATGTCGCGCTTGGAGAGCCCCTGTGTGCCTAAACAGTAGAAACCCCCCACAAATGACCCCATTTTGCAAACTAGACCCCCCAAGGAACTTATCTAGATGTGTGGTCAGCACTTTGAGCCCCCAAGGGCTTCACAGAAGTTTATAACGTAGAGCCGTGAAAATAAAAAAATCATATTTTTTTCCACAAAAATGACCTTTTTGCCCCAAATTTTTATTTTTCTGAGGATAACAGGAGAAAAAGGACCCCAAAAGCTATTGTGCATTCTGTCCTGAGTACGCTGATACCCCATATGTGGGGGGAACCACTGTGATCGCCTTACTGCGATCTTTGGGAGGCACAATGAACAAATCTACAAAAGGTGAAGAATTGGTTTTCTTTTTTACGCCGTTCCTCGTGCGGTATTAGTGATTAGGCGACTTTATTCCTCGGATCGGTGCGATTACAGCGATACCAGATTGACATCCTTTTTTCATGTTTAGCCTCTGTCACACTCTAAAAGATGCTTTTTTTTGGAATAATTTTTTGTAAGAAATTTTTGCATCGCCGTATTTTGAGAGCTATAATTTTTCCATATTTCGGCCGACAGAGTTATCTGTGGGCTTATTTTTTGTGGGACAAGCTGACGTTTTTATTGGTACAATATTCGGGCCATAACGTATTTTGATCGCTTCCTATTCCGATTTTTGTGGAAGCAGAATGAACAAAAACCAGCAATTCAGGAATTGTTTTTTTTTTCCTCCGTTCCGCGTGTGGTAAAATTGATAAATTAGCTTTATTCTTCGGATCACTACGATTACAGCGATGCCTCATTTATATATTTTTTTTTATGTTTTGGCGTTTTTTACACAATAAAAAATTTTATAGAAAAAATAATTATTTTTGCATCAGTTCCGCGAGCTATAACTTTTTTATTTTTTCGCTGATGATGCTGTATAGCGGCTTGTTTCTTGCGAGACAAGATGACGTTTTCAGCGGTACCATGATTATTTATATCTGACTTTTTGATCGCGTGTTATTGCACTTTTTCCAAGCGGTATGATGATACCGCTTGGAAAAAGTATAATTTACTACTTTTTTGTGTTTTTTTTTACAACTTTCACTGAAGGGGTTAACTAGGGTTACGCTTTTATAGATGGGATTTTTACGGACGTGGCGATACCTAACATGTGTATTTTTTTTGTTTTTTATTTTTTTTATTACATAAAAATGTGTATTTTTTAGGGGATTTTTTTAAATTATTTTTTAATATTTTTTTTACAATTTTTTAAAAAAATGACTTGTCCCTTTATGGGACTTTCACTTTTTTTACTTTTTATTGCATTTACAATGCATTGCAATGCTCCAGCATTGCAATGCATTGCACCTATGGGGAAAGCTGCTGTGACCATGATCACAGCAGCTTCCCGTAGCTAGATGACCCGGAGGTTGTCATGACAACCCCCGGGTCATCAAGGCAGAGATCGGCCCCTGCAAATACATTGCAGGGCGCCGATCTGAGGCAGAGGGAGCTCCCGACCCTCTGCCTCCCCCCTGAGCTCTGCGATCGCGCTCGATCGCAGCAGTCAGGGGGTTAACAGCCAGTGGCGGTGGGGGCTCCGCTCCTGGCTGTCAGTGCAGGAAGCCTGGCCACTGCAGCGCCGGCTCCTGCACTGATCGCGCTGGAGAAGCTGAAATTTCAGCTTCTCCTGCACGATCGCTGCTGTGTTTGGTCAGTCAGATTGACTGACCAATCACAGCGCTGTGGGTGCGGGGTGTTTAGCATACGATTAGTTATGCAGATTCTTGTTATGTCACTGCATTAATACTGTTTTTCTCCTAAAGATTTAAATTTTATTTTTTATTATTTTATTAGTATTTTGTCTATCCACCTTTGGCTTTCAACGCTGCCTGAATCCTTCTTGGCATGCTTTCAATCAGATTCAAACATGTGTCGACCAAAACTTGATCTCAGGTCTCTTCTACACATTCCCAAAGTTGGTGCAAACTTGTCTACTCACTTGGGTATGTATATAGTTTTTTCTTCAATTCTACCCACAAGTGTTTGACTAGGTTGAGGTCTGGTGATTGTGGGAGCCATTGTAGCACCTCCACTTCATTGTCATTGAACCATTTTTTTGCCAGTCTCAAAGTTGTTGTCCTGTTGGAAGACTATGTTGTCCTTTTCATACCCATAGTACTTAAGTGTACGAAGTAAGTTGTCTTGTAGGATACTCACATATACAGTCAGGGCCAGAAATATTTGGACAGTGACACAATTTTCGCGAGTTGGGCTCTGCATGCCACCACATTGGATTTGAAATGAAACCTCTACAACAGAATTCAAGTGCAGATTGTAACGTTTAATTTGAAGGGTTGAACAAAAATATGTGTTAGAAAATGTAGGAATTGTACACATTTCTTTACAAACACTCCACATTTTAGGAGGTCAAAAGTAATTGGACAAATAAACATAACCCAAACAAAATATTTTTATTTTCAATATTTTGTGGCGAATCCTTTGGAGGCAATCACTGCCTTAAGTCTGGAACCCATGGACATCACCAAACGCTGGGTTTCCTCCTTCTTAATGCTTTGCCAGGCCTTTACAGCCGCAGCCTTCAGGTCTTGCTTGTTTGTGGGTCTTTCCCTCTTAAGTCTGGATTTGAGCAAGTGAAATGCATGCTCAATTGGGTTAAGATCTGGTGATTGACTTGGCCATTGAAGAATGTTCCACTTTTTTGCACTCATGAACTCCTGTGTAGCTTTGGCTGTATGCTTGGGGTCATTATCCATCTGTACTATGAAGCACCGTCCAATCAAGTTTGCAGCATTTGGCTGAATCTGGGCTGAAAGTATATCCCGGTACACTTCAGAATTCATCCGGCTACTCTTGTCTGCTGTTATGTCATCAATAAACACAAGTGACCCAGTGCCATTGAAAGCCATGCATGCCCATGCCATCACGTTGCCTCCACCATGTTTTACAGAGGATGTGGTGTGCCTTGGATCATGTGCCGTTCCCTTTCTTCTCCAAACTTTTGGCTTCCCATCATTCTGGTACAGGTTCATCTTTGTCTCATCTGTCCATAGAATACTTTTCCAGAACTGAGCTGGCTTCTGGAGGTGTTTTTCAGCAAATTTAACTCTGGCCTGTCTATTTTTGGAATTGATGAATGGTTTGCATCTAGATGTGAGCCCTTTGTATTTACTTTCATGGAGTCTTCTCTTTACTGTTGACTTAGAGACAGATACACCTACTTCACTGAGAGTGTTCTGGACTTCAGTTGATGTTGTGAACGGGTTCTTCTTCACCAAAGAAAGTATGCGGCGATCATCCACCACTGTTGTCTTCCATGGGCTCCCAGGTCTTTTTGGATTGATGAGTTCACCAGTGCTTTCTTTCTTTCTCGGGATGTACCAAATTGTAGATTTTGCCACTTCTAATGTTGTAGCAATTTCTTGGATGGGTTTTTTTCTGTTCTTGCAGCTTAAGGATGGCTTGTTTCACCTGCATGGAGAGCTCCTGTGACCGCATGTGTCCTTCACAGCAAAACCTTCCAAATGCAAACACCACACCTCAAATCAACTCCGGCCCTTTCATCTGCTTAATTGAGAATGACATAACAAAGGGATTGCCCACACCTGGCCATGAAATAGCCTTGGAGTCATTTGTCCAATTACTTTTGGTCCCTTTAAAAACAGGGTGGCACATGTTAAGGAGCTGAAACTCCTAAACCCTTCATCCAATTTTAATGTGGATACCCTCAAATGAAAGCTGAAAGTCTGGACTTCAACTGCATCTGAATTGTTTTGTTTAAAATTCATTGTGGTAATGTCTAGAACCAAAATTAGATAAATGTTGTCTCTGTCCAAATATTTATGGACCTAACTGTAGCTCAGCATGGAGACCACCATCGATCCTCGTCAAGCATCCAACGCCTTTGGCTGTGAAACAACCCCATAAAATCAGGTTTCCTCCACCAAACTTTACATTTCCTTCAATTTCTCATTTTATTAGCCCCTTTTCCACTTGTTTCTTCCAGACCCATTTGACCTATCAGAGTCTATTGACTTTCATATCATCAGTCCAAATCACCCATGTCAAATTTTTAAATATACACTATTCATACTTGTTTGCAAACTTGAACCAATGCTTCTTGATATTGAAGCTGAGGCTTCTTTACCTTTTTTCGAGCCACCATTCCAGATTGGGTAATGTGCGTTGTACGGTGCATGCATCAACGTCTGTGATCTCATTATTATGAAGCCCACGAACCAACTCCGCTTCTGTTTTTGTCGCTCCAGAACTGATAGACCTTGTGATGAGCCAACTTGTTGACTCTGATATTTTGCCTAGATGTCCACCTTTTGATTTCTGAATGGATGGGCAGACTTCATTTCGTATTCTTCCATCTCTCATGGCACTCACATGATGCAATTTGGCAATTTTCTTGGCCAAGAAACCGCTTCATGGCTTCTCCCCGATTCAATGACCTTTCATTTTTGGAATCAACCTAATAATATACTCTCTATTAGGGAATGTGAGAACAGGTTGTATTTTGAAGTATTCAGGAAGAAAAATAGTTTTCCACCACCAGGAGCAAAACAATAACAATGCAGTGACATGACAAGAATCTGCATAACTAATCATATGCTAAACAGTTGCAAGTCAAATTTATGTATGAGATAGCCAAGATGATTGTGTATAATATGATGGAATTCTCGTGATACAAGCAGTATTGGATGGTAAGATATGGAGACTGAAAGTCAAATGTTCAAAACATTGTTACCCTTTTGATCTTCGCTGTAACTCTTCATACACTGATAGCTTTTGATTCAAGTTTCTATCTTAATTCAATTTATAGACAATTCACTACCATATACTGTGGGTACTCAAAGTATTCAGACCCCTTTCAATTTTTAACTCTTTGTTTCGTTGCAGCCATTTGGTAAATTCTAAAAAGTTATTTTTTTCTCATTAATGTACACTCTGCACCCCATCTTGACTGAAAAAAACAGAAAGGTAGAATTTTTTCCAAATTTATTAAAAAAGAAAAACTGAAATATCACATGGTCATAAGTGTTCAGCAGACTGTTTGCTCAGTATTGAAGCACCCTATTGAGCTAGTACAGCCATGAGTCTTCTTGGGAATGATGCACCATGTCTTTCATACCTAGATTTGGGGATCCTCTGCCATTCTTCCTTGCAGATCCTCTCCAGTTCCGTCAGGTTGAATGGTGAACGTTGGTGGACAGCCATTTTCAGGTCTCTCCAGAGATGCTCAATTGGGTTTAGGTCAGGGCTCTGGCTGGGCCAGTTAAGAATGGTCACAGAGTTGTTCTGAAGCCACTCCTTTGTTATTTTAGCTGTGTGCTTAGGGTCACTGTCTTGTTGGAAGGTGAACCTTCGGCCATTCATGTTTCCTTCAATTGCAACCAGACGTCCTGTCCCTGCAGCTGAAAAACGCCCCATAGCATGATGCTGACACCACCATATTTCACTGTTTAGTTATATTGGGCAGGTGATGAGCAGTGCTTGGTTTACTCCACACATACCGCTTAGAATTATCACCAAAAAGTTCTATATTCATCTCATCAGACCAGAGAATTTTATTTCTCATAGTCTGGGAGTCTTTCATGTGCTTATTAGCAAATTCTATGTGGGCTTTCATATGTCTGGCACTGAGGAGAGGCTTTCGTCAGGCCACTCTGCTATAAAGGCTCGAGTGGTGGAGGGCTGCAGTGATAAGTGACTTTGTGGAACTTTCTCCCATCTCCCTACTGCATCTGTGGAGCTCAGCCACAGTGATCTTGGGGTTCTCCTTTACCTCTCTCACCAAGGCTCTTCTCCCATGATTGCTCAGTTTGGCTAGATGGCCAGGTCTAGGAAGACTTCTGGTGGTTCCAAACTTCTTCCATTTAAGGATCATGGAGGTCACTGTGCTCTTAGGAACTTTGAGTACTTCAGAAATTCTTTTGTAACCTTGGCCAGATGTGTGTCTTGCCACAATTCCGTCTCTGAGCTCCTTGGCCAGTTCCTTTGACCTCATGATTCTCATGTAGTCTGACTTGCACTGTGAGCTGTGAGGTCTTATATAGACAGGTTGTGCCTTTCCAAATCAAGTCCTATCAGTTTAATTAAACACAGCTGGGCTCCAATGAAGGAGTAGAACCATCTCGAGGAGGATCACAAGGAAATGGACAGCATGTGACTTAAATATGAGTGTCTGAGCAAATGGTCTGAATACTTATGACCATGTGATATTTCAGTTTTTCTTTTTTAATAAATTTGCAAAAATTTCTACATTTCTGTTTTTTTTCAGTCAAGATGGGGTGCAGAGTGTACATTAATAAGAAAAAAATGAACGTTTTTGAATTTACCAAATGGCTGCAATGAAACAAAGAGTGAAAAATTTAAAGGGGTCTGAATACTTTCTGTACCCACTGTAACACCACTTATTTACTCAGTCCTCTGTGGATGGTCTAGTTAGTCTCCCTGGACTCCATCCATACTTACTAATTGCACTGAGGTCATTTTATACCTCAAGCAAAGTTAGTTGGCTAGAGATTGTCTACAATGCTAGTCACAACATGGCTTGTTATGATTTGGTAGCTGAGGAGAGCAGGCAAAAACGGCAATACACCAGAGAGGTTGGAATCTACTGGATTGCAGTACCCTGACTAACCACCACAACTAAAGGCAGCCGTGGAGCGTACCTACGTTGGTCCTAGACGCCTCGTCACAGCCTGAGAGGTTAACTACACCTAAAGATAGAAAGAGGAAAGCTATCTGCCCCGGAGCAGATCCCCAAAGAACATAGGAAGCCCCCAAACATGTAATGGCGGTTAGACAAGAGGAAATACAGACACAGACAGAAAATAGTAAGAGCAAACGTTGGGGCCCAATCTGCCTAGAAAGAAAAAGGATAGGAAGGACACTTACTGCAATCCAAAAAACCCTAAAAAATACCAACTCCACTAATTGCAAAAACACCTGAGATCACACGACCTCTACCACCTAAATTAGTTCTCTGGTGTAACAAAACTAAGCCGCAGCCACTGAAAAAACTGGAAAAGGCAAATGAACAAACAACAGTGGCTCAGATAAACTGAGAGGAGCACAAGCCCCCGGAGGGGACCTGGCTGACCTCCACAGAAGTGCAGGGAACAATGCAAAAAGTAAGCACAAAAATAAAAACAGAAAATATCTTATCTGAGAGCAGGAGAAGAGTCAAGACTCAGCAAGCTTCCAAGTGAACCAGGAACCACAGTTGAGACAAGAACATTGATCAACGGCAACCATGATGGGAGGGAACCTCCCTTATATAAGACCAGTCTGTAACTCCTGATTGCCAATCCTCATTGAATGGTTCAGTACTGTTTGTAACCACGAGAGGGAGCTTCTGCTCAGAATTCATTTTTAACACATTCACAACAATGGCTGTTCAGTATATTATTGCTGACCATTCTCTTATCTTTTAGGGTGTGAAAAAGAACTTTCCAAGCCTCTGTCTCCTCAGCTATATTCCCTCCTTAGAGTCCCCTTCTCTTACTTGAATGACAGCTCCTTTGCACCTTTTCTTAAAGTTGCACAGCAAAGGAGTTGTCCGTCATACAAGAGAAAACAGCGAGAAGTGTAGAATAGACCAAATGAGACAGAGGCTTGAGAAATGCTTTGTGAGGCCCAATGATGCCTCATTTGCATACTGATTCAAATGGTGATTCCCCAGTAATGGGGGAATAGACCAGCTAGCTATAGATAAGAAATGGACTTGACTTTGCGAGAGCTACATACAAATAAAAATATTTTGAAGGGTGAAATGAAATTGACAGATTCCATTAATAAGTCTGAAATAGTTTGGAGGTATTATCTGAAGTCTAGTTTTTTGGCACTTAGTTAATACTGAATTAAACTTAAGTTTTTATTTCTTAAAGGATATTGGGTCAGACTTCATTTTTGGTTCTGTAATGTTATGTGATAGAGTTTTCACATTTAAGAATTTCGACAGTACACACTGACGGCCAGTCAGGTTCTGAATTCCTTATAGTATGAAAATTTTTATTTATTGCTGATAAAAAATAGTAGGAAGACTGTCTTTGGGATTCCGTAGACTAGTTAAATTTCACATAGCCAGTGATTTTGAACAATTTGTCTTTCCTGTCAGACACATGAATAGTACATTTAGGAGGACAAGCGTGAAGAAAGTCCTGCCTCCCAGACAGGTGGTAATGTTGAGAGCACTTTCATTCGTTAATCACAGAGACTAGTTAACTGACAGCAAGTCACAATGACCCTCCCAAATGTCCTTTTCAACTGAATACCAGTTAATTATATACATTTGTAAATGGTCCAATAATTCAACTACGCCTACAAACTCGCACCACAGTTTATATTTAAGGTAAAATATTCTAGAGACCAATCAGGCATCTAAAGTTATGTATTTACTTTTCTTAATCATTAAAGAAAACATTACTACGATATTTTCCTTTAGGTGTTCACATACTTTTTGACTTCAGTTTTACCTTCCTATCGTGTGCTATGCTTTATGTTGAGTATTATTGTCCTTTTACTTGTAATTACTTAAACCAGAATATGAGGTGGGTTGGGTTTATATAGCATGTACAGTACTTGATTAATGCCAGATGGTGCAGAGCTGCAGGCAAATAGAATAAATACTATATATATGTTTTGTATAATTTGGGTATTTTTATGTTATATATTGTAAACATTGTTAGCTCCTTTTTTCTTAAATAGGAACTTTATTTTCAACAAATTTTGCCTAAATTTAAAGTACAGGAAAATACAAATAACTGAGCAATATTACATATACATTTTCTTAATTCTAAACTTATCAGCCACTTGTTAATCTTCCTTCGGCCTCCTGAACTCACTTCACTCTGAAAAAAACTGCTCAAATGCATCGTGCTCAAGACAAGATGGCCTCCCAGCTCATTGTGGTGTCATGCTACACAAGCCATTATACTCTATGGAAAAGGAAAGGAAGCAGAGTGAGAAAACAGGCAAAAAGAGACACAGAAAGGATATGGGAAAGAAATATGGAAATACCAGCTCACCTATTCAAGGTGTGGATAAATGTGAAACATGGCATAATGTGTGTACAAATGTGAGGGAAAATGTTGGAAAATGATCCAACTTTTGATCTATAAACTTCAGTTGCTAAAATCCATAGTTTATTGGTATGATTAAGGCATCAGGATACAGTGTGCAATAAAAAACGTAACATGTTTCAAACATTGTTAGTCTTGAAGTGAAAACAAAGAACACTCTGACATTTGAAACACGTTGGTTCTTTTTATTGTGTGCTGTATTGTTACATTTTAATTGTACCCATAATTGTACCAAAAATATGGATTTTATCTACTGAGGTTATAAATCTGAATCTTGATCTTTTTGCAACACTTCCCTACAAACAGTTTATGGTCTGCTTTCTGCCTACTGTTTTTTAACCTCACCCCTGATCTGGATTCACATCTACACTGATCACAACTGCATTGCAAATGTCCTGCATGCCTCTGCTGCTTCTGTCTGTGTGCTACGAGATGAAGAGCAGTAGTCCCGCTTTTAGTGTCTGCCCTAAATTGTAGACTGTCAGCTAGTCTCCACCATTGTGTAAGTTAATAGACACATCTTACAGAGTGGAAAACTGGTGACAATTCAGGATACAATTTTAGATGAGTGGATCAATCTGTGGTGGATCGAGTTTGAGTCAAATTTCCTGGAATTCGTGGTTTAGCACGAATTTGAACATTTTAAAATTTGATTTGCAGTTCACCAAAAAAGGAAAATACCTTTCCCAAAACCATTTCCTACATTTACAAAGCATCAGAGAGAAGGCCAATGTAATTTTGCATTGCTGTGCCAGCTTCTTCATAGTGCCTACAGCTATGACATTCTATGGATAATTAAACTTTGTACAGGGGGCATCAGTTCCTGGGTTATCTGAGATCACTCTCCAGAGGCACTGGGTAATTCTCTCTCTCGTAGGGTGGGTGTTAGCTCTTGTAGTCAATGAAATCCTCTCTTTCTCTCTCCTGTAGAGTGTAAGCCCTTTTGATCAGCAGAGTCCTCTCTCTTGCTCCTCTCTCTCACATATTTTCCAAATAATTACAAGCTTTCTAGAATTGAGATTCATGTACATTTATTCCAGTGCTGATGTTTGATTCACAGTTTTTGGGAAATTGTGCTGATGTTGTTGTATTCGAATTTCAAAAGATCTGCTCATCTCTAAATTCAGTAAATACATAAAGACCATAAACAGTGTTATTCCTGATATATACATATGACAGCTTATTCGAAAGTTCAGATACCCTTTACCAAAGGGGATAGCCAGTAATATTTAATGGTAACATTTGTGTTTTGAACTTTAAGCTTAACATGAGTACCTTTAAGACTGTATGATTCTGGAAACTAGAATGTTGTGCATTTAAAGGCTCCTGGGAACAACTTCAGATCAGAATTTTTGAGCTGCAGCATTTTGGCACTACTTTATTCTAAGGTATCTGCAACATAATTCTTAATGTATTATTTTGTGTGCTTTGCTAAAAATACATGTAATAACATTTGCCAAAACCCAAGTGAAGGTTATTAATTATAGTAAGCACACCTACTTCTCAACAAGCCAACCTTCATTTGAATATGACATTAACTTTAAAGTTACTTTGTATAATTGAAGGGGAGAGTGTTACAGTTGGGTGGATCGATTCTCAAGACTCCAATCCTTTGGCCAAGTCGGTAGTTTCTGGCCAACTTATGAGAGGCTCGTGGATCTCTTATCCTCTGGGATTCCCACTGCAGATTTTAATTAGCTGGATTGGTGTGACATCATCATTTTGGCGTGATACACTGATGATATCAGCCTAGCTCATCAAAAAACCACACTGGAGATCTTGGAAGGTAAGAGATTTGTGAGCCTCCTAACCGATTTGATAAACCACAGATTTGGCAATTCGATCCACTCAACTCTAAAGAGTAGCATTCACAAATTAGAGAAAAGTAAAAGACCCCAAAGGAAAAATTAAAGACAAAAATAATTTGTTTTCACTGGGTTATAATTAGATATGAGCGAACCTTTCAAGGTTCGGTTCGGTTCAGTAAATGTCCAGATGTTCACTGAGCATGTTCGTCAAACATATCCGAACCCCATTAAATTAAATGGCAGACAAAACCAAACGCATAAACAACACCTTCAGGAGTGACAAAAAGCCTCCCAAGCAGCTCAAATTAGGCGCAGACACAAGGAAAAGTGGCATCAATTGACCCTGAGTGCAAATAGTATAATTACACAGCATGGATGCATGTGACAGTGCCTGGGACAGGACTTGGACCAGCAGTTATAGCTGAAACTCTGATCAGTAACAGGTGGATGAGTAACAGCTGTAGGGCTGATGCTCTGAGAGACATGTCAAAATCAGGCAACACACATGTAGGAAACCCATCTTGGAGGCCAACCATTTCCAAAAATTAGGGGCAGACAACAGGAAAAATGGCATCAATATACCCACAGTAGAAATTTAATGATGGCACAGCAGCAGTCAGCCATGGGCCATGCATGAGGTATCAGGGTCTTGGACTGCATTTATAGCTTTTTATTTAAATTTAAATTAAAATGAGGTGTGTTAGGCACTGGTATAAGCCTGCTGTGCTGGGAGTCAGAATACCTCATGCAACAGCTAACACTGCTTTTCTGCTCAGGTGGCACAAATATCAGCTTCATACAGTTCTATTGTTAGAATCATTTAAGGATAGTAACACAGGTAGTTGCCTGAAAGTAAGTGCAGACCTGCTGGTCTGGGAGCCCTACTGCTACAGGCAACACACATGAAGGAGACCCAACTTGGAATCCAAAACATTTCAAAAAATTATTGCCACAAACCACTAAAGTGGCATCAATTTTCCCCAAGTAGAAATAGTATAATGAGGCTCTGATACCCCTTCCACTACAGGCAACCCATGAGATGGTGACCCAGCTTGGAGTCTCTCCACATTTCCAAAAATTATTGTCACACACCACTAAAGTGGCATCAATTTCCCCATAGTAGAAATAGTGTAATGAGGCTCTGACACCCCTTCCACTATAGACAACCTACCAGATGGAGACACAACTTGGAGTCTCCATATTTAAAAAAAATTGCTTGTATCATCAGCAGCAGTAGCAACATCAGTCACAGAAGCCATAACAAAGGTGTCACAGACTGCAATAATGCGAGATCAATGCATCACACTAAAAACTACACCATTGGCTAGTCTTCCCAGTCTGTGATTGAATTGCAAAAGTCATTGGAGATCTGTCTACACCTTTAGGGGACAGTCTGATGCGCTTATCCATCAGGACACTGTCAGCAGCACTGAAGACATGTTCTGAGAGAATGCTGGCTGCTGGACATGACAAAACCTACATGGTGTGATAGGGGAGCTCAGTCCACACTTTCATTTTTGAAGTCCAATATGCAAAAGGGTCCAAATTTCCCCTGCTGGTATTGATATTGAGCTTGAGATACTCCTGCACCATCCTCCCCAGTTGTTCACAATGTGTCAGACTTGCACTCTGTTCTGCTGGTGCAAAGGTTGGTCTAAAAAATGTGTGAAACAACACATTCTTCAGCTTTTGTTTTAGTCTTTGCCTGATGAAGAGACCTGCGTAGTCTCGAAAGCTTGCAATTTGTTACCATCTTTTCAGTTAGCCATTAAAAGGTATCAACCACTGAGGACTCTCAAGTCTAAATATTTTTCTATCTACTGGCTAACACGGTACGAAGATACACATCTTTCCTGAAACAACAGAGAAATTGCTTATGCCACTTACACTGCTGCTGCTAATGTTTTTGCAATGACAAAGCAACGTACCCGGGCTTGGAAGTCTATAATTGCGATGCACACTGTGCGTCTTGCTGCTGTCTTGGGGAAAACCACTCTTAAGATTGTCTACAAGCATGTGCACGTATCTTTCCAGAGGGGGAAGCATCTGACATAATTTACTCTTGTACCATGGATATAACCCAGCAACCCAGTAGCCAGCACCATTTCTAATCTTAACAATACCGGCATCATGTCAGATAATGCAGTAAGAAGGTGCTCATGTGTTGGGCGCTTCCAGGAGGTCCAAGTCCATGGTATATTGGTGGGGAGGAGCACTCAATTTGCTTCCTCCATCCCCTCCCACCAGCCACGGACAACAGGGGGATCATTATCCACTTCATCTCCTGACTGTTGCACACCCATCACCTCTTCCTCCTCATCCTCCTCCATTTGTTCCTCGGCTCCTGCACCTTCACTAACAGTTTGTCTGGTACCATAAGCCCCCTCAATTGCTGTAATTCATCCTCCCATGGCACCTGCCTGTGCAACGACAGTCCGGAACATCGAGATATTGTTATCCTTTCCGCATCCTCCTCTTCTTCCGTCTCTTCCTCTGGGACCACCACCCACTCCGGCAGACTATTCAAAGTGTGCTCCAGCATGTAGATAACTGGTATAGTGATGCTGATGACTGCATTGTCAGCGCTATTTATCTTAGTAACAATTTGAAACTGTTCAGAAGGGTATAGAGGTCCTTCATCTGTGCCCACTCCACAAGCTTGATCTACACCACATCTGTACTATATTGTCCCAGGCTATGAAAATAGACATACTGCACCAGGGCTCATCGCTGCTACTACAATAGCTGAAACACGTTGAGAGTGGAATTTCACCATGTCGGCATATTGCATATGAAGCGGTTAACCGGTAGGCCGAAAGGCCTCTGTAGTGATGCAAGCCAATGCCCCGTGAGGTTTGAATGGCAGAAGTGATCACACAGCGACCGTGCTTTCTGCAGCAGTGTATCCAGGCTGAGATAGTGGAAGAGAAATTGACGTACCACCAGGTTGAGGACTAGAGCTTTGCATGTGTGTAAGGTTGCCCTTGCATAGGTTGGCCACCAGGTTTGCACTGTTATTGCATACTTCATTCCCTGCCTCCAGGTTCAGTGGAGACAGCCATTGCTCAAACTTGGCCTGGGTAGCTGTCTACAACTCTTGAGCTGTGTGACTGCGATCTCCAAGGCATATTTATTTAAACACTTACTGATTGCTGTGAACCCTAGCTGTGCAGTATGAAGGTGGGGGGATTCTCTCTGCACTGTTGTAATGTTGTTATGTGTGTCTGACTAAGGGAGAGGTTTTTCAAGGTACAGATGTTGTTGTCTGTGAAATGCTGGTGTAGTGCAGGCACAGCTTTCTTAGAGAAGTAATGACGACTGTGCAACTGGTCCTGGGGTAATGCGACAGCCTTCAGCTTTCGGAAACTGTCTGTGTCCAATAGGCCGAAAGGCGGTATTTCCGTGGCTGACAGATTAGAGATGGTGGAGTTCAAGCTCTTAGCTTTAGCATGTGTAGGGGGAAACATTTTTTTATGTGACCACAACTACGGGACTGAGGGCTTGCTGCTGTTCTGAGAGGGTGGAGTTGAGTGAACATGATAAACTTCTGGACTGTGAGTGTGGTGATTCTACCTAAGAAACTACAATGATATTCACAGGACAATTCAGTAGTAATCTGGCTGTGAGCATGTTGTTAGACAAACAGCATAATCCCCCAAATAATTATAATTAAACAGGTGACATGGAGAAAACTCCCACTGAATGATAGCCTATTAGATACACATAAAATGGAGTTCTGACATTGGTGAAAATATATCAATTTTATTAATGTAACAAAAAATACAGCAAGAAATGCACAATGCAAAAAGAGGTGGACAAAAGAAGATCCAAAGACCCCAGGGATTAGCAGGCAATGGTAGTTAACCCTTTCCAACGTTAGATGTATAGGTACGTCTAAGGCTGCCTTCTCCTGTTTGCTGCATGCTTCGGCAATGAACTCGTAACTTTTCAGTCACATGTTGGAATCGCGGCTGTTAACATATTAAATGCCGCTTTCAACCTCTGACAGCGGCGTTTAGCATGCTCCTGCCAGAAGCGCGTCACTAATTCTGCCCATCGGCGCCCATGTCACATGACTGTGGGTCGCTGATTGGTTGGTATGACAACCCAGAATCTGCAGGAGACCCTTGTGGTTGTCATTGCTGGATAGCTATCGGCGTTCATTGCAAGTGAGCATTTCTGCTATACAGAGCAGGCTGAACCTCTGTGTAGCACAGGTGTTCGGATGGTTGCAGCTTCTAGGAGACTATTGAAGCAAGTGTCAAGTAAAAAAAATGTTTTTAAAAATATTAAAAAAATAAAAAAATAGATAAGTTTAAATGAGTCAACAGTGTGATGCAGCAGCAAAAAAGGCAAATACACATCTGGGATGTATTAACAGAAGCATACAGTCTAGATCACGTGAAGTTTTTATTGTCCTCTACTCCTCTTTGGTCAGACCTCATCTGGAATACTGTGTCCAGTTTTGGGCACCACATTTTAAAAAAGACATCAACAAACTGGAGCAAGTTGAGAGAAGAGTGACCAGAATGGTGACTGGTCTGCAAACCATGTCCTATGAGGAACAGTTACAGGATTTGGGAATGTTTAACTTACAAAAAAGAAGCTGTCTACAAATATCTCAAGGGCTGTCACATTGCAGAAGGATCATCTTTATTCTCACTTGCACAAGGAAAGACTTGAAGCAATGGGATGAAACTGAATGGGACGAGACACAGATTAGATATTAGAAAAAACTTTTTGACAGTTAGGGTGATCAATGAGTGGAGCAGGCTGCCAAGAGAGGTGGTAAGTTCTCAATCAATGGAAGTCTTCAAACAGAGGCTGGACAAATATCTGTCTTGGATGATTTAGTGAATCCTGCTTTGAGCAGGGGGTTGGACCAGATAACCCAGGAGATCCCTTCCAACTCTACCATTCTATGATTAACCCCTTCATGACCCAGCCTATTTTGACCTTAAAGACCTTGCCATTTTTTGCAATTCTGACCAGTGTCCCTTTATGAGATAATAACTCAGGAACGCTTCAACGGATCCTAGCGATTCTGAGACTGTTTTTTCGTGATATATTGGGCTTCATGATAGTGGTAAATTTAGGTCGATAATTTTTGCGTTTATTTGTGAAAAAAATGGAAATTTGGCGAAAATATTGAAAATTTTGTAATTTTCAAATTTTTAATTTTTATTCTGTTAAACCAGAGAGTTATGTGACACAAAATAGTTAATAAATAACATTTCCCACATGTCTACTTTACATCAGCACAATTTTGGGAACAACATTTTTTTTTGTTAGGAAGTTATAAGGGTTAAAATTTGACCAGCGATTTCTCATTTTTACAGCAAAATTTACAATTTACCATTTTTTTTAGGGACCACCTCACATTTGAAGTCACTTTGAGGGGTCTATATGGCAGAAAATACCCAAAAGTGACACCATTATAAAAACTGCACCCCTCAAGCTACTCAAAACTACATTCAAGAAGATTATTAACCCTTCAGGTGCTTCACAGGAACTAAAGCAACGTGGAAGGAAAAAATGGACATTTTAATTTTTCCAACAAAATTTTTCTTTTAGCATCAATTTTTTCATTTTTGCATGGGCAACAGGATAAAATGGACCCTAAAATTTGTTGTACACAGATATCTCATATGTGGTCATAAACCACTGTTTGGACGCACGGCAGGGCTCAGAAGGGAAGGAGCGCCATTTGACTTTTTGAATGGAAAATATGCTGGAATATTTAGCGGTTGCCATGTCGCATTTGGAGAGTCCCTGTGTGCCTAAACATTGGAGCTCCCCCACAAGTGACCCCATTTTGGAAACTAGACCCCCCAAGGAACTTATCTAGATGCAGAGTGAGCACTTTGAACCCCAAGGTGCTTCACAAATTGATCCGTAAAAAAAAAGAAAGTATTTTTTTTCACAAAAATTTTCTTTTAGCCTCAGTTTTTTCATTTTCACATGGTAACAGGATAAAATGGATCCTAAAATTTGTTGGGCAATTTATCCTGAGTACACCGATACCTCATATGTGGTCATAAACCACTGTTTGGGCGCACGGCAGGGCTCAGAAGGGAAGGAGCGCCATTTGACTTTTTGAATGGAAAATTAGCTCCAATCGTTAGCGGACACCATGTCGTGTTTGGAGAACCCCTGTGTGCCTAAAGTTTAGAGCTCCCCCACAAATGACCCCATTTTGGAAACTAGACCCCCTAAGGAACTTATCTAGATGCAAAGTGAGCACTTTGAACCCCCAGGTGCTTCACAGAAGTTTATAACGCAGAGCCGTGAAAACGTCAGGGCTCGGAAGGGATGTAGTGACGCTTTGAAATGCCGACTTGATGGAATGGTCTGCGGGCATCTTGTTACGTTTGCAGACCCCCTGATGTGCCTAAACAGTAGAAACCCCCCACAAGTGACCCCATTTTGTAAACTAGACCCCCAAAGGAAATTATCCAGATGTGTGGTGAGCACCTTGAACCCCCACGTGCTTCACAGAAGTTTATAATGCAGAACCATGAAAATAAAAAATCATTTTTTTCCTCAAAAACTGATTTTTTTAACCCGCAATTTTTTATTTTCACAAGGGTAACAGGAGAAATTGGACCACAAAAGTTGTTGTACAGTTTGTCCTGAGTACACTGGTACCCCTTATGTGGGGGGGAACCACTGTTCGGGCACACGTTGGGGCTCGGAAGGGAAGTAGTAACGTTTTGAAATGCCGACTTTGATGGAATGGTCTGCGGGCGTCATGTTAGGTTTGCAGAGCCCCTGATGTGCCTAAACAGTAGAAACTCCCCACAAGTGACCCCATTTTGTAAACTAGACCCCGCAAAGAACTTATCTAGATGTGTGGTGAGCACTTTGAACCCCCAAGGGCTACACTGCAGTTTATAACGCCCGGGCATGAAAATAAAAAAGTCATATTTTTTTCCACACTCATGATCTTTAGTCCCCAATTTTTTTATTTTCCCAATGTTAACAGGAGAAATTAGACCCCAAAAGTTGTGCAATTTTTCCAGAGTATGCTGATACCCCATATATGGGGGTAAACCACTGTTTGGGCATACGTCGGGGCTTGGAACAAAGGGAGCACTGTTTGACTTTTTGAACGCAAAATTTGCAGGAATCAATGGTGGCGCCATGTCGCGTATGGAGACCCCCTGATGTGCCTAAATAGTGGAAACCCCTCAATTCTAACTCCAACCCTAACCCCAACACACCCCTAACCCCAACCCTAACCCTTACACACCCCTAACCCTAATACAAACCCTAACCATAACCCTAACCCCAACACACCCCTAACCCTAATCCCAACTCTAACCATAAACCTAACCACAAGCCTAACCCTAATCCCAACTCTAACCCCAAAACACCCTAACACTAATCCTAACTCTAACCCTAACCACAAACCTAACCCTAATCCCAATCCTAACCCAAATTCCAACCCTAACCCAAATTCCAACCCTAACCCAAATTCTAATCGTAACCCTAATTCTAACCCTAAAACTAATTCTAACCCTAGTTCTAACCCTAAGGCTGGGTTCATATTGCGTTTTACCAGCCCGTTCAACACGTAGCGTTGACCGGCTGATAACTGTATAGCATAACGCGATCGCGTTATACTATACCCGCTAGCGCAGATGAATCATCAGATGATTCATCTGTGCTAGCGGTGACGGAGCCCAGACACTGCAGCCCGTGTCCGAGGCTCCGTCACTGAATGACGGCACGTCGCGAACGCATGCCGCTTTACGGCATGCGTTGCGATGCGCACACAAATGGGGTGAATGGCAGCGTTAACGGACTGCGTTACACCGCGTTATACCGCGGTGAAACGCAGTCCATCTAACGGACTGCCGTAATGCAATATGAACCCAGCCTAACCCTAACCCTGAGTTCCCGTGCACACGTTGCGGATTCACTTGCGGATTTTTCTAAAATCCGCAGTAAAATTACCTGCATTTTACCTGCGAATTTAGCGCGGATTTGCTGCGGTTTTTCCCTGCGGTTTTACAACTATAATGGAATAGGTGTAAAACCACTGCAGAATCCGCACAAAGAATTGACATGCTGCGGATTTAAAACCGCAGCAAATCCGCGCTGAAAAATCCGCAGCATGTGCACAGCGTTTTTTTTTTACCATTTATTTGCATTGTACTGTACATGGTTTCTGGATCTGCTGTGGATCCGCAGCGCCAAATCCACTGCGGATCAGCAGCAAAATCCGATGCTGATCAGCAGCAAAATCCGCTGCTGATCAGCAGCAAAATCCGATGCGAATCCGCAGCAAAATCCGGTGCTGATCAGAGGCAAAATCCGCTGCAGATCCGCAGCTAAATCCGCTGCGGATCAGCAGCTAAATCCGCTGCGGATCAGCAGCTAAATCCGCTGCGGATCAGCAGCGAAATCCGCAACGTGTGGATAGGGCCTAATAGGAAAAAAAAAATTCTTTATTTTATTTTTTGTCCCTACCTATGACAGGGGGGGTTCATTTACTTTTTTTTATTTTGATCACTGTGAGAGTTTATCACAGTGATCAAAATAAATTTTTGTACTTTGAAAGGCGCACTGCGCATGCGCCGGCCGGCGGGCACACTGCGCATGCGCCCGCCATTTTCCAAGATGGCGGCACCCATGAAGAGTCCCGGGCGGACGCCGGGACGGATCAAGGGGCCGCAGAAGACCGGGGGAGGTGAGGACAGGCGTGGGGGGGTGATCGGAGGGCGGGGGGAGCAGAGCACACCGGAGGGGAGAGGATCGGAGCGCACGGCAGATGATAGTAACAGCGGTGACCGTTCGCCGCCATGAATTGGTGGCGGCGGCCGATCACCGCCGTTACTCGGTGTGGGGAGGGTGGGAACACAGTGTCCAGCCATGGCCGATGCTATTGCAGCATCGGCCATGGCTGGATTGTAATATTTCACCACTTTTCAGTGGTGAAATATTACTAATCGCTCTGATTGGCTGTTTCACTTTTAACAGCCAATCAGAGCGATCGTAACCACGTGGGAGTTAATCCACCCCCACTGTGGTGATGCACAAGGGGTCCTGTGACTGCGGGTCGGGTGACCTTTCAGTGACCCCGGTCACCCGACCCGCAGGAACATGATTTATAGCATGACGCCTACGTTGGCGTCATGGGTCGGGATGGCACAGGTTTTCATGACGCCAACATGGCGTCATGGGTCGGGAAGGGGTTAAATTGCGCACCATTGGTCTTATTCAAAATAAAACAATAAAAAATACACATATCTGGTATCGTCGCATTCAGAAACATCCGATATGTCAATATATAAAAAGAATTAATCTGATCGGTAAACGGTGTAACAAGAAAAAAAAATCAAAACTCCATAATCACTTTTTTTGGCCACCGCAACATTGCATTAAAGTGCAATAACTGGCGAAAAAAAGGTCATATCTACACCAAAATGGTATCAATAAAAATGTCAGTTCAGTATGCAAAAACAAGCCCTCACCAGCCCCAGATCACAAAAAATGGAGACACTACGGGTCTTGTAAAATAGCAACTTTTTTGACAAATTTGGATTTTTCTTTCACCACTTAGATAAAAAATAACCTACACAAGTTTGGTATCTGCAAACTCTAAATGACCTAGCGAATCTTAATGGCAAGTCAGTTTTAGCAAACATGGTAAAAAAAAAAATTGTGTGATTGCACTTTTTTTGCAATTTCACCGCACTTTGAATTTTTTTCCTGTTTTCCAGTACACTGTATGGCAAAACCAATGGTGTCATTCAAAAGTACAACTTGTCTTGCAAAAAACAAGCCCTCACATGGCTCTGGGAAGAAGGTTATCGCTATGGGAAGGAAACCCACCTCAATGAGACTAATAATATTGCCTAATAACCCATTTATTCATTACTTAGTTACCCATACATAGCAGCATAGTAGTTTTGCTGTAAAAAAAAGTGCATGAACATATCAAATAAAGTGCTTAAGCATAATAAAGTGCCTGTGCAGAATCCTTGAGAAAGTGAAGGTGAAATGCCCATAGGGGCTCACCCCTAGGATTTGTCACAGGCACTTTATGAAGAGTAAGCACTTTATTTGATATGTTCATGCACTGTATGTGGTTCTGCACAGCGTGCTGTTGCTATATTGTCCACCTCTTTTTACATTGTGTATTTCTGGTTGCATTCTTTGTTTCATTAATAAAATTGATATATTTTTGATATATATTCTGAACCTAGCCCTCCATTTTGTGTGTATCTAATAGGCTATTAAACTATAATTTTATTATATGTTCAAATTACATTTTTGCAGGTTAATATAAACATATTTTATTTAGAATATTTCAGAGCTTATGAACTTGGAATCATGTGTTTGTCTTTCTCTGGTGATTATATTCTTATAAATATTGCCTTTTTATTACAATGTTTTCTTTGTTGTGTTCAAACCAGGACATTTTAAATTTTGGATGTCCTGTTGGCCTAATCACAGTGCTGTGAGGTGTCTTGTGGGATACAGACTCTAAGGAACAAAAGACTTAAACAAGAAACAAGCCTCTTATGTTTGAAGTGTGATAAATCATAATGAGATTTTCAAACAGGAGCGTGCCCCAGTTTAAAACTGTGAATGTTGATTGCATATAGTTTAATCCTAAAAACAAAGATTGTTATGCATCACTTTTCTAAATGTGACAAACACAATTATACACATTATATGTGTTTCTAATACTGAGGGAAAAAATGTTATTTGCTTTTGTGAATTTTTTTCAAATAACTAAAAATACATTATATAATTTAGGTTTCTTAAAGGAATTGTCCACTTTTTTTGTGATACTAATATATTGGTATTATATGGTGAACATCTATCTCCTCCTTTCTGAAGCTTGTTAATGCAGCCTTCCTCAGACTAGATAGCTCTCCAGTCCTCAGAATGGCATTTGATGGAGAAGCGTTTCAATGTGCTCTGATTTTTATTTTAGGAGACTGAAAGACACATTTTGTTTCATACTAATCTATCAACTTCCATTTTTAAAACAGGAGTCCCACAAAGTCTGCGTGGAAAGTTTGTACTAAAAGCTTCACAAAGGAGATCAGCAGTTAACCTGAAATGATTATACCAACATTGATTATGGTGAAGATTACATATACGAGTATAACCCTTTAAATCTTAATTAGAGTAGCTTGAACATGTTACTTGATAAAATAATTGAATTAATTCCTGGATTTTTTTTCCATCTCTGCACCCCCACTTGGTTATCTATTACACGCTACAATTCTTCTATATATGGTTTACTTATGTCTATTCAGCAAAGCCTTCTCTTTCATTTCAGAAGCATCTTGATTACTAGATTTTACTCTGCAATTAGTCCTCTATGTTTTGCTTTCAATCCTATGTTGTATTAGTACAGTATCAATTGGACACCTAGAGCCAGTACAATCTCTGCCTGCTGTGGGCTCAATGTGAATATGCTTTCTCAAATATGTTTGAAAGAAGATAATAGATATAAGTATACAGATATATTGCAATATATATATATGTATATATATGCAGTACAGACTAAAAGTTTGGACACACCTCATTCAATGATTTTTCTGTATTTTCATGACTATGAAAATTGTAGAATCACACTGAAGGCATCAAAACTATGAATTAACACATGTGGAATTATACATTACACTTTACAAAAAAAGTGTGAAACAACTGAAAATATGTCTTATATTCTAGGTTCTTCAAAGTAGCCACCTTTTGCTTTGATTACTGCTTTGCACGCAGAAAAGGTGAACGGATGGACTCTATATGCCTGGTTCCCACTGTGAAGCATGGAGGAGGTGGTGTGATGATGGGGGTGCTTTGCTGGTGACACTGTTGGGGATTTATTCAAAATTGAAGGCATACTGAACCAGCATGGCTACTACAGCATCTTGCAGCAGCATGCTATTCCATCCGGTTTGCGTTTAGTTGGACCATCATTTATTTTTCAACAGGACAATGACCCCAAACACACCTCCAGGCTGTGTAAGGGCTATTTGACCAAGAAGGAGAGTGTTGGGGTGCTACGCCATATGACCTGGCCTCCACAGTCACCAAACCTGAACCCAATCGAGATGGTTTGTGGTGAGCTAGACCGCTCACCGCTTCAATTTTGAATAAATCCCCAAGAGTGTCACCAGCAAAGCACCCCCACACCATCACAACACCTCCTCCATGCTTCACGGTGGGAACCAGGCATGTAGAGTCCATCTGTTCACCTTTTCTGCATGCAAAGCAGTAATCAAAGCAAAAGGTGGCTACTTTGAAGAACCTAGAATATAAGACATATTTTCAGTTGTTTCACACTTTTTTGTAAAGTGTAATGTATAATTCCACATGTGTTAATTCATAGTTTTGATGCCTTCAGTGTGATTCTACAATTTTCATAGTCATGAAATATAGAAAAATCATTGAAAGAGAAGGTGTGTCCAAACTTTTGGTCTGTACTGTATATATACTGTATATATATACAGATATTTGATTAGAAGTATACAGTCCAAGACAATGAACTGTATTTGCTTATATTTTAACTGTGTAACAGGAGCTGTCTGGTCATAATAAGTACATATGATAGGAGTTATTAAGTCATTTTTCAATGATTCAGTCTCAATGTATAGGCAGAGCTGATGAATGACATGGTGGCCCCCTTCAGAGAACATAAATTCATGTAATTCCCAAGTGGCCACCATGAGATCACATACCCAAACTGAAGAGAAGTATACCGTACATTTTCTGATTTAAAGAGGCAAATAAATATAGTAATATTGCAAGAAGTATGTATATAGTGAGAGTATGAATAAAAAAATATCACTGAACTGCTACATTTAGTAATTTAAGTCTTCTCTTACTTAGCCCAGTGTTAAAATACCATAAATGGATTGTGCAACCTGCAAATGAGTGAAGCTTGGTTAACTGCAGATTCCAATGAAATTCAAATTATCTTCATAACAAGAGTACATATACAGTTAGGTCCATAAATATTTGGACAGAGACAACATTTATCTAATATTGGTTCTAGACATTACCACAATGAATTTGAAACAAAACAAATCAGATGCAGTTGAAGTTCAGACTTTCAGCTTTCATTTGAGGGTATCCACATTAAAATTGGATGAAGGGTTTAGGAGTTTCAGCTCCTTAACATGTGCCACCCTGTTTTTAAAGGACCAAAAGTAATTGGACAATTTACTCCAAGGCTATTTCATGGACAGGTGTGGGCAATCCCTTCATCATATCATTCTCAATTAAGCAGATAAAAGGGCTGGTGTTGATTTGAGGTGTGGTGTTTGCATTTGGAAGGTTTAGCTGTGAAGGAAACATGCGGTCAAAGGAGCTCTCCATGCAGGTGAAACAAGCTATCCTTAAGCTGCAAAAAACAGAAAAAACCCATCAGAGAAATTGCTACAACTTTAGGAGTAGCAAAATCTACAGCTTGGTACATTCTGAGAAAGAAAGAAAGCACTGGTGAACTCATCAATGCAAAAAGACCTGGGCGCCCACGGAAGACAACAGTGGTGGATGATCGTAGAATACTCTCCATGGTGAAGAGAAACCCCTTCACAACAGCCAACCAAGTGAACAACACTCTCCAGGAGGTAGGCGTATCAATATCCAAATCTACCATAAAGAGAAGACTGCATGAAATTAAATACAGAGGGTTCACTGCACGGTGCAAGCCACTCATAAGAATCAAGAATAAAAAGGCTAGGCTGGACTTTGCTAAAAAACATCTAAAAAAGCCAGCACAGTTCTGGAAGAACATTCTTTGGACAGATGAAACCAAGATCAACCTCTACTAGAATGATGGAAAGAGAAAAGTATGGCGAAGGCGTGGTACAGCTCATGATCCAAAGCATACCACATCATCTGTAAAACATGGCGGAAGCAGTGTGATGGCTTGGGCATGCATGGCTGCCAGTGGCACTGGGTCACTAGTGTTTATTGATGATGTGACACAGGACAGAAACAGCCGAATGAATTCTGAGGTATTCAGAGCCATACTGTGTGCTCAGATCCAGCCAAATGCAGCCAAACTGATTGGTCGTCGTTTCATACTACAGATGGACAATGACCCAAAACATAAAGCCAAAGCAACCCAGGAGTTTATTAAAGCAAAGAAGTGGAATATTCTTGAATGGCCAAGTCAGTCACCTGATCTCAACCCAATTGAACATGCATTTCACTTGTTAAAGACTAAACTTCAGACAGAAAGGCCCACAAACAAACAACAACTGAAAACCACAGCGGTGAAGGCCTGGCAGAGCATCAAAAAGAAGGAAACACAGTGTCTGGTGATGTCCATGAGTTCAAGACTTCAGGCAGTCATTGCTAACAAAGGGTTTTCAACCAAGTACTAGAAATGAACATTTTATTTACAATTATTTAATCTGTCCAATCACTTTTGGTCCCTTTAAAAACAGGGTGGCACAAGTTAAGGAGCTGAAACTCCTAAACCCTTCATCCAATTTTAATGTGGATACCCTCAAATGAAAGCTGAAAGTCTGAACTTCAACTGCATCTGATTTGTTTTGTTTCAAATTCATTGTGGTAATGTCTAGAACCAAAATTAGATAAATGTTGTCTCTGTCCAAATATTTATGGACCTAACTGTAGATGAAACACTGGACAAAACCACAAAATTGGTCTCATTTGTAATCTCTTTTTATTCTGCTACATCCAAGTTTCAAACAGTAATTATCAGAAGACAAAGTTTCTTTTTCAATTGCTCATTATTTATACCAAGAACCATCACATAAATATAACTGAAATCACCTCAATACAGTTCAGAAATCTGTTAAAGAGACCTGACAGTGGATACATACCTGGCGGAAATCATCTAACCAGTGTCTTCTGATACACGCTGCTCGTAGATTTGTGTAGCACATATTAGCTGTCAGGTTCCCTCTATGCTGAGCTCTATTGAAGTGATTTTTTATTTCCTTTGTTCATGTGAAGTTTCTTGATATAAATATTGAGAAATTGAAAAAGAAACATTGTGCCCTGCTGCTATTTGAAGTTTGAAGCTGACCAGACCACTGCTACAGGTTCATGGTTAGCAGGGAGCTGTTAGAACCCTCTTGTTAGGTTTTGTTTCACTTTGCTGGTCACATGACCTTTTTACCCTATTTGGTCTGGTTCCGCCCTTCTGACCTTGCTGGACTTCATTGTATTATCTACTCTTAAGCTAGCCGGGTGCTTAGGTGCCTTACTCTGTCAGTTTTGCTAGATCTTAGTATCTCTTAGTATTTGTTTTCTGTTTTATTTTCCCTGCTACACTTTCTGTTAGGAGGTGTCCACCTTTTCACCCAGTCCCTAGATCTTGTAGGGATTCCTCCCTCGCAACTATAGGTCTTCGTTCAGACTAGCTGAGGACTTTAGCGGGTCTGGTCGCAGGATCAGGTTCCCCGTTACATCGTAGGTATCCAGCTCAGTCCTATTGTAGGGACAGAATTCCCACCTTTCCTTAGTGCTTGTAGCAGATCATAACAGTAAGTCCAGCCAAAAGAAAAAAAAAAAATCTCTAAGGAAAGATTTTCTGTTTTCCATCATGGTGTCAGTTCAGGATTTGGTTCAGCGCCTGCAGGGACTTTCTCTGGAGGTGGCTGAGATAAAGCAACACGTGAGTAGTTGTTCTGGAGCACATTTCTTGGAGCCAAAGGTACGTTTGCCTGATTTATTTTTTGGTGAACAACAAGATTTTTTTTCTTTTAAAAATGCTTGCTTGTTGTATTTACGTTTGAGACCTCTGGTGAGGAATCACAGTGCATAGGGTTCATAATGTCACTTTTGCGCAAAGAACCTCAGGATTGGGCCTTTTCTCTGCAGCCTAGTGATCCATGCTTTATATCAGTGGATAGTTTTTTTTTCTGCTTTGGGGTTGTTATATGACGATCCGGATCGTGTTTCATTAGCTGAGATAGAATTGAGACGTTTGAGACAGGGATCAGGTAATGTGGAGAAATATTGTACTCACTTCAGAAGGTGGTCCACACAGGTGGGCTGGAACGATTCAGCTTTGAAAAGTTTATTTCTTGCAGGGTTAAGTGAAAGGGTTAAAGATTTGCTGATTGCTTATCCTATACCTGGTAACTTGCAAGAGGCTATGCAATTAGCCATATGGGTGGATAGGAGACTGCGTGCAAGGGTTAATGAGAGTAAATCTGCCTTGTCAGCTCCAAGTTTGGAGAAGGAATGTACTGACATTGCAGAGCCGATGGAAATTGGAGCAATGACACTTCACTCTCGGGAAAAAGAACGCAGATTTGCTAAGGGCTTGTGTTTCTACTGTGGTAAATCGGAGCATTTTATTAAGAACTGTGCGCTTCGAATGAATAAAGAGAGAAAAAAAAATGAGGTCAGTTTCACCCGTATAGCTTGTTTAAACAATAAAGGTGTCTTTCTTTCTGCTACCACTGCTGTTGAGGAGGAATTAATGGAGTTTCGGGTATTTGTGGATTGTGGTTCAACTCTCAATGTGATTGATGGGAAATTTTTGGAAAAACTAAAATTAAAACCCAAACTTCTGTCTTCCCCTATTAATGTGGTGTCTGTGGATGGTTCTCACTTGAAAAATGTTACTCACCATATCTGTGAATTTCCTCTTACTATTAATGGTGTTCATCAAGAGAATTTGGATTTGGTGGTTTTGAATAATTTGCCCTCACCGGTGATTTTGGGGTTACCCTGGTTAAAATTGCACAATCCGGTACTGGATTGGTCTACCAATGAAATTAAGTCCTGGAGTCCCAATTGTTATGACAAGTGTTGTAACGGGCGTATTGCTGCTGTAGTTAAGGGGGAGTTACCTGTACCTATTCAGGATTTTTGGAAAGTTTTTTCTGATAAAGAATCGCAGGTATTGCCTCCTCATAGAGATTATGATTGTGCAATTGAATTTGTCCCTGGAGCGACTCTTCCTAAAAGTCACTTATTTAATTTGACTATTCCTGAGAGAAAGGCTTTGGAGGAATACATACAGACAAGTTTGGCCGCCGGTCACATTAGGCCTTCCAAGTCTCCTGTGGCGGTTGGATTTTTTTTTGTTAAAAAAAAGGACGGCGGTTTAAGGCCTTGTCTAGACTTTTGTGAGATTAATAAGATTACTGTACGCAATCCTTACCCACTGCCATTGATTCCTGATTTGTTTAACCAGTTATTGGGGGCAAAGTGGTTCTCGAAAATTGATCTTCGAGGGGCATACAATTTGTTGCGCATGAAGGAGGGGGATGAATGGAAGACTGCGTTTAACACTCCACTGGGTCATTTTGAGAATCTGGTCATGCCTTTTGGACTTTCCAGTGCTCCGGCATTTTTTCAGAATCTTATTAATGACATCCTTAGACCTTTGATCGGCAGAAGTGTGGTTGTGTATTTGGATGACATTTTGATTTATTCACCGGATTTGGAGTCTCATTGGAGGAGTGTGCGTGAAGTATTACAGTTACTGAGTGATAATTCACTTTTTGCCAAACTAGAAAAATGTGAGTTCGCTGTACAGAGACTAAGTTTTTTGGGCTACATTGTCTCCAGTGAAGGTTTTGAGATGGACCCGGTGAAAGTGCAAGCTGTGCAGGAATGGCCTAGACCTATTGGTGTGAAATCAATACAGAGGTTTTTGGGGTTCGCCAATTATTATAGAAAATTCATAAAAGATTTTTCTGTGATTGCCAAACCTCTGACCGATCTCACCAGGAAAGGTGCTGATGCGGTTCAGTGGACTACTGAGGCCATTGAGGCTTTTGTGTTGCTAAAGGAGAGGTTCAGCTCTGCTCCCATCCTTACGCAGCCTGATGTGACTAAACCATTTTTGGTTGAGGTTGATGCTTCTTCTGTGGGGGTCGGCGCGGTGTTGTCTCAGGCAAAGACGGATGGAGTACATCCTTGTGCTTTTTTTTCAAAGAAATTTTCTGAGTCTGAACTAAATTATGATATCGGTAATCGGGAATTGTTGGCAATTAAACTCGCATTTGAACACTGGCGTCATTTTTTGGAGGGAGCGGAATTTCCCGTTCAAGTCTTCACCGATCATAAAAATCTGATCTACCTTGATGCTGCCAAACGCTTGAATGCCCGTCAGGCTAGGTGGGCACTGTTTTTCTCACGGTTTAATTTTACCGTTACTTACATCCCAGGTACTAAAAATGTTAAAGCTGATGCTTTGTCTCGCAGCTTTTCTCCTATGGTGGGTACTGAGGAGGAGGAGGAAAACATCTTGCAAGAGGGGGTTGTTATTGCTGTTTTGGACTCCGTGCTGGAAGATGAGATTCTTAAAGCACAGGAGAATGCCCCATCTAACACGCCGCATGGGAGGTTGTTTGTGCCTGGTACCCTGAGGAGAGATTTGTTTGATGAATGTCATGACTCTCGGTTGGCAGGTCATCCTGGAATCTCTGAGACCAAGAGACTTGTGGGTCGCAGTTTTTGGTGGCCAGGATGGCAGAAGGAAGTCATTAAGTGGGTGCGTCAATGCACTGTGTGTGCTAGATCTAAGTCTTCTCATACTCCTGCTGCGGGGTTGCTTTGCCCTCTGGAGGTCCCTAGTGCACCTTGGACACATTTGGCTATGGACTTTATTACTGACCTTCCCCCCTCTGAGGGTTTCACTGTCATCTGGGTGGTCGTGGACCGTTTTAGCAAGATGTGTCACTTGGTTCCTTTCATCAAACTGCCCTGCGCTAAGACTCTCGCTAAGGCCTTTGTCAAGGAAATAGTCAGACTACATGGTGTTCCTACTGACATTGTTTCCGATAGGGGACCTCAGTTTGTGGCTCGTTTTTGGCGCGCTTTTCGTGACAGGTTGGGAGTTCATTTGTCGTTTTCATCCGGATATCATCCGGAGTCTAATGGCCAGACAGAAAGGAAAAACCAGGATGTTGAGCAGTTCTTGCGTTGTTTTGTGACTGATAATCAAGAGGGGTGGTCTGAGTTTCTGCCACATGCTGAGTTTGCTCTTAACAACCATACATCCGCTTCTACTGGTTGGTCGCCTTTTTTTTTGTTGTACTGGGAGACATCCGTCGTTTGGGTCATTTTCCAAGTTGGGATCGGCTGTACCTGAAGAGGAGAATTTTTCTGGTCTTTTGGAGAGAGTTTGGACTGATGTGCGTGGTAATCTTCAGGAGGCTAACAAAAGATCCAAAGTGTATTTTGATAGAAAACGACAAGAGGTTTTGTTTGCTATTGGTGACATGGTTTGGTTGTCCTCTAAGAATCTGCGCTTGAGGATTCCGTCTAAGAAATTGGGTCCCAAGTTTGAAGGGCCCTTTAAGGTGCTTCAGGTTATTAACCAATCTGCTGTTAAGTTGGAGCTTCCCACCTCCTGGAAGATTAATCCGGTGTTTCATGTTTCTCTCTTGAAAAAAGCTGAGGACTCAGATGGAGACGTCTCGGCCACTGTTCCCCTGGTGGTGGAGGACGGGCAATATGAGATTTCCCGCATCCTAAATTCTAGACGGTATAGAGGGAGTTTACAGTACCTCGTCGCTTGGAAGGGTTATGGACCCGAGGATAACTCATGGGTGAGGGCGGATGATGTTTCTGCGTCTAGACTTGTCAGAGCGTTTCACAAGAGGTTTCCGGATAAGCCTAAGTCCTAGGGGATCCGGAGGATCCTCTTAGAAGGGAGGGTACTGTTAGAACCCTCTTGTTAGGTTTTGTTTCACTTTGCTGGTCACATGACCTTTTTACCCTATTTGGTCTGGTTCCGCCCTTCTGGCCTTGCTGGACTTCATTGTATTATCTACTCTTAAGCTAGCCGGGTGCTTAGGTGCCTTACTCTGTCAGTTTTGCTAGATCTTAGTATCTCTTAGTATTTGTTTTCTGTTTTATTTTCCCTGCTACACTTTCTGTTAGGAGGTGTCCACCTTTTCACCCAGTCCCTAGATCTTGTAGGGATTCCTTCCTCGCAACTATAGGTCTTCGTTCAGACTAGCTGAGGACTTTAGCGGGTCTGGTCGCAGGATCAGGTTCCCCGTTACATCGTAGGTATCCAGATCAGTCCTATTGTAGGGACAGAATTCCCACCTTTCCTTAGTGCTTGTAGCAGATCATAACAGGAGCCTAGCTTTAAACCACCTTTGCTTAGATGTGTAGCCAGAGCATTTTATCCTGACCACTACAGACACTGTGTAACAGTAGAAACTGAGATCTTATATGTACGGTATATTAAAAGTTAAAAAAAAAATATTTTAATAACCTTACTGCTCATCTCGCAATCCCCTCTTCTCACCTTTCACCAGTTCTTTTCGCATCTACTTATTGCCAACATGAGCATGGAATTCTTAACCTTCTTCATGCTAGGCCAGAACCTCGGGGTCTGATGTGGCCTGGGACAGTTCAGCGTAAGCACACGTAATGTCAATACATCATGACTTCACTATGTGCACTATGACTTCACATGCGCATGTGCAGAACCATCCCATGTCTCAGCAAAACCAGGATCCCCAGCCTACTCTGAAGAGCACCACAGATTCAGAGCTCATGGTGGCAAAAAGAAGATGCAATGAGGACCAGAAGGGTGACAGCAAGGAGAGGAGGTCGGAGAGGTGAGCGATATTAGTATTTTTTATTTTTTAACTGTTTAATGGCTCTTTACTGTTCAGCAAAATGGCCACTGTTGATGAATTCATACTGTAGCAAATTACAATAATCCACATTTTGGCAAAGGAGGATTTTTGGAAAGTTTGATAAAATTTAATTCCACTAGCATATATTCACTCATCTCTAACCATTACCAATATGATTTTCATATGATAAAATTTGGTTAATAACTGTTACTGACTGGGTTGTGGAACCACTGTGCCATGATTTGAGGAATGCCTGGAGGGGCGTGACTAGGTGCTCACCAAGTATGACCTTGGATGCCTGGCGACTAGTGTTGAGCGATACGATACCGCAAGTATCGGGTATCGGCCGATATTAGCTCTATCGGACTTTCGATACTTAGTTCTGATATTTTCGTCTTATCGGATACCGGAATCGGATTTGTCACTGTCACTGTCAGTGTCCGTCGGTCGGGTCTGTCAGGAGTCAGCGGCACTTACCTGGCAGAAGATCTCCGGCGGTCACGGGCTGGACTGCTTGATGGCCGCCATCATCTTTCCCCGGCGGTCACATGTAGTTTCTCGCGATAACTGCAGTGACTGCTGGGTAATCCCGGCCGTAAAGCAGTCAGTCCGATGACGTCACCGCCGGGGAAGCAGGTAATCAGCTGTGCTGCGTCGCGATGACAGGCTCTGCCTGTCATTGCGATGTAGCAGAGCTGGATCGTCGTGGGACACTCGTTACTATGGACTGCGTCGGACAGGTGGTATACTGTTGTTTTGTTTTTTTTCTTTTCTTACAGGAGATCGATGGCGTCGCAGGAATGAGAGTATAATAAAATTAATGAAAACTGTGTTGTCTCTTTTATTTCA
>JARQOD010000001.1:798486616-798585110 GCA_033576555.1 Oophaga sylvatica
AGATGTGAGATAGAGCAATGGTGCAAAGTGATGTAGCAGAGTGGACTATGCGACGTAGTAAGAAAGCAGGAAACACTTCAAGTTAAACGTTGCATAATAAAATTTTTAATAATAACATTACAAAAGTGCAAATGGCTTATATTATGTGACATGTTTTGTTACTGTTCATACCCTTGATATGTGTTATACATGTGTGTTAATAAATACATATTCAACAAAAGTGCAAATAGCATTAGTGCCGAAGTTCGTGGAGACTTCTTAGGACTACAACCCCACCGGGGTAACTTCACAGTGTCCTTTACTTGTGCTTGTGGAGGACCCGCTCCAAACCTCCAACTGTGGTCTTGGGTGGGCTGCAAGACTTTCCTTGAGCAGACCTCACTTTCGGCCACACCAAACGGGTTTTTAGTTTCTGAGGTAGTTGAAAATAGTGCACAGTAAAGTTTTTTGTAAAACCAAGATGGAGCACCGAAGTGCCAACTATTTACAGAAAAGTTTGTGAGCCAGTACAGTTCATGGCTTCAAAGTTCAACATTTTCATTACAGTGAAACACCATTACCCAACCTGGGTATATTAAGGCAACAATAAACTTGTTCTTCTGAACATTCACCCGTCCGGGTACATCAAACCATTACCCAACCTGGGTATATTAAGGCAACAATAAACTTCTTTTTATGAACATTCACCCGTCCGGGTACATCAATAATTTAACAATTTACATACAGAGAACCTGTCCGGGTTATTTAGACTTCTTTGGCTGGCCTCTTACAGGTACCACCTGGTACTGTTCTGGAGCTTGCCAAACATCCGTGACAGGAGGGTCCACCCAGACCTGATGACGTTGTGTGGCCTGTACAGTGACGTCGTGACCCGCTATCTGGGTCTGTGTGGCCACCTCTTTCGTCTCCCTCCGGGTCTGGAACCCTATGTCCCGGACTGTACGAACCCCAGGGGGCATAACAGGCGCCGGGTACGGGCCAGCTATCATTATCATGTCCATAGCTGGGGCTGCTGAGGAGACCACTGAGGGAGGCTGGGGAGATTTACGGCGTGGGGTGGGCACTTGTGCAGAGGCCTGGTTGGGGGAGGCTGAAGGCTCGTAGGGTCTGTCAGTTTCCTGACACTCTGGGGAGTAGGGGTCGCACCTGGTGACATTTAGGGCGTACCATCCATTGTAACCCCAGTGTCGGGTGTAAGTCACCAAGTCTCCTGGCAACAGGTCCCTCCCCGGGTGTCCTTCTGGGAGGTGAGCCTCCACGTCCCGCCGGGTTACAAAAACTTCTAAATAAAGTCCAGGCTCCTGGATGAAGCCCCAACCACCTTTTAACTTAAAGTTCCGTACTGCACCCTTACGCCGCGGCTCCCTCACCGTACTTTTATCCTTTCTCATACGTGCCTTCTCTGCCAGGTCCTTCTCCAGGTGACGTTGCCGAAGCTTTTGGGATTCTCGCTGCTCCCTTTGTCGCTCTGCTTCCCGCTCCCGACGTCTCCACTCTTCCTCCTGACGCCGGTTGTAATTCTCCTCCACCAGCAGCTCCATGTCTCCAACATCAAACGCCAGCTTACGATGTCCGGTTTGCGGCAGCTCTCCTGGCGCCCGCCAGTCCTGGCGGCGCTCACCTGTGGCGGAAGCAGCCGGCTCTGGAACAGATGACGGTCGGGGCTCCGGTACAGGCAGGTAGAGCTCTGGTGCCTGCGCGGCCTCCTCCATGAGGACAGGTGTCGCTTCTTTTGCCTCAGCGACGGGGGCAGACAGCGGGATCTGGGGTGCTGGTGCGGCATTTTCAGCTGGAACGGGTGCCTCCACTGTGATACTGGCAACCGGTTCAGATTGCAAGGGCTGGGATGCCCGCACGGCCTCCTCTACTGGAACAGGTGCCTCCACTGAGATACTGGCAACCGGTTCAGATTGCAAGGGCTGGGATGCCCGCACGGCCTCCTCTACTGGAACGGGTGCCTCACCTTCCGGTACAGACACTTCAGGGGGTAAGAGGGATTGGCGCCGCTCCAATTGTAGTTTTAGGGCCCGCCAGCTCGCTTCCATCCTGGCGACCTCCTACCGGTGCCGGGCCAGGTCTCTCAGGGTATCCTCCGCTTCTTCCAGCGTAGGAGGGTTTCCAGGCCGGGTGCCAAACGGTGGCTCCGTGGCGATCGGGTCGCTTCCGTGGGGGGAGAGCTCTGACTCCTCCATCCCTTCCCACTTCTGCTCACGTCCATTCGCCATCTCTGCCAAGTCACATGTGTCATTAGCATCAGGAGAGGCGACATCTTTTGTAGGGAGGCGGGACCTTCGCATTAGTTTCCGCCCACTGAGAAGGATGAGGAGGCGGAACTCCAGAGCTGTGGGGCACGATCTTACATTGCAGTAACATTTAGAGTGTGCGGACATCGTTTTCGCGCCACGGAGTGAGTGTACGCCCACGAGAGCACGCCCTTATTCTTCACCTGTGCCTCGTGGCGCAGATATGACGGAAAAATGGCAAATACAGTCTATGATGATTTTTGCAATTCTCAAGCAAAAAAAACAGTTCAATTAAGGCACACAGGACTCGCTTATAGCGAGCTTCTGAATCCTGTTCGTGACGCCAAAGTTGAGTTGCACAGAGCCACAGGTTTTGGGGGTACTCGGCACCAAGCCCGTCGACTTCTATGGGGGATGTGACGGGTAGCACAGCTATGTCTGTGCCCTGGTCGCTCACTGGAATGTGGGATATTTCCAGGGGATGATAGAATGTTTGTGTAGTTTGTCGTGACGCCACCTGTAGTACCTGGTCAGGGTGACCAGCGCTGCTGTGCAGGTCCTCTGGCAGGGATGGTGTAGTGCAGCTAGGTGATAAGTCTTGTACAGGTAAGACGGTATCCTTCCAGGGCAGATAGATGTGAGATAGAGCAATGGTGCAGAGTGATGTAGCAGAGTGGAGTATGCGACGTAGTAAGAAAGCAGGAAAGGAAACAATTCTTACTACAAAGACATGCAGCATAAGGCTGCCTCAACCCCTCCCATCCAACTAGCTACACCCTGTTCTAACCAGCCTGAGCTAGACCATCCCATTGGGTCCGCCTACACTCAGCTGGCATAGTGTACTGTTGAATGCAGTGGTTGGAGTCAATGGGGTGTTTCCTCCTTACCTGAGAGTAAGTTGTCACACCGCTGGGTGCGATGCAACATCTCTGTGGCGACTGGACCCTCGGGTGCTTCTGTCTTTTCACAAATGCCGGCTTTACCCGGCAATTGAATCAGAGGCTATTTTACTATGTAGAAGTGAATAAACTATAAATATATGTATATATATATGTCACAATGACATGTATATATATATATATATATATATATGTATTCTAAGTGTGTATATTTTGTGTTTACAAGGAAAGAAAGTGTTTTTTTTAGTTGCGATATTTTGTTCCCATAGACTTACATGGGACTTCCGGTATCGGAATCGGATATATTTAGTGATATCGGCGATGCCATTCCGATCCGATATTTTTAGATATCGAGCAGTATCGCTCAACACTACTGGCGACTGATGATACCCTGATCCAAGGAAAAAAGAGGGAAGTGGAACCAGGTGCTACACCAGGACTGACCCCGGGTAGATTACAGCTGACATCCAAGGAATAGGAGACAGAAATGGCCAGTGATGGTAAACTTGGAAAGCACAGACAGACACAGCTGATGGACAGTCAGGCTATCATGGATGATGGACAGGCAGGCTGGCATTGCTGATGAACAGGCAGACTGGCATGGCTGATGGAAAACAGGCTGACATGGTGGATAGACAGCCAGGCATGCATGGATGACAGACAGGCAGGCTGGCATGGCTGAGAGCAGGCAGGCTGGCACGGCTGACAGACAAGCAGGCTGACATGGTGAATATGGTTGATAGTCAGGCAGGTGGGCATAGCTAATAGTAAGCAAGCAGGCACGGCTGAATGATAAGCAGGTATACAGGAATATAAACAGTGGGACCTGAGAACTAACAAGAGTGTTATGAACAAACTTAAAAAGTTGCACAAGCACCTCCCATCAGTTGCAGGTGCCTTATATAATGAACGTCTCCCAGCCATTTGCTAAGGACACTTTATGACAGCACGTGCTGTCCCTTTAAGAGGATGAGACCATGCGCGCCCTGAGGGCAGTGCCCAGGGATCTGCACACTGTGCATGCACCCTGGGTATCAGCATCTGGAGCAGGGAGTGCGGGACAGAGGCCATGTCGGTGAGTGAGTTGGAGTCTCTGCTGTTAGAGAGAGGCAGAAAGCAAAGATGCCAGCGCAACAATAACCTAGATTTCACTCCTAAGTTTTATATTAGATATACAAATTTATTAATTGTGATGGCTAGGATCAATGGTGTCCAGATCTTGAATGCCTACAGTAGGGAAAAAGTATTGAGGTTGAGGACAGGTGTCTTTTACACTGATAACAAGTTCAAACAGGTGCCATTACTACAGGTAATGAGTGGAAGACAGAGGAGCCTCTTAACCCCTCTCTGACATTAGACGTACTATCCCGTCCATAAAACCTGTGCCATTCTGCCCATGGACGGGATAGTACGTCATAGGCGATCAGCTGCGCTCCTGAGGGGAGCGCAGCTAATCGCCGCCGGGTGTCAGCTGATTATCACAGCTGACACCCGTGACTGTGTGTCAGGAGCGGTCACGGACCGCTCCCGGCACATTAACCCCTAGCACACCGCGATCAAACATGATCGCGGTGTACTGGGGGCACAGGGGAGGATCGCGCAGGGTGGGGGCTCCCTGCGCGCCCCCCTGAGACCCTCAGACCAGCGCGATGTGATCGCGCTGTTCTGAGGGCTTCCTCCCTCCCAGGACCCGGATCCAAGATGGCGCCGGGGTCCTGGAAGGAGGCGGCTTCCTCAGTGCCTGCTGAGAGCAGGCACTGAGAAGCCTGCAGCTATGCCTGAGCGATCGCTGGTGTGACAGAGTGCTGTGCACACTGTCACACCAGCGATTTGATAAAATACAGTGATGTCCCACCCTGGGACAAAGTAAAAAAGTTAAAAAAATAAAAATAAACATGTTATAAAAAAAATCCAAAATAAATTAAAAAAAAAAAAAAAAATTCCCCAATAAATTCATTTCTTCCTGTAAATAAAAAAAACAAAACAATAAAAGTACACATATTTGGTATCGCCGCGTCCGTAACGACCCCCCTATAAAACTGTCCTACTAGTTAACCCCTTTAGTGAACCCCTTAAAAAAAAAAAAAAAAAAAAACAAAGCAAAAAATCAATGCTTTATCATCATACCGCCGAACAAAAAGTGGAATAACGCGCGATCAAAAAGACCGATATAAATAAACATGGTACCGCTGAAAACGTCATCTTGTCCCGCAAAAAACGAGCCGCCATACAGCATCATCAGCGAAAAAATAAAAAAGTTATAGCTCGCAGAATAAAGCGATGCAAAAATATTTATTTTTTATATAAAAATGTTTTTATTCTATAAAAGCGCCAAAACATAAAAAAATGATATAAATGAGGTATCGCCATAATCGTACTGACCCGAAGAATAAAACTGCTTTATCAATTTTACCACACGCGGAACAATAAAAACGCCTCCCCCAAAAGAAATTCATTAATTGCTGATTTTTGTTCATTCTAACCTCCCAAAAATCGAAATAAAAAGTGATCAAAAAATGTCACCTGCTCAAAAATGGTACAAAAAAAAAACGTCAACTCGTACCGCAAAAAATAAGACCTCACATGACTCTGTGGGCCAAAATATGCAAAAATTATAGCTCTCAAAATGTGGCGATGCAAAAAACTATTTTTGCAATAAAAAGCGTCTTTTAGCGTGACAGCTGCCAATCATAAAAACCCGCTATAAATAGTAAATCAAACCCCCCTTTATCACCCCCTTAGTTAGGGAAAAATAATAAAATTAAAAAAATGTATTTATTTCCATTTTCCCATTAGGGTTAGGGTTAGGGTTGCGGCTAAAGTTAGGGTTAGGGTTGGCGCTAAAGTTAGGATTAGGGTTAGGGTTGGGATTAGGGGTGTGTTAGGGTTAGGTTTGTGGTTAGGGTTGGGACTAGGGTTAGGGGTGTGTTGGGGTTAGGGTTGGAGTTAGAATTGGGGGGTTTCCGCTGTTTAGGCACATCAGGGGCTCTCCAAATGTGACATGGCGTCTGATCTCAATTCCAGCCAATTCTGCGTTGAAAAAGTCAAACGGTGCTCCTTCACTTCTGAGCTCTGCCATGCGTCCAAACAGTAGTTTATCCCCACATATGGGGTATCAGCGTACTCTGGACCCCAAGAGTTATTGTGCAATTTGTCCTATTTCTTCTGTTACCCTTGGGAAAATAAAAAACTGGGGGCGAAAATATCATTTTTGTACAAAAAAAAATATTTTTTTGTTTTTACGGCTGTACATTATAAACTTCTGTGAAGCACTTGGGGCTTCATAGCGCTCACCAAACACCTAGATAAGTTCCTTGTGGGGTCTATTTTCCAAAATGGGGTCACTTGTTGGGGATTTCCACTGTTTAGGCGCATCAGGGGCTCTCCAAATGCGACATGACGCCCCCAGACCATTCCATCAAAGTCTGCAATCCAAAACGTCACTACTTCCCTTCCGAGCCCTGACATGCGCCCATACAGTAGTTTTCTCCCACATATTGGGTATCAGCGTACTCAGGACAAATTGGGCAACAACTTTTGGGGTCCAATTTCTCCTGTTACCCTTGTAAAAATAAAATATTGGGGCGAAAAAATCATTTTTGCAAAAAAAAAAAAAAAGATTTTTTATTTTTACGACTGTGCGTTATAAACTTCTGTGAAGCACTTCGGGGTTCAAAGTGCTCACCACACATCTAGATAAGTTCCTTGTGGGGTCTATTTTCCAAAATGGGGTCACTTGTGGGGGGTTTCCACTGTTTAGGCGCATCAGGGGCTCTTCAAATGCGACATGACGCACCCAGACCATTCCATCAAAGTCTGCAATCCAAAACGTCACTACTTCCCTTCCGAGCCCTGACGTGCGCCCATACAGTAGTTTTCTCCCACATATTGGGTATCAGCGTACTCAGGACAAATTGGACAACAACTTTTGGGGTCCAATTTCTCCTGTTACCCTTGTGAAAATATAATATTGGGGGCGAAAAAATCATTTTTGTAAAAAAAAAAAAGATTTTTTATTTTTACGGCTGTGCGTTATAAACTTCTGTGAAGCACTTTGGGGTTCAAAGTGCTCACCACACATCTAGATAAGTTCCTTGTGGGGTCTATTTGCCAAAATGGGGTCACTTGTGGGGGTTTCCACTGTTTAGGTGCATCAGGGGCTCTCCAAATGTGACATGACGCCCCCAGACCATTCCATCAAAGTCTGCAATCCAAAACGTCACTACTTCCCTTCCGAGCCCCGACGTGTGCCCATACAGTAGTTTTCGCCCACATATTGGGTATCAGTGTACTCAGGACAAATTGGACAACAACTTTTGCGTTCCAATTTCTTCTGTTACCCTTGTGAAAATAAAATATTGGGGGCGAAAAAATCATTTTTGTAAAAAAAAAAAAAGAATTTTTATTTTACGGCTGTACGTTATAAACTTTAGTGAAACACCTGGGGGTTCAAAGTTCTCACCACACATCTAGATAAGTTCCTTGAGGGGTCTAGTTTCCAAAATGGTGTCATTTATGGGGGTTTCCACTGTTTAGGCATATCAGGAGCTCTCCAAACACGACATGGCGTCCAGCCAATTCTGCGTTGAAAAAGTCAGACGGCGCTCCTTCCCTTCCAAACTCTGCCATGCACCCAAACAGTGGTTTACCCCCACATATGGGGTATCAGCGCACTCAGGACAAATTGCACAATAACTTTTGGAGTCTTGTTACCCTTGGAAAAATAAAAATTGGGGTGAAAAGATCATTTTTGTGGAAAAAATATGATTTTTAAATTTTACGGCTCTACGTTATAAACTTGTGTGAAGCACTTGGGGGTTCAAATTGCTCATCAAAAATATAGATAAGTTCCTTAGGGGTCTAGTTTCCCAAATGGGGTCATTTGTGGGGGGTTTCCACTGTTTAGGCACATCAGGGGCTCTCCAAATGCAACATGGCATCCAAACTCAATTCCAGCCAATTTTGGTTGGAAAAAGTCAAATGGTGCTCCTTCCATTCCGAGCTCTGCCGTGCGCCCAAACAGTGGTTCCCCCCCACATATGGGGTATCAGCGTACTCAGGACAAATTGTACAACAACTTATGTGGTCCAATTTCTCCTGTTACCCTTGGGAAAATAAAAAATTAGTGACTAAAAGATAATTTTTGTGGGAAAAAAATAGGATTTTTTATTTTCATGCCCGGGCATTATAAACTTGTGTGAAGCACTTGGGGGTTCAAAGTGCTCACCAAAGAGCTAGATAAGTTCCTTAGGGGTCTAGTTTCCAAAATGGGGTCACTTGTGGGGGGTTTCCACTGTTTAGGCTCATCTGGGCACTGCAAACGGAACATGACCCCCATTAACGTCTGCATTCCAAAACGTTACTACTTCCTTTCCAAGCCCTGCCGTGCGCCCAAACAGTTTCCCCCCCCCCACATATGGGGTATCAGCGTACTCAGGACAAATTGGACAACAACTTTTGGGGTCCAATTTCCTTGGGAAAATTCAAAAATTTGGGACTAAAAAATCATTTTTGTGGAAAATTGATTTTTTTTTTTTCACACCCAGGCTTTATAAACTTTTGTGAAACACTTGAGGGTTCAAAGTGCTCACAACAGATCTAGATAAGTACCTTAGGGGGTCTAGTTTCCAAAATGGTGTCACTTGTGGAGGGTTTCCACTGTTTAGGCGCATCAGGGGCTCTCCAAACGCGACATGGCATCCAATCTAAATTCCAGCCAATTTTAGTTTGAAAAAGTCAAACGTCGCTCCTTCCCTTACGAGCTCTGCCGTGTGCCCAAACAGTAGTTTTCCCCCACATATGGGGTATTGGCGTACTCAGGAGAAATTGCATAACAACCTTATCTGTCCATTTTCTCCTTTTACCCTTGTGAAAATAAAAAAAAAGTTTGTAAAAGATCATTTTTGTGGCTAAAAAGTAAAATATTCATTTTTTCCTTCCACGTTGCTTTAGTTACTGTGAAGCACCTGAAGGGTTAATAAACTTCTTGAATGTGGTTTTGAGTACCTTGAGGGGTGCAGTTTTTAGAATGGTGTCACTTTTGGGTATTTTCTGCCATATAGACCCCTCAAAGTGACTTCAAATGTGAGGTGGTCCCTAAAAAAAATGGCTTTGTAAATTTTGTTGTAAAAATGAGAAATCGCTGGTCAACTTTTAACCCTTATAATTTCCTAACAAAAAAAAATTTTGGTTCCAAAATTGTGCTAATGTAAAGTAGACATGTGGGAAATGTTATTTCTTAACTATTTTGTGTGATATATTTCTCTGTTTTAAGGGAATAAAAATTCAAAGTTTGAAAATTACAAAATTTTAAAAATTTTCGCCATATTTGCGTTTTTTTCAAAAATAAACGCAAGTTATATCGAAGAAATTTTACCACTAACATGAAGTACAATATGTCACGAGATAACAATCTCAGAATCGCGAAGATCCGTTGAAGCGTTCCAGAGTTATAACCTCATAAAGAGACAGTGGTCAGAATTGTAAAAATTGGCCCGGTCATTAACGTGCAAACCACCCTTGGGGGTGAAGGGGTTAAAGAAGAAGTTACAGGTCTGTGAGAGCCAGAAATCTTGCATGTTTTAAGTTGACCAAATACTTATTTTCCACCATAATTTGCAAAATAAATCTTGCCAAATCAGACAAGGCGATTTTCTGGATTTGTTTTCTTTCTTATTTTGACTCTCATAGTTGTGGTCCACCTATGATGTCAATTACAGGCCTCGCTCATCTTTTTAAGTGGGAGAACTTGCACAATTGGTGGCTGACTAAATACTTTTGTTCCACACTGTATGTTCTTATGCTTAATACCTTTGGGTCAAAAAGAAAACTTTATTATACAAGTGAATGAGTGATGCATCCTATGCTAAACAGAAGCATTATATTTGTAACCCTTCATTGCACATTAGCCCATTCATCAGGCAAGCTACCAAATAAATGTCTGAGGCCTCGTAATGTTGGATTTTTTTCATTCCAAAAGCTTGCAAATTTAACGTCACATACATTTTTCTACAGGGCTGTAACACTTCACAGAGATTTAGGACTGCACTGTGTGGTGCAATAATTAAATGTTCATTCCCCTCGTCATAGATGGTATTGTCAGTGAATACTATTGCAATTTGCAATTTTTTTAAATTTTAAGACGTTCAATTGCTTACATTTCACTGCAGCGGTTGCTAAATATGAGCAGTGCTTGCAAGCTCTTTTTCTTTGCACTTGTAAGCATTTCTTTGAAGGTGACTGTGTTAGAGCTTGATCCCTGCCAGCTTTTGTGCATTGCCTACAAGTTGCCTACAAGTTAGTCAGCAATGGTGGTCAGTCTACTAGGAACCTACAGACAAAACAAATGTGTTAATATTTCAAGAATGGCTGGAAATGTTAATATACCATAAACTGCATAAATGCTTGTTTTTACAAGTATTAACTCACAATACCCATCGTATAAAGATGAGAATAACCCTTTAAGTATTTTCTTCTGGTGATCCAAAGGTGGTTTTAAATTTTCACACGAGATGAGCGGACTATCAATGTGAAGAAGTGATTTATTTTAGTCATTCATATATTGTTCTCAGAGAGGTTTAATTTACACTCCTGTTTCTTATAAATGTGACTGTTTTGGATTTTTGCCATTTCAGGTAGCTTTTCAGAATAAGCTGCCATGTATGTACAAGAGAAGTAACACTATCTCTGGTCATTATATGACTTGTATCCTGCATTTTTTTTACGAGTTTTCCTATCTCAATTTTTCAGTTATCTCAGAGTTAGTGGGTAGAGAGAGACTAATTGGTTAAATGTTCTCCACTCTTTGTACTGGCTCATGGGCACCAATTCATCAAGACGGGCAATTTTCCTGATTCCATGCCTCTTAATGAATCGTCAGTGGCTGATGAGGGGTGTACAACACCAGAAATTTTACTCCAGTCACTGATTAAAGTAAAATTTCTGGCTGATCTGGGAGAAACTGGTGTAAAAATGGCAAAAGTTGCAAAATGTTGCGCAACTCCAAATTGCACCAAAATTTTGCAGCTATGCAAAGCAATTTACTCTAGAATTTTGGCAAAATTGCACTGATAAACTGGGGCCGGAAACTTTTTACCTATTGAGCTCATACAGTAGCTTAGTGGTACTGCCTGCTAAACAGAATACTGCAATGTTTTTTGAGCAACCATTACTGGTCTCAGGACTGGTCCCCCACCAATCTGCTGCACAGGTTAGAGAGGAACTAGATATTAAATAAAAATTAAATGGTAAGTATTCATTAAATCTATTAAATTAAAATTTTCTTTGTGAAATTAGTATCTACTGATTGATGTTCCTAGCACAGCAGATCAGATAGCGTCTCTACAAACTATTTTATTGCATCAGGCTTAGATACAGGCAGGAATCGTCGTACATCCGGCATTTACTAACCCGACGTGTGTCTGAAATCAGCTTCACTTAACATAAATTCAGACAGGCAGTCTTTCACTTTGCTTCCATTAATGAATATGAGATGACTGCGCCTTTGCAAGTGGTTGCGGAAGAAACACAACGAACTAGGGCTGTTAAGCTTGTCTTGGATTTATTTCCCCATTAACGTTTTTATACTGATAAACAAAATGTAGTTTCCATCATGATCTAGTAATGAACTGTGAAATAAAAATAATGGCATACTTCGACAGTTAATGTCCCTGATTCCTCATAAGGATTTTTTTTTTATACAAACCCTGTATTGTCAATGTTCTTATTGAAATAACTCATAATCTTTCCGTGGTAAACCTACAGCCTGATAAATTATTCTAAATAGTTCATCCCATCAAGTTTGCTATATTTCTACTGCTGTAGGTTTTGTTCAGGAACAGAATGTAATTAATGATTCAATCTTCCTAACCACAGTGGCTGTAAGCAAAGCAATTGCTGGTTGTGTTTTGTGGCTGACCTTTTCTGTGCAACATGCTTGAAGAGATTGCCTTGGTGAGATAGTGAATGAAATGACACCTTGTAAATAACCTTCCATCTGCTATACATTACTGCATGCAGTATTGTTTTGTGGAGCTGAACCATCCGCAGTAATATCCTGATTTTCACATACTAATAGTTTAGGGAAAAAGTGTCTGACCACCTTTAATGCCTGAAATTCTGTGATAAAATGCAGAGAAAAAGAAGGTTTGGGACTTGTTGACGTTCTGCCAATAGCAGTTCAAATTTGTGCTAAGGCTAATCCGAAATATGCTCTTGAGATTGAGACGTCATTGTATTAATGTTTTATACTATTTACAATTTACTGGTATGATTTTGTAATGAACTTCTCCTTTCTGGATGAGTTATAGTGATCTTTTTATTTATTTTATATTTGGTCTTTTAGCTGTATATAAAAAATGATAGATATATTCATCGAGCTCACAATTAACTAAGATTACAATTATCCTTATTCCTTGTGATGTTATTGGAACAACAATCCTTTTCAGTCAATTTTATGCAGATTTTAGGTACTATGAACATATTATAAACCTTTATACATAAATGAATTGTAAGATGACCGCCGGACAGGTACTAGAGGATAAAAATGTATCATTGAGGTAGGCAGCCTCGGTGATGTAAGCCTGCTCCAGCACATATAATGCCGAGCAAGTTAATAGGGTGTGTCAAGAGCCTGGTTTCCAAGCAGTTAGAGAGATGGATGGGACTGGCTGCTCATACATTCCCACCCTGGTGTGTGATATGGCAGATAAAAAGGAGACCAGTTGTCTCATTCAGTGACTGAGAATTCAGTGACTGAGAATGGAGGTGAGAAGCCTTCTTGTGTGTAAATGCTAGATGTTAAGCTGTCCGGGCTAGAACAGACCAACACGTATGTGCCGTTGTATATATTTTTTGCTTTCCTTATGCCCATGGGTCGTTAAATCATTTATTTATTGCTTGGTTTATGAAGGTTGAATAAATCTGCCTGGACATTATTTAAGAACTGCCTTCCGTGTATTCTTCAAACGCTGCAGAGTGAGCAGAAACAATACAGAATATAATATGAAATACATTATTATACAAATACACATTATCATACTGTTTGTCATAGGTAGTTTTCTTTTTTTTCCAAAGACAGGAGTAGATTCCTGATGACAGGAATATACACTCCTCAACATTAAAATTGCAACACCAAGAAGGAAAAGTTGTAGAGTTATGGAAATCCTAAGATGAATAGACATGTTAATGATATGCAAATGATAAAAAATGGAAACAAAATACTCAAAACATCTCAATTTATTCAGTATCATGTATGAGTGCCATGCACAGAAATACATGTAGTTACACTCCTTGGCTCCTATGAATTATGTTATTAATGGTTATCTGAGGAATATTCTGCAATCCTGAATGCACTTGGGCATGCAAATCATCAAGATTCACTGCTGGCAGCTCCCTTTGCAATTGCTGACCAATAACGTTCCAGATGTGCTTTTTTCACTTTTGTTATTTCTGAGTGTGCACCATTTATTTTGCGTTTCTTTACTCTTTTGTTGTAGTAGATGTGCTTGATCAATGGCAAGTCAGAAGGATCTGAAGGCCATGGTTTAGGCCATGCAGGATGCTCACAAAGGCACAAGCAATATGCATCCTAACATTCCCAACAAGGAGAAAACTTAGTCAAAATATGCCAAAACTATAAAAGTTTATTGATATACACAAAATAATAACAATCCAAAAAATTACAAAAAAGTGTACATGGGTAAATTTAATCTGGGTTAAATGTGATTAAATCCGTGGGTGAAAAGAGAGGCTGGAGGGTAAATCAGGACTAAATAGTAGAGTGCAAACAAACAAGAATTTTGTCCCATTTTAGAAGTTGATAAGAGACATTGTTGTAAAACTGGTACCCCCACCTTCAAGTATCATTTAACATAGATCTGTAGTAAAGCGGTTATCTAGTATGTGGGTAATTCTCCAGTGTATAATACAGCATGTCTATGAGTTCTTTGGTTATACACTGTACATGTTCAGAAAGTATAATCTATGCAGGGAGTAGTTACTCATTTTATTAGTCCATCCTGCCTAGACTACAGCCACTAGTTACCACCACAGGGCAAGTGGATAGAGCCGGGGAAAGCGCCAGAATTGGTGCATCTAATAGATGCGTCTTTTCTGGGGTGGCTGGGGGCTGCTATTTTTAGGCTGGAGGGGCCAATATCCATGGCCCTTTACCAGCCTGAGAATACCAGCCCCCAGTCGTATGCTTTAGCTTGGCTGGTTGACAAAAATGGGGGAACTTCATGCCATTTTTTAAAATTATATTTAAATAATTTTAAATAATGGCTTTAGGGGTCCCTCTATTCTTGATAACCAGCATAACTAAAGCTGACAGCTGAGGGTAGCAGCCCGCAGCTCTCAGTTTTGCCATACTGGTTATCAAAAATACAGGGGAACCCATGATTTTTTTTTTATTTATTTATAGTGCAGAGTCCGGCTGATGAGTATTCCTATCAGCTGCCACCTGCTCTCTTTGTTATTAGTGGCAGCAGGCATAGGTTGAGGGGAGTAGTAGTCCCACCAGGCGATGCCTTTGACTGGAGACAAACTTTTCACCTCGAGCTGTGGGCTCACATTGTCATCTGACAGCGTTGGAGCCCAGCGCTCTGACTTGTGGTATTAATCTTACCACCGATCAGAACATCTGGTGTTTCTCACACTGTCATGCAGATGACAGCGCTAAAAACACCCAGTATTCGGGGGGCCGAACCCAAACAGTAACACCGACTTCCTGGTGAAGTTCGTGTTTGGGGTCCGTGCACGAACAGTAGGTGTTTGGTACGAACCGTGAACTTTACTGTTCTGATTTGCCCATCTTTACTGGAGAGAGCTGGCAGAGATGTTAAGTGTTGACTTCTCTCCTGAAATATAGATACTGCACACACTTTGCAACGTTCTGATCGCCAAACTCCTTGGAAACAGCTGTACACTACATAAGATAAAAGCTTTTACAGATCGAGAATAACAGCAAATAGAAAAACCAAACCAGCTGAAAATGTGCTTATTTCCATGCCTTCTAACTAACTAAAGAAATGTAATAACATGAAAATACCCCTTTAAATAACCAATAGAGACATTCTTTAAAGTAATTGTGTCATGATAATAAGTCTTTTTTCAGAGCTTGGTTTTACTATCACTGACTAGCATCTGTAAACCATGTGTACCCACCTGTTTGCCATGCATCAACAGCTATACATAGCATTACATTTATTCAGCTTTACATGCTGACTGTTTGAATGAATAACTGTTCATGTAATGCAATCAGATGATCTACCTATGTGGTAGAAGTATAATAATGAGTTTATAATTTACATATAAATATATATTATTTCATATTCTTGTTACAAAATATCTCTGCTTATTAGCAACTAAAAATGACAGAGAAAAATGGTGTCAGTTGTTACATAATCATACTGAATGTAAACTCTGGTTCAGTTGTAGGTTTGTATTTTGCTTGTGGAATATTAGGCCTGTCTACAAACATTTATTAACATTTTATGCACATAAAATATAATTGAAAAAGAATAATTAAAATTAACTAATTAACAAATTATTAATTTTGAGCATTCCTGCTAAGACCTTCATCTTTTCGACAGCCAATTTCAGAAATATTAATTACGCTACCCGTCTGTGCAGTTAGTTCCTGAATTGTAAACCCTTCAACTTCCCTGAATTATGCTGCAGTCATAGTATTATTGGTTGTCAGGGCTAAGGCCTCTTTCACACATCCGTTTTTTCCAATCAGTCACAATCCGTCAAAGTTCCAGAAAAACGGATCCAGTGTAAATTGTAAAAAACTGTTGCTACGGATCAGTTATTTTGACGGATCCTTCATGGCGCTGAGGTGAACGTTTGAACCTCATGAGATGCGCTTCTGGAGGGAGAGAGAGAGAGAGAGAGATAGAGAGAGGGAGAGAAAGAGAGGGAGATTTTTCTATGTGCCAGAATGGCTGTGGGGGTTAAATTAAAGGAAAAGAACTGAATAAACGGATCCGTTGATGGAATCCATGCTTTGACGGACAGTGACGGATCCTGCGCCCTTAGGCTTCCATTATAGCCTACGACGGATGGTGCTGGATCCGTCGTTGTCCGACTTTTCGACGTACAGAAAAAACGCTCCTTTGTCCGATGGACAAAGATTTTTTGACGGATCCATCAAAAGACAGATGAAACGTGTGGCCATTCTTCGCAATATGTCGTTAATACAACTCTATGAGAAAAAAACGGATCCTGCGGCATCAATTGCAGGATCCGTTTTTTTTCACAAAACGACGGATTCTGACTGATGGCAAAAAACGGGTGTGTGAAAGAGGCCTAAGAAGGTATCTTACTTCCAGGAACCAATAACCAAGAAGATGAGTTGGTCTGAGAAAAAAACTGCAGTAAGTTATATATTTATAACATTACATTTTAGCAATCTCATATATTTATATTTAAAGAAGCCCTCTCATGAATCTTTTTTCAAATAAATCTGTGTATATGTTTATGCAGTTTAGTGTATATGTGTTAAAATACTAACCTACCTCTGCCAACGCCATTCTACTCCTCCGTTGATTGACATCACAGCTCTTCAGACTCTCGGGGTCACACTAAACTCTGCGTGAAGATAATTTTTCAATCTAAGGTTCCATAGGTTTACAAAGAGACTTACTACTAACGTATGGAGCATACTGTTTTTTCAACAAACTATGCAAAAAAATATTACAAGCAAATATAAGAAACTTTCTAATAGATGGTTTTGACCCACTTGCCAAGATGGATTGGTTAAATTGTAGATCTGAATGAACAGTTACCGTAAGAAATATCAGTGCAGGACAACCAGCTAGAATGTAGAACAATAGAGCTGGTTTAGCTTGTCAACACCAGGAGCAGAATGGAACAGCAGAGCTGGATAAGGAACATTGTAACTGAATATGCTGGATGGCATGTAGAATATCATGGAACAATAGGGCTCTTTTGTACAGCAGAGCTGGATTTAAACAGGCACCTTGAAGCAGTAGAGCTGTATAGATAGACAGGTATCTTTGTATAGTAAAGTCAAGTGTGTAGACAGCACTATGGAATCGTAGAGCCACACAGCCAGATAGTCATCTTGGTAAAGGAAAGCCAAGTATCCAGACAGCACCTTGATATAGCAGAGTGAAGTGTGCAAACAACAAATTATAATAGCAGAGAAGAGTTAAATTGGAGGCACACTTTAAGGAAACTAAAGCAGAGCCCAACAAGAGCACAGAGTTTGGTTTGTGATGTGGCTAAGCTGAGTGAAAGCTTGTGGTAGCAGTGCAGGTTTAAAAAGCCTAGCAAGTGTCATCAGCAGTATGTGCTGCATTAATATGGTAGCCCAATACAGATGAAAGAGGAAGGAGCTAGCTACTGAGGAAGGAACATGCACAGATTTATATTGAAGCCAAGACTAGGGTGTAACATATATCTTCTCAGAAAAATATTATTAAGATTATTTTTGAGTTTTTGAGCCACTTCTTCATTTCCACCCACCTCCTGAATTTACCTTTCACTCATATTGATTAAAGCAAGATAGGCTGCCAGCTCACTGAAGTATCAGGTTACATTTTGCTATTAAAGCCTCTGGACAGGCAAATAATGAGGAGCACAGAGAGAAAGCAAGCCAAGGCAGAAGGAAAGACAGATTGTGTTGCAGCTTCTAGTAAGTGATATAAATTATGCCAGTGCTGGATTCAGAGTGCTGCTGTGTAATGTTTTCACTGCTGCTGTATATTGTCCTCCTTGCTGCTTCTGTTTTTGAACAGTTTTTGAACATGACGTACACTGAGAAAGATCAACAGGAATCCCTCTCCCTGTTATTAAGTATTGGAGCGGGCACCACCTGTAAAATTAAATACTTTATGACCTTGGACATATAAGTTGTTAGGGTCTGTGGAAAGCACCAAATATATGATGTGGAGAGTTGCGTTCGCAGCCCGGGGTCCACTGTGCAGTCGGAGCCTGCTGCTAGTAAAATGGCGCAAGAAGCGAACTCTGTTATCCCGCAGAGTCGCCGAAATAAACGCTGTAACGCGCTGTGGCAAAATGTGCGAACTCTGTTAATCCACAGAGCCGCTAGAAGGAATGCCGCAGCGCTATATGGCGATGTGTGCGAACTCACTAAACACAACTGAGTCGCAAAATAAACACGCTAGGGCACTGTCTAGCGTTAGAAGCGAACCCTGTTACGTCACAGAGCCGCTGAGACAAACTTCTGTGTCCTGTCAGGCACCCAGGTACACAGTTAACTTCTAAGCGAACATAGAAGTGATCATGCGCTAATGTCCTCGCGGGAGGCACCCGCATTCTATGGCGTCTGAACGCCAGGCCCTGAATACGGCAATCAAACTCCTCACCGGTTATGCCGGTAATCTAGGGCATCTAGGACCCCGACCCTGACCAGCTAGCATACCAAACTCCTCACCGATCAAGTTGGTAGTCTAGGGGCTTATTTCAGCCGGGCCCTAACCACAACACACGCATGACCACACTGGCGCAAAGCATATAAAGATTGACACTAGCGCATGGCGGCCCAGCCATGCCACCCTTTTATAGTAACAGCTCCAGGACCTGCCAGAAACAAGGACCAATGAAACTGTTCCAGAACACCAGTAGTCACAGGACCTTCCTGGCGGACCAATAGGAGCTGCTGCAGTACCTGAGCATGTGACTCCTGATCTCCAATGAGAGATCTCACCCTGGGCATGCTCAGAAGGGGAAAACAAGGACTTTGTCCTAAAGACGTCTGCTCGCCGCTAACCAGTACTGGCCACAATAGCAAAGCCTGGAGATGCAGCAATAATCCTCTGCACACTGTTAGACTGGGTGAGACGCTGGGACCGACGTCTAAGCTGAGCAGAGTCCACTGCGGCCGGAGATGAATGGGAGACCGCAGCTGGGATGGTTCGAGATTCCCCTTGTGCAGAAGCGGGAACTCGACCCCTAACATTACCCCCCCATCTCTGGGCCTCGCTACGCTCAAAGGCAGCGATGAGCTGCGGAGAATGAACCGGCTCCCAGGACCTATCCTCAGGCCCATAACCCCTCCAATCCACCCAAAAAATTTTTTTGCCCCATACCACCTTGCACCCTACAATGGCATTCACCTCGTAGTCGTCCGAAGACGAACCCGACGTCCCGGCAGATGACTCAGGAAACCGGGAGATGACCACGGGTTTTAGGAGGGACACATGGAAGGTGTCGGAGATACCAAGGATAGGCGGAAGGGCCAAACGGTAAACCAAAGGGTTCACCTGCTCGAGAACCTTGAAGGGACCCAAATAGCGGGGTGCCAACTTAGTGGATTCCACCCGTAGCCTGATGTTTCAGGCGGAGAGCCACACTAGGTCGCCAGGAGCAAATGTCGGAGCGGGACGCCGATGGGCATCGGCAGAAGACCTCATCCTTTCCTTGGAAGCCTGAATGGCATCCTGGGTGCAGTCCCATATGTCCCGTGCTTTCAAAGTCCAGTCTGCCACCCTGGAGTCGGCGGAAGCCACGGGCATGGGCACCGGTACCCGCGGATGCTGGCCGTAATTTAAGAGGAATGGGGTCTGTCCGGTGGAGTCAGCCACAGCATTGTTTAGCGCGAACTAAGCCCACGGTAGCAAGGATGCCCAGTCATCCTGCCTGGCAGAGACAAAATGTCGCAAGTAGGTGACCAAGGTCTGGTTGGCCCTCTCTACCAACCCATTAGTCTCGGGATGATATGTTTTTGTGCTTGCCATTTGCATTTTTCTCTGCATTTCTGTGAGGTTGGCCAGGTTCCCCTCCCCGGAGGGCTTGGGCTCCTCTCGGTTCCTGTGGAGCCACTGTTGTTTGTTCATTTGCCTTTTCCAGTTTTTTCAGTGGCTGCGGCTTAGTTTTGTTACACCAGAGAACTAATTTAGGTGGTAGAGGTCGTGTGATCTCAGGTGTTTTTGCAATTAGTAGCTTTGACTTTTTTTTAGGGTTTTTTGGAATTGCAGTAAGTATCCTTCCTATCCTTTTCTGTCTAGGCAGATTGGGCCCCAGCGTTTGCTCATACTATTTTCTCTCTGTGTCTGTATTTCCTCTTGTCTAACCGCCATTACATGTTTGAGGGCTTCTATGTTCTTTGGGGATCTGCTCCAGGGCAGATAGCTTTCCTCTTTCTATCTTTAGGTGTAGTTAGCCTCTCAGGCTGTGACAAGGCGTCTAGGACCAACGTAGGAACGCTCCACAGCTGCCTTTAGTTGTGGTGGTTAGTCAGGGTACTGCAATCCAGTAGATTCCAACCTCTCTGGTGTATTGCCGTTTTTGCCTGCTCTCCTCAGCTACCAAAACATAACAGTATCACCGACCCAAACTGAAAATTATATGGTACTCACAAAAGGGAAAAATAGTGTGGAAAGAAAAAAGTTGTCAGAGTTGTCAGAGATTTTTTTTTTTTTTCTCTGCATTTTTTTTCCCTCTTTTTCTCGGGGTGCTGAGGAGGATTTTTTTTTCTCTCAATGGAGTTTGCACAGTTGTCTGGCCGTGTGGATCAGCTTGCCACTGAAGTTCGGAGTATTGCTACCTATCTTGCAGGGTTGCCTGTTGTGGAACCTAGGATCCCCATGCCAGATTTGTTTTGGGGGGATCGAGCTAATTTTCTGAATTTCAAAAATAACTGTAAGTTGTTTTTTGCCTTAAAACCTAAGTCCTCAGGGAACGCAGCACAGCAGGTTCAAATTGTCATCTCTCTCCTGCGCGGCGATCCTCAGGATTGGGCTTTTTCCCTGACACCTGGGGACCCTGTTTTGAGTAATGTTGATGCATTTTTTCTGGCTCTGGGTTATAGTACGATGAACCTAATGTCACTGATCAAGCTGAAAAAACCTTGTTGGCATTAAATCAGGGGCTTGAGGACGCTGAGTTGTACTGTCAGAAATTCCGAAAGTGGGCAGTTCTTACCAAATGGAATGATGATGCTTTGGCAGCCCTTTTTCGGAAGGGTCTGTCAGAGAATGTAAAAGATGTTATGGTGGGTTTCCCTGCTCCCTCTGGTCTGAATGATTCTATGTCATTGGCGATTCAAATTGACAGACGTTTGCGTGAGCGTAGAGGTAGGCGTGGAATGGTGTTGCCTTGTGAACCAGCTTCTGAAACCATACAGTGTGATAGAGTGGCTTCTTGGGCACAGCGTCATGAGTTTCGAAAACGCAATGGGTTATGTTTCTACTGTGGTGATGCCTCTAATGCTATTTCAGTCTGCCCTAAGCGCTGAAGACTTTTTGCATGCTCAGTTGTCTTGGGTAGTGTTCAGACTAAATTTCTGTTGACTGTTACCCTGATTTGCTCCCTGTCCACATTTTCTGCTCAGGCTTTTGTTGATTCGGGAGCAGCTATTAACCTGATGGATTTTGATTTTGCTAAACGTTGTGGGTTTCCCTTGATACCCCTACGGAAGTCTATTCCCCTACTGGGGATGGATTCTACCACTTTGGCTGAGAATAAACCCCAGTTCTCTACTCAGGTGATAATGAGGGTTGAACCTGATCATCAGGAGAGTTGCAAATTTTTGGTGCTGTATAATCTGCATGACATTATTGTATTAGGTTTCCCTTGGTTGCAGTCTCATAATCCTGTTTTGGATTGGAAATCTGTGTCTGTAACCAGTTGGGGCTGCCAATGTGTTAATGCCAACACTCCTGTTTTTCTGCCTCTCCCTAGGCTCAAGATGTGCCTGACTTTTTGACAGATTTTTCTGATGTGTTTAGCGAAAGTAAATCTGCATCCTTACCCCCCATAGGAGCTATGACTGCACTATTGAATTAGTGCCTGGTAGTAAATTCCCTAAAGGTCGCCTTTTTAACTTGTCTGTACCTGAACATGACGCTATGCGGTCTTATATCAATCAGTCATTGGAGAAGGGTCATATCAGACCATCCTCTTCACCCTTGGGTGCCTATTTTTTCTTTGGGCCAAAAAGGATGGTTCATTAAGGCCGTGTATTGATTATCGTCTCTTGAACAATATCACTGTGAAATATCAATATCCGTTACCCTTGATTTCTGACCTGTTTTCCAGGGTGAAAAGTGCTACTTGGTTTACCAAGCTTGACCTCAGGGGGGCGTATAACCTTATTCGCATTAAGCACGGGATGAATGGAAGACGGTGTTTAATACTCCAGAGGGGCATTTTGAGTACCTAGTGATGCCCTTTGGGCTCACTAATGCTCCTTCCGTCTTCCAGTCCTTCATGAATGACATTTTCAGGGATTTTGTGGATAAATTTCTGATTGCTTATTTGGATGATATCTTGATTTTTTCCAATGACTGGGACTCTCATGTGAAACATGTTCTGACTGTGTTCCAGATTTTGAGAGAGAATGCTCTGTATGTGAAGGGATCAAAGTGTCTTTTTGGCGTACAGAGGATCTCATTTCTGGGATTCATTTTGTCTCCATCTGTTATTGAAATGGACCCGGTCAAGGTTCAGGCCATCTGTGATTGGGTCCAGCCTTCTTCATTAAAGGCTCTTCAGAGATTCTTGGGTTTTGCCAATTTTTATCGTAAATTTATTGGTAATTTCTCTGTTATTGTTAAACCATTGACTGATTTGACCAAAAAGGGTTCTGATGTGGTGAATTGGCCTCCTGAGGCAGTCTCTGCGTTTCAGGAACTTAAACAGAGATTCACTTCTGCTCCTGTTCTACGGCAGCCTGATGTTTCTCTGCCAATTCAGGTGGAGGTTGATGCCTCTGAAATTGGGGCAGGTGCCGTTTTGTCCCAAAGAGATGCTGAGACCTCTAAAAGTAACCCTTGTGCTTTTTTCTCTCGAAAATTTTCTCCAACTAAACGTAATTATGACGTAGGTAATCGGGAGTTATTGGCCATGAAGTGGGCTTTTGAAGAGTGGAGACATTGGCTGGAGGGAGCCAAACATCAGGTGGTGGTCCTCACGGACCATAAGAATCTAGTTTATCTGGAATCAGCCAAGCGACTTAATCCTAGACAGGCCAGGTGGGCCTTGTTTTTCACACGTTTTAATTTTGTGGTTTCCTTTCTTCCTGGCACTAAGAATGTTAAGGCGGATGCCCTCTCGAGGAGTTTCCCTGCGGACTCTCCTGAGTTATCTGATCCTGCTGTTATTTTGAAAGAGGGTGTAGTTCTTTCCGCCATCTCGCCCAATTTGAGACTGGCTCTGGAGGGGTGTCAGGAGGCTAAACCCAGCGCTGCCCTGTTGGGAAATTGTTTGTCCCACACCAGTGGAAGAAGAGTGTGATGTCTGAGATTCATTGTTCCGCGTTGGCCGGTCATCCCGGAATTTTTGGTACCAGAGACTTGGTGAGTCGGTCCTTTTGGTGGCCTACTTTGTCTCATGACGTCAGGGAGTTTGTGCAGTCCTGTGGGACTTGCTCTCGCTCCAAGCCTTGCTCTTGCTCTAGTGGTTTGTTGATGCCATTGCCTGTGCCCAAGAGACCATGGACCCATATCTCTATGGATTTTATTTCCGACCTCCCTGTTTCTCAGAGAATGACCGTTATCTGGGTGATTTGTGATAGGTTTTCCAAGATGATACATCTTGTGCCATTACCTAAGTTGCCTTCCTCCTCCGAATTGGTGCCTTTGTTCCTTCAGCACGTGGTTCGGTTACACTGCATTCCTGAGAACATTGTGTCTGACAGAGAAGTCCAGTTTGTTTCCAGATTTTGGAGGACTTTTTGTTCTAAACTTGGTGTTCAATTGTCTTTCTCCTCTGCTTTTCATCCTCAGACCAATGGACAAACTGAGAGAACAAACCAGACATTGGAGACTTATCTGAGATGCTTTGTGTCTGCTGATCAAGATGACTTGGTCTCTTTTTTGCCTTTGGCTGAGTTTGCTCTTAATAATAGGGCAAGCTCTGCCACTTTGATGTCTCCATTTTTCTACAATTTTGGGTTTCACCCTCGATTTTCTTCGGGACAGACGGAGGCTTCTGTCTGTCCGGGTTTTGACTCTGTTGTGGAGCATATGCAGCAGATTTGGGACCAGGTAGTGGAGAGGTTGTCCCTCTCTCAGGAGAAGGCCCAGCGGTTTGCCAACCAGCATGGGACTGATGGTCCTCGGTTTAAAGTGGGGGACTTGGTCTGGTTGTCCTCAAGAAATATCCCTATAAGAGTTGCATCTCCTAAGTTTAAGCCTAGGTTCATTGGACCTTATAAGATCATGGAGATTCTTAATCCTGTTTCCTTTCGTTTACTTCTCCCAGGGACATTTAAGATCCATAACGTATTCCACAAGTCCTTATTGAAGAGGTTTGTCGAGCCAGTGGTTCCTATGGCTGTGCCCCCTGACCCTGTTTTGGTTGAGGGCATTCTGGAGTATGTGGTTGAGAAAATATTGGATTCTCATTTTTCTAGACGGAAACTCCAGTATTTGGTTAAGTGGAGAGTTAATGGTCAGGAGGACAATTCTTGGGTGTTTGCTTCGGATATCCATGCTAGGAGACTGATCCGTGCGTATCACAGAGCTCATCCTGACCGAACTGGTTGCACAAATGAGGGTTCGGTGACCCCTCTTCAAGGGGGGTACTGTTATGTATGTTTTAGAAATGAATTCTGAGCAGAAGCTCCCTCTGGTAGTTACAAACAGTACTGAACCATTCAATGAGGATTGGCAATCAGGAATTACAGACTGGCTGGAAATAAGGGAGGTTTCCCCCATCATGGTTGCCGGTGATCAATTGTTCTTGCCTCAACATGTTTCCTGGTTCACTTGGAAGCTTGCTGAGTCTTGCCTCTTCTCCTGCTCTCAGATAAGATATTTTCTGTTTTTGTTTTTGTGCTTGCCATTTGCATTTTTCTCTGCATTTCTGTGAGGTTGAACAGGTTCCCCTCCCCGGGGGGCTTGGGTTCCTCTTGGTTCCTCTGGAACCACTGTTGTTTGTTCATTTGCCTTTTCCAGTTCTTTCTGTGGCTGCGGCTTAGATTTGTTACACCAGAGAACTAATTTAGGTGGTAGAGGTCGTGTGATCTCAGGTGTTTTTGCAATTAGTAGCGTTGGCTTTTTTTAGGGTTTTTTGGAATTGCAGTAAGTATCCTTCCTATCCTTTTCTGTCTAGGCAGATTGGGCCCCAGCGTTTGCTCATACTATTTTCTGTCTGTGTCTGTATTTCCTCTTGTCTAACCGCCATTACATGTTCGAGGGCTTCCTATGTTCTTTGGGGATCTGCTCCGGGGCAGATAGCTTTCCTCTTTCTATCTTTAGGTATATTTAGCCTCTCAGGCTGTGACAAGGCGTCTAGGACCAACGTAGGAACGCTCCACGGCTGCCTTTAGTTGTGGTGGTTAGTCAGGGTACTGCAATCCAGTAGATTCCAACCTCTCTGGTGTATTGCCGTTTTTGCCTGCTCTCCTCAGCTACCAAAACATAACAGTTGTCCTCTTTGCCCCAAAGTGTCCACCCACCCTGGACGAGTGTGCCCAAGAGAGTACCTCCGGTCGCAAATTAGTGGGCACAAAAGTCTTGCCCGGAGGCACAGCCTCTAGCGAAACCGGGGCTACAGTTCTCAGGCTCTCTTCAGGGACAATAAGCCGAGGCTCCTCATCCTCCTCCTCTGATGACACTAAGGAGCGAGAGAGAGCGTCAGCCCGAACATTCTTCTCACCGGAGAGAAAATGAATGGTGAAGTGGAACTGAGAGAAGAATAGGGACCATCTGGCCTGGTGAGAATTTAGCCGCTGAGCCATTTGCAAATATACCAAGTTTTCGTGGTCGGTGAAGACTTGGAAGGGAAAACGAGCCCCCTCCAGAAGATGTCTCCACTCAGAGAAGGCCAGCTTCATAGCCAGCAACTCCCTGTCCCCGATGGAATAATTCCTCTCTGGTGTAAAGGTCTTAGAAAAGAAGAAGCAGGGATGCTTCCGACCTTGAGCATCCTTTTGATAAAGGACTGCTCCAGCACCAAAAGAAGAGGCGTCCACCTCTAAAATAAACGGCTTATCAACATCAGGGCGATGTAATATGGGAGCACTGGCAAAATGCGACTTGATGGAAGAGAACGCCTTGGAGACCTCCTCAGACCACAACTTGGGATTTGCTCCCTTCTTGGTGAGGGCTACCAAGGGAGCTACCAAAGTCGAGAAATGGGGAATGAACTGGCGATAGTAATTAATAAACCCCATAAAGCGCTGCACCGCTTTAAGAGAATGGGGTTCTTGCCAGTCCATTACAGCCTGTAGTTTGGCAGGATCCATAGCCAATCCCTGGGCAGAGATGATATAGCTCAGGAAAGGTAAGGACTCCTGCTCAAACACACATTTCTCCAGCTTGGCATAGAGGGAGTTTGCCCGTAAGAGGTCGAAGACTTTGTTGACATCCCTCCGGTGAGAGTCTATATCTGGTGAAAAGATGAGAATATCATCCAGATAGACTACTACAGAGGTGGAGAGCATATCCCGGAAGATATCATTGACAAAGTCTTGGAAAACAGCGGGAGCATTACAGAGCCCGAAGGGCATCACCAGGTATTCATAATGTCCATCCCTGGTATTAAAAGCTGTCTTCCACTCGTCCCCCTCACGGATGCGAATTAGGTTATAGGCACCACGTAGATCAAGCTGGGTAAATACTCTTGCTCCTCGGAGCCTATCAAAGAGCTCAGAGATTGGGGCAACGGGTACTTATTCTTGACGGTGATAGCGTTAAGACCCCTGTAGTCAATACATGGACGTAATTCTCCGTTCTTCTTTTGCACAAAGAAGAACCCCGCCTCTGCTGGTGACACCGACTTCCTAATGAACCCTCTTGCCAGATTCTCCTGAATACACTGGGACATGGCCTCCGTCTCAGGAAGCGAGATGGGGTAGACTCTCCCCCGAGGAGGTTCTGCTCCAGGCAAGAGATCAATAGGACAGTCGTAGGGGCGATGAGGTGGAAGAGTCTCTGCCGCCTTCTTGGAGAAAACGTCTGCATATGACCAATAACACTGAGGAAGAGAAGTGAGATCTACGGGTATCTCTGTGGTGATGACCTGAACGCACTCCCTGACACACCTGCCTCTACATGAATCACCCCAACCCAGTATCCTCCCAAAAGACCACTCAATATGGGGAAAGTGGTAACGGAGCCAAGGTACTCCCAGCAACACCTCGTCTATTCCCTCGGGCAGGACAAGAAAAGAAATACTCTCCTGATGGGAAGTGGACATAGATAAAGTGAGAGGGATTGTCTGGTGGGTGATTTGTGAGGGAAGAGTTGATCCATTCACTACTCGCACAGTCACCAGTTTGGCGAGCATCACCAGTGGTATAGTGTGGCGGAGAGCAAATGCAGAGGACATGAAATTCCCCTCGGCTCCAGAATCCACACAGAGCTCGGCGGTGAGCGTGGATGGACCTACTGTAATTGTCCCCTTAAAGGACAACTTGGTGGAAAATGCCGCAGTGTCTAGTGAATCTCCTCCCAAGGTCATTAGACGCGACCGTTTTTCCGACCGCTGTGGACATTTGTTGGCATAATGTCCTAACTGCTGGCAAATGTTACAGAACACGGGTACTCGAGCGGCCCGGGACTTAGGTCCTGCTCGAGAAACCTCCATGGCCTCATGGAAGTCGGGTGCCTGGCTGGAAGATTCTAGAGGTCTGGCGAAGGTGGGAGCCAGCTGAAACCTTTGCCTACACTGGGACCGCTCCAACCTACGCTCGTGAAAACGGAGGTCGATGCGGGTAGATATGGCGATAAGCTTCTCCAGTGTGGCGGGAATCTCCCTGGTAGCCAAGGCGTCTTTCACATGGCCCGCTAGTCCTCTCCAAAACACGGGAATGAGGACTTTATCCGGCCAGTCCAACTCCGAGGACAGAGTCCGAAATTGGACAGCAAAACAGCTGACCAAGGACGAACCCTGTGAACTTGCCAGAAGTTGTAGCGCCGCATCGTGGGTAACCTGAGGTCCTAGAAAGACCTTTTTTACAGCCTCCAGAAAACGAGGAGCATTCCGCACCACACGGTTGTCACGCTCCCACAGCGGGGTGGCCCACTCCAACGCTCTGCCCGACAGAAGAGATATTACAAAGCCCACTTGTGCCCAATCCGTGGGGAAACGTGCAGCAAGAAGCTCGAGTTGTATAGAGCACTGACTCACGAATCCCCGACATTGTTTGCTGTCACCAGCAAACTTGTCTGGAAGCGGGAGGTGGGCTATTGTGGGGGCAGAGGTGGCACTGGACACACTGGCTGCAGCCATGCTAGCAGCCTGAACAGCGACTGCGGTAACATCCACAGCTGAGGTTGTGCGCTTAAGAGCCGCCAACCTACCCTCCAGCTGCTGGATGTCCCGTAGTATACGCTAGTCATCCGCTATTTTACTAGCCAGACTCCTGGCGCTAGTGTTATGTTAGGGTCTGCGGAAATGTCACGACGTATAACAGATATATTCTATGATAGTAACTTATATCTAATGTGACATCATTCTATATTTCCTATAATAGAAAATATCAACATGTATACATAGTATCTGCCAGCAATATCTTACCTGACATAATATCCTATGTATTGTGGGTCTATACTGTGTACTTGTCACGCTGTCTCAGGATAGAGGTGGACCGGGGTCTATGCTGACCCTGAACTGGGGTCCTGACTAGTCCCTCTACCTGGAGGTACTGTTAATGGTACAGAGGTCCAGGCCGCCAGCGTAACCCTGTCTCCTGTAGATCCCTGACCACTGTAATCTAGTCCTGAGAAGGACCCTGATTACCACCACAGGGAATGGGCAGGTCACAGCTTACACACAGTCTAAAGGGTATGCCACACTGAACAATATCGCTAACGGGATCGCTAAAAAACGTCACTATTTAGCGATCCCGTTAGCGATGTTGTTCAGTGCGGCATCTGCCAGCGACGAGCTTCCTGCTGTGATCTCGCTCGTCGCTGGAATCGTTCCGGACCCTATTTTCTCGTCGGCGCTCCCGCTGGGTAAGTATATATCGCGTGTGGCACCTTTTCTTAGCGATTTAGCGGTACTTTTGTACCGCTAAAGTCGTTAAGAAGATCGCTAACGGCGATAGCGTCGTTAACTATATCGCTAAATGTGGCCGCACTTAGCGATATAGAAACAATCCCGCTAGCGATCGCATTAGTATGCGTCGTTATCGTGATCGCTAGCGGGATTGTTTAGTGTGGCAGTACCTTAAGATTAACAAGACAGACAAGGGGTAAAGAAAACACTGCCATGCATACAAAACTTCCACTACAGAGGAACACAAAAGGTTAAGGAGATAAACAATAAGCGAGGAGAGGATAAACCACAACAGGCACTCTTAGCTTAAGTCTTCTCAGAAACGATCCGCTCTGCTGGTCTGAATGAATGCTTTCACCGACAACTTCCCCAGCAGACCAGCAGGTATAAGAAGGAAGCTAATTAACAAAACATCGATCGCAGCTGGGCGAGGATGGTCAATCCAGCACCGAGAGAGAAAGAATTAACTCCCTCAGTGCCGAAAAACACCCAGCACCAGAAACTCAGCTGTGCGAAGTCAGGGTGTGCAATCGCGACGATCTTCGCCGCGACACACCCGTGACAGTACCCCCCCTTCTACGAGGGGCCTCTGGACCCTCAGGGCCTGGTCTATCTGGGTGAGTAGTGTGGAAGGCCCGAACCAATCGGTCTGCGTTAATATCCGACGCAGAAACCCACATCCTCTCCTCAGGACCATACCCCCTCCAATGAACAAGGTACTGAAGGGACCGGCGATTCAGACGTGAGTCAATGATCTTCGATACCTGAAACTCCAAATTACCATTGACCACCACAGGAGGAGGAGGTAGAGGTGACGGTATAACTGGTGCCACGTACCTCTTAAGCAACGATTTGTGGAACACATTGTGGATTTTAAACGTAGGAGGGAGGTCAAGACGGAAAGCCACCGGATTAATTATTGAACTGATCCTGTATGGCCCGATGAATCTGGGACCGAGTTTCCAGGAGGGAACGTTAAGTTTAATATTCTTGGTAGACAACCATACCAGATCGTTCACACTTAGATCCGGACCAGACACTCTCCTCCTATCAGCCATACGTTTGTATCTGTTCCCCATAGTGCTCAGATTATTAAGCACTCCTCTCCACACTGAAGCAAGTGACAATGAAAATCGTTCCTCCTCAGGAACCCCAGAAGAGCCCCCCCCATTGAAAGTACAAAACTGGGGGTGAAAACCATATGCCCCAAAAAACGGGGACTTACCAGTGGACTCGCTCCGCCTATTGTTAAGAGCGAACTCTGCCAGAGGCAAGAAAGAAGACCAGTCCTCTTGGTTCTCTGAGACAAAACACAGAAGATATGTCTCTAAGCTCTGATTCAGACGCTCTGTCTGACCATTAGTCTGCGGATGAAAAGCCGAAGAAAATGACAACTGCATCCCCCGACGAGAACAAAATGCCTTCCAGAATTTGGACACAAACTGAGACCCCCGATCCGACACCACATCGGAAGGCAACCCGTGAAGTCTCACAATCTCCCCAATGAACACCTGCGCCAGAGTTTTAGCATTAGGAAGAGCAGGAAGAGCAATAAAATGTGCCATTTTGCTGAACCTGTCAACTACAACTAGTATGACAGTTTTACCTGAAGACGGAGGGAGGTCCGTAATGAAGTCCATAGACAGATGGGTCCATGGACGCTCCGGGATTTTCAAAGGTAAGAGGGCCCCAGACGGACGGGTATGTGGGTCTTAGAGCGCGCACATACCCCACAGGACGCGACAAAAGTTACCACCTCTTTATTTAAGTTAGGCCACCAAAACCGGCGAGAAATGAGATCTACAGTTGCTTTACTCCCTGGGTGTCCAGCCAAAGCAGAATTATGATGTGCCTCGATAACCTTTTGTCTTAACTGATCTGGAACAAACAGTTTCCCTGGAGGTCCTACAGGGGCGTCCCCCTGAGCCTCCAATACCTCCTTCTCAAGCTCAGAGCATACAGCCGACACCACAACTCCCTCCTGAAGAATAGGAACCGGGTCATCCGTCTTCCCGGCCACCGGGAAACTACGAGATAAGGCATCAGCCTTTACATTTTTTGACCCAGGACGATATGTGAAGACAAAATTAAACCTGGTAAAAAACAACGACCATCTAGCTTGTCTGGAATTCAGACGTTTTGCAGACTCTAAATACAGCAGGTTCTTGTGATCAGTAATGACGGTGACCGGTGGACTGCCCCCTCCAAAAAGTGACGCCACTCTTCAAAAGCCAACTTAATGGCCAAGAGTTCCCTATTGCCGACATCATAATTCCTCTCGGCGGACGACAATTTTTTAGAGAAGAAAGCGCACGGATGCCATTTACCAGGGGATGGACCTTGAGATAATACCGCACCCACTCCTACGTCAGATGCGTCTACCTCCACAATGAACGGTTGTCATGCATCAGGTTGGATGAGTATGGGTGCTGAAGCAAAACATTTTTTCAAGGAGGAAAATGCTTGACAAGCTTTGTCAGACCACCTAGAAAAATCCGTCCCTTTTTTTGTCATGTCAGTGAGAGGTTTGACAACGGATGAGAAATTAAGAATAAATTTCCAGTAGTAGTTAGCAAACCCCAGGAAACGCTGCAGTGCTTTAAGATCCTCTGGCCGATCCCATTCAAGCACAGCCTTCACTTTCCCAGGGTCCATACAGAAACCGGAAGCTGACACCAGGAATCCTAAAAACTGAAGTTCTTGTACGGCGAATACACACTTCTCCCATTTGGCGTACAGTTTATTGTCTCGCAAGATCTGCAACACCTGTCTCACATGCTCCTGATGAGACACAAGATCCGGCGAGTAAATTAAGATGTCATCTAGATAAATGACAACAAACTGTCCCACTAGGTGGCGAAAGATGTCATTAACAAAATGTTGAAACACCGCCGGGGCAGTAGTCAGACCGAAAGGCATGACAAGGTTCTCATAATGTCCCTCCGGAGTGTTAAACGCCGTCTTCCACTCATCCCCCTCCTTTATCCTAATCAGATTATACGCCCCCCCTGAGATCCAACTTAGAGAACCATTTGGCGCCCACAATCTGATTGAAGAGATCAGGAATAAGTGGGAGCGGATACGGATCTCGGACCGTAATCCGATTAAGCTCACGGAAATCCAGGCAAGGGCGTAGGCCTCCATCTTTTTTCTTCACAAAGAAGAACCCCGCGGCCACTGGGGAAGATGAAGGTCTAATATGCCCCTTGGCCAGACTTTACGAAATATAATCCTTCATAGCTTGCCTCTCAGGACCAGAAAGGTTATATAACCTAGATTTTGGTAACTTAGCATCAGGAAGCAATTTTATAGCACAGTCATACGCGCGATGAGGAGGTAATTCTTGACACCCTTCCTCTGAAAACACATCCTCAAAGTCCTCCAGAAAAGGAGGTAAGGTTCTAGGCACGACCGCACCGATGACCGTGTTCATGCAGTTACTATTGCAAAATTCACCCCACTGGCTTATCTCTCTGGATTGCCAATTAATAACTGGGTTATGTTTAGTTAACAAAGGAAGTCCCAACACAATAGGAGTGGGAAGGCCCTCCAACACATAACAAGACAATAGTTCTTTATGTATTGCCCCCACTCGAAGGTCTATGTTATGCACGGCTTGCACAAAGCTACCTTGACCGAGAGGCCTGGCGTCAATAGAGAATATAGGGATAGGTTTGGCCAATACACTCAGTTGCATACCTTGCACCTGGCAAACCGAGCGTCCACCAGATTAGCCGCGGCCCCACTATCCAGAAGAACAGAAATCCTTTCAGTTCTCGTACCTACCACCACCTCCGCTGGTACGAGAAACTGAGACGGACTTGGGGACGAAATACATACTCCCAGATTGTCGTCCACCACACAACCTGGGATCAACAGTTTTCCGGCGACTCCTTGCTCAGCAAAGTACGGGATGGACACCCCCCAACAAAATGTCCCTTTCTCCCGCAGAAGTAACACTTTCCTGTCTTGCGGCGCACCGCCGATCCCCTCCCTCGAAACGATGTCCCTCCTAACTGCATAGGCTCCTCAGAACAAACCAGGGGAACCTCAATATAAGGGACTATAGTAGAAGGTGGAGTCATCACAGGGGACGGAGTTACCTCGCACCTCTCCCGAAGCCGTCTATCAATGCGAATAGCAAGGGCCATAGCGGCCTCCAGTGACGGGGGAGAATCATACTGAGCCAACACATCTTTTAATTTGTCAGACAATCCTTGACAAAACTGGCTCCTAAGAGCTGGGTCATTCCACTGAGTATCTGTGGCCCATCTATGGAACTCAGAAGAAAATTCCTCCGCCGGACGATCTCCCTGCTGTATCTTACGTAACTTCATTTCAGCAAGGGAGACCCGATCCGGGTCATCATATACCAGACCCAGGGCTGTAAAAAATCGATCTACTGACTGGAGAGCCGGGGAGTCCGGAGGATGAGAGAACGCCCAGGATTGAGGGTCCCCTTGTAAGAGCGAGATGACAATTCCCACCCTCTGATCTTCACTCCCCGAAGACCGAGGCCGTAGCCGAAAATATAATTTACATGCCTCCTGGAAGGTAAAAAATGTATCCCGCCCACCAGTGAACCTGTCCGGGAGAGCTACTTTAGGTTTAGATCTGGTTTGCTCCCGGGGTACAAAACCTTGGACTTAACGTCCGTCAGCTCCATGGACAAACTCTGCAACTGCTGAGCTAGCTGGGCTACTGGATCCATGGTAGCTGGGGAGAATCTTTTAGTGTGGTCGGTGAAAATGTCACGACGTATAACAGATATATTCTATGATAGTAACTTATATCTAATGTGACATCATTCTATATTTCCTATAATAGAAAATATCAACATGTATACATAGTATCTGCCAGCAATGTCTTACCTGACATAATATCCTATGTATTGTGGGTCTATACTGTGTACTTGTCACGCTGTCTCAGGATAGAGGTGGACCGGGGTCTATGCTGACCCTGAACTGGGGTCCTGACTAGTCCCTCTACCTGGAGGTACTGTTAATGGTACAGAGGTCCAGGCCGCCAGCGTAACCCTGTCTCCTGTAGATCCCTGACCACTGTAATCTAGTCCTGAGAAGAACCCTGATTACCACCACAGGGAATGGGCAGGTCACAGCTTACACACAGTCTAAGATTAACAAGACAGACAAGGGGTAAAGAAAACACTGCCATGCATACAAAACTTCCACTACAGAGGAACACAAAAGGTTAAGGAGATAAACAATAAGCGAGGAGAGGATAAACAACAACAGGCACTCTTAGCTTAAGTCTTCTCAGAAACGATCCTCTCTGCTGGTCTGAATGAATGCTTTCACCGACAACTTCCCCAGCAGACCAGCAGGTATAAGAAGGAAGCTAATTAACAAAACATCAATCGCAGCTGGGCGAGGCTGGTCAGTCCAGCACCGAGAGAGAAAGAATTAACTCCCTCAGTGCCGAAAAACACCCAGCACCAGAAACTCAGCTGTGCGAAGTCAGGGTGTGCAATCGCGACGATCTTTGCCGCGACACACCCGTGACAGGAACGCACCAAATATATGATGTGGAGAGGTGCGTTCGCAGCCTGAGGTCCACCGTGCAGGCGTAGCCTGCTGCTAGCAAAATGGTGCAAGAAGAGAACTCTGTTATCCTGCAGAGTCGCCAAAATAAATGCCGTAACGCGCTGTGGCAAAATGTGCGAACTCTGTTAATCCACAGAGCCGCTAGAAGGAATGCCGCAGCGCTATATGGCGATGTGTGCGAACTCACTAAACACAACTGAGTCGCAAAATAAACACGCTAGGGCGCTATCTAGTGTTGGAAGCAAACCCTGTTACGTCACAGAGCCGCTGAGACAAACTTCTATGTCCTGTCAGGCACCCAGGTACACTGCTAAGCGAACATAGAATGTGATCATGCGCTAATGTCCTCGCAGGAGGCACCCGCAATCTATGGTGTCTGAATGCCAGGCCCTGAATACGGCAATCAAACTCCTCACCGGTTATGCCGGTAATCTAGGGCATCTAGGACACCGACCCTGACCAGCTAGCATACCAAACTCCTCACCGATTAAGTCGGTATTCTAGGGGCTTATTTCAGCCGGGCCCTAACCACATACACGCAAGACCACACTGGCGCAAAGCATATAAAGATTGACACTAGCGCATGGCGGCCCAGCCATGTCACCCTTTTATAGTTACAGCTACAGGACCTGCCAGAAACAAGGACCAATGAAACTGTTCCAGAACACCAGTAGTCACAGGACCTTCCTGGCGGACCAATAGGAGCTGCTGCAGTACCTGAGCATGTGACCCCTGATCTCCAATGAGAGATCTCACCCTGGGCATGCTCAGAAGGGGAAAACAAGGACTTTGTCCTAAAGACGTCTGCTCGCCGCTAACCAGTACTGGCCACAATAGCAGAGCCTGGAGATGCAGCAGTAATCCTCTGCACACTGTTAGACTGGGCGAGATGCTGGGACCGACGTCTAAGCTGAGCAGAGTCCACTGCGGCCGGAGACAAATGGGAGACCGCAGCCGGGATGGCTCGAGATTCCACTTGTGCAGAAGCGGGAACTTGAACCCTAACATAAGTAAATCCAATGTCACCGTCCTCTGTTTTCTGCCCTAACAGCTGCGGCTGGAATCGCGATCCACCCACGGCTGTTCACATGGTAAATACCTCTGTCAATCTTTGACAGCATTATTTAACATGATCGAGCCCGAAGCACATCACTAACTCTGCCCATCGGCTCCCGTGTCACATGACTGTAGGTCGCCAACGGGTCAACATGACAACATGGTGTGTTAGGCGTCGGGATTCTCCCCCTGCACAGGGTGGATCCCAAGCTTTGTCTTCTCCTGCGGTTTCCCATTCAGTTCTGACCGCAGCAGATGCTGCTCAGCAGAGACGTCGGTCTTGCCGTCTTGCTCAGACTCGGCCTGTGCGTATTGTTACCGCTGTCTCTCCAGGTTCAGCTTTGGTAACTAGCAATAGACAGTGGCGAGCGGCCTTTCCTGAGACTAAGTCCAGGATTCACTCTACTTAGCATGCTCGTGAGGAGACCTCTTATTGGTGGTTGACCATCAGCTGTTCAGGCCCTGATTGGCCAGCAAGCAAGGTTCTGTCTGACTGGACTTAGGCGCAGTCTATAAAAGCTTCTTTAGATCACCCGTCAGCATGCTAAGATCATGTTTGTTTGTGTGTGAGTGCATACGCTACCACTCTGTTTACACGTGTGTTTGGGCCGAGACTCTGCCGCTCTGCCAGCGTGTGTGAACGTCTAATTTTACCTAGAGAGGCAGATTTTTACTCAGCTTGACCTAGAGCCTGTCTTGGCCACGTATGCTGCTTAGCACGGGCTGTTTACAGGGCACAGTCAAACCACATGCTCTGGCACACACCTTTTGGTACCGCTCTGTGGTCAGTTGAGCTTTGTGCTCTTATTTTGCGCCACCCCGTGGTGCTCATTAGTTAGTGTTGTTTTTGCTGCTACTCAGCAGTTTTCCGAGTTGGTTCCCCTGGCCAATGCTCTCCTGTCTGAAAAGTTATCAGAACAGGGTAACCCGTGTTTACTCCACACAGGGTGACATTTAACGCCGTGTGTTCTAGGTGCTCGCTACCTTAGTTCACCATTGTGCACATTAGCTGCAGTTTTACACCTCTGAACGATGTACCTCGGGTTGCGAACGCACTTTATCATTATATTTCATTTAGTGCGTTCTTCCAATCGTAACATAGTGTCTGCAAGAGATCCCTGTGGTTGTCATTGACAGATAGCTATGAGCACTACCCGGTTTTCATGGAAAATGAGCATTTCTGCTACACAGCGCAGGGCTGAAGCAGAACCTATTGGATGACCATAGCTTTTTGTCTCCCATGGAGATTATTGAAGCTAGTAAAAAGTAAAAAAAAGTTTTAAAAAATATTTAAAAAATACAAAATCACCCCCATATTCAAAAAAACAATAAAAAATACACATATTAGGTATCGTTGTTTTAAGAATTGCCCGATCTATCAATATATAAAAATAATCCGATCGGTAAACGGCGTAACGGGAAAACAAATCAAAACAGAATTATGTTTTTTGGTTGCCGCAACATTTCACTTAAATACAATAACAGAAAATCAAAAGATTGTACCTATACTAATATGGTATCAATAAAATGTCAGCTTATTAGCATGCAAAAAATTAGCCCTCACACATCCCCAGATCGCAAAAAATGTAGACACTACGGGTCTTAAAAAAGGCGACTTTTTAAAAAAAAACTTTAGATTTTTTTTTACCACTTAAATAATAAAGAACCTATACATGTTTGGTGTCTAATATAATGACCTGAGGAATCATAATGGCAGGTCAGTTTTAGCATTTAGTGAACATGGTAAAAAAACAAACAAAAATCAATTGTGGAATTGCAGATTCTTTTGCTATTTCACCACATTGTGTATGTTTTTCCCCTTTTCCAGTACACTATATGGTAAAACCAATCATGTTGTTCAATAGTATAACTCGTCCCGGAAAAAATAAGCTCTCACATGGCCATATTGACAGAAAAATAAAAAAGTTGGGGCTCTGAGTTGAAGGGGAGCAAAAAACAAAAACTCAAAAACTGAAAAACCCAAAGGTGGTGAAGGGGTTAATGGAGTGCTAACCAAAATATATAGAAATCATATGCAATGGGGAAAAAAGAGGAATGGGACATACAAAAGATTTGTGTCACATTCTAACTTTTAAAAAATCAAATCTTTATTATGAAGCAATCACAAAAGAAAATATAGAAAAAAAAGAATACAACCCATATGACCGGTATGATAGCTAAATATAATGTATATTTTTCATGTAAATATAATGGATATTTGAAATAGGCATGAAAAAAAAATAATCTAAGTATATTACATAAATAATGCAGTATCAAAAGTATGTAAAAGAAGAAAAACTGTGCAATAAAGTACCAAATTCATAATCTCCCAGTGAAATTGGTTCATAGGAAAATCATGATGTGAGAATGAGAACATACACATATCGCACATCTTGCCACATTGTCTTCTCTAGACCTTTGTGTTTGCTATATAATAAAGATTTATATTGTTAAAATTTTGAACATGCAACTGTTTTTTTGTGTGTCTTTCTTCTTCTTTGTATGGGAAACATCATAGCAGCTAGTTTCTACCCACTAGCTCAAAGGCAACTGACAAATTAAATTCATGGAGAGGAAAAGTATTAAAAAATGCAGAATGCAGTTCATATAATGACCAGAAATAGTGTTATTCCACTTGTACACACACGACACAACTTATTCTAAAAAGTTATCTGAGCGTGCAGATGTATTTTAACCCCTTTCTGACATCAGGTGTAATAGTACGCCGACATCAGACTCCCTTCCTTTGATGTGGGCTCCAGCGCTGAGCCCACATCTTTCCCGGGATATGTCAGCTGTTTTGAACAGCTAACACGTGCCCAGAATAGCCGCAGGTGGAATCGCGATCCACCTGTGGCTAAAAACTAGTTAAATGCCGCTGTCAAACACTGACAGTGGCATTTAATTTGCGCTTCCTGCCATCGGGCCGGAAAGCCACCCACCAGTGACCCCCGTCAAGTGATCGAGGGTCACCGGTTTATTGGCACGACAGCCAGAGGCCTCCTGGAGACCTCAATGGTTGTCAGTACCGGCTTGCTGTGAGCGCCACCCAGTGGTCAGCACTCATGGCAAGTGAGTAATTCTGCTATATAGAGGCGATCTGATCATCGCCTCTATGTAGCAGAGCCGATCGGGTTGTGGCAGCTTCTAGTCTCCCATGGAGAGACTATTGAAGCATGCCAAAAGTAAAAAAAAAGTTTTAAAACATATAAAAAAATAAAAAAATATTAAAGTTCAAATCACCCCCCTTTCACCCCATTCAAAATAAAACAATTAAAAAAAATCAAACATACACATATTTGGTATCGCCGCCTTCCGAATTGCCTGATTGATCTATCAATAAAAAAAATGATTAACCTGATCGCTAAACGGCATAGTGAGAAAAAAGTCAAAACACCAGAATTAGGTTTTTTGGTCACTAAGCATTGCATTAAAATGCAATAACCAGTGAACCAAAGATCGTATGTGCACCAAAATGGTATCATTAAAAATGTCAGCTCAGCGCGCAAAAAATAAGCACTCAATTTTTTTAACATAGTTTGGATTTTTTTTCAGCACTTAGATAAAAAAGAACCTAGACATCTTTGGTGTTTATGAACTCGTAATGACCTGGAGAATCATAATGGCAGGTCAGTTTCAGCATTTAGTGAACCTAGTAAAAAAAACAACAATAAAACAGTGTGGGATTGCACTTTTTTTGCAATTTCACCGCATTTGGAATGTTTTCCCGTTTTCTAGTACACAACATAGTAAAACTAATGATGTCATTCAAAAGTCCAACTCGTTTTATCTTATACATTGATGTCAGAAGTATAATGGTCATTATAATAGAAATTATAGATGAGCAGATCAGGTAAGATTCGAATTCGCCAGTTTGCTTGTTTTTCACAGAAAATTCAATTTGCAGAGAAATTATTTTCCATGAATTTAATGTCCCTTATTACGCCCTTGGGTCTCTCCAGACACCAGAGCGTAATAAATATAACTTGTAAAAAATGAAAAAAAATCCTTCTGGTCACAACTTATCTTTCTGGCCCTTCTGCCTTTCACCATCACTGGTCACCATGTGAAGATGTGGTGATGACCAGATAGGTGATGAGGAGGGAGCTGAGAGGTGAGTATAAGGATTTTTTTCAACATTTTGATGGCCTTTTATGATTTAGAAAAACTTTTCTAAATCTGCGCTGAAGGAAATTTCAAAGAAAATTGCAAAAAAATCCTCATTTTGGAAAATGTGGATTTTTGGAAAATTGGAGTAGAATTAACTTCTACTGAAATTCTTTTGCACATTTCTACTAGTCATATAACAGCACTTTCACTATTGAGCAACAAATGATATGATTAATCAGATTCAAACCATCTACTCCATAGAATCATAGACATTTGATTGCCCATCATATTACCAATCATTGCCAAGTGCCCCAAAGCTAAATTTATTAAAACTAGACTAGACATACCTTAAAATGGTAAAAATAGAAAGTACACAAAAAAAGTATATTTCAGTAACTTTCCTCCCAGCCTGCAGTAGCTTTATTTCTTCCACTACTTCTCCTTTCACCTTTAGCAACCTTTACCTGCTGTTTACTGTAAACATTGCAATTATTTTATGTAAAATCATAAACAGGGAATTAGTAATTTTCTGAATTTGTTGTTCTGGAATTTGTTTCTCCTAAAAAAAATGTCATATATTTGCCTTGTGTTGAAACAATATATGATATTTTATTTGAATTATAAGTTGGGTTTTATAACTGTCAGAAAGATGAAAAACCACTTAAAACAGCAAGGCTTAAAAAATGTTAATTTATTTTTCGGAATTAATGTTTTATTTAATTGCTTTAAAACCAGCAGTAGATTTGGAGAAAACATTCTTTTCTGTAGAAAAGAGCCTTTATAATGGAGAAAACTGTGATTTTCCCATATCACCAGGGTTCCAACAAATATGTGGACAATTATACTTTAAAGTGCTCAATCTTTTATATTTTTGCATAATTTAATTACTGTTTTAAAAAGGGTAGTTTCAGTATAGACATCATATATACAGTGGGTACGGAAAGTATTCAGGCCCCTTTAAATGTTTCACTCCTGGTTTCGTTGCAGCCATTTGGTGAATTCAAAAAAGTTCTTTTTTTATTTCTTATTAATGTACACTCTGCACCCCATCTTGACTGAAAAAACTGAAATATAGAAATGTTTCCAAATTTATTAAAAAGAAAAACTGAAATATCACATGGTCATAAGTGTTCAGACTGTTTGCACTGTATTGAGCAGAAGCACCCTTTTGAGCTAGTACAGCAATGAGTCTTCTTGGGATTGATGCACCATGTTTTTCACACCTAGATTTAGGGATCCTCTGGCATTCTTCCTTGCAGATCCTCTCCAGTTCCTTCAGATTGGATGGTGAACGTTGGTGAACAGCAATTTTTAGGTCTCTCCAGAGATGCTCAATTGGGTTTAGGTCAGGGATTTGGCTGGGCCGGTCAAGAATGGTCATAGAGTTGTTCTGAAGAGACTCCTTTGTTATTTTAGCTGTGTGCTTGGGGTCATTGTCTTGTTGGAAGGTGAACCTTTGGCCAAGTCTGAGGTCCAGAGCACTCTGGAAGAGGTTTTCATCCAGGATATCTCTGTACTTGGCCGCATTCATGTTTACTTCAATTGCTACCAGTCGTCCTGTCCCTGCAGCTGAAAAACACCCCAAAGCATGATGCTGCCACCACCAAGTTTCACTGTTGGGACTGTATTGGGCAGGTGATAATAATAATCTTTATTTATATAGTGCCAACATATTCCGCAGCGCTTTACAGTTTAACAGTTTCAAAACACAAGTCATAAGTAACAACGTTAACAATACAATAATTAAAACAAAATAAGATGACCCTGCTCGAGAGAGCTTACAATCTACAATGAGGTGGGGGAGATACAAAGTACAGGTGTGTATATACAATTGTGTATTTACAATGATAGTCCAGCCATCTTGAGGGAGTGAGGGATGGATGGAGATAGTGAATGGGCTACACACACACACTTACACATAAAATGACTTTGATTAGTGAACGTGATTGGCCGCTCTGAACAAATGTGTTTTGAGGGAGCGCCTGAAACCATGCAAATTGTGGGTAGTCCTAATTTCTTGGGGTAGAGTATTCCAGAGGATTGGCGCCGCGAGAGTGGGAGGTGTGGATTAGTGCAGAGTTTAGTCGAAAGTCGTTTGCAGAGCGCAGCAGTCGGTTAGGCCGATAGATAGAAATGAGGGAGGAGATGTAGGGGGGTGCTGCACTGTGGAGAGCTTTGTGGGTGAGAACAAGTACTTTGAATTGGATCCTATAATGAATGGGCAGCCAGTGTAAGGACTGGCGAAGAGTGGACGCGTCCAATTACCGATTAGCCAGATGGATGACCATGGCTGCTGCATTAAGGATGGACTGGAGAGGGGATAGTCGAGTAATGGAGAGGCCAAGTAATAGAGCGTTGCAGTAGTCCAGGCGGGAGTGGATCAATGCTACAGTGAGGGTTTTGATGTTTGCATAGTGAGAAAAGGGCGGATTCTAGAGATGTTCTTTAGGTGTAGGCGGCAAGAGCGGGCAATAGATTGTATATGGGAGGTGAAGGAGAGATTGGTGTCAAACATAACACCTGTGTTATGAGCCTGCTGCCTGGGTGTTATTATGGTGCCGCCCACGGAGAGGGAAATGTCAAATTTAGGGAGGTTAGTAGACAGCGGGAGCAGAAGAAGTTCAGTTTTGGAGAGGTTAAGTTTCAGATAGAGAGCGGACATGATGTTGGATACTGCGGACAGACAGTCACTGGCGTTCTGTAGTACAGCGGGGGTAATGTCGGGGATGACGTGTATAGTTGTGTGTCATCAGCATAAAGATGGTATTGAAAGCCAAATCTGCTGATGGTCTGTCCAATTGGGGCCGTGTAGAGAGTGAAGAGAAGGGGGCCAAGGACTGACCCCTGGAGAACCCCGACAGCGACAGGAAGAAGAGATGACTTGGAGCCAGAGAACGAAACACTGAAGGAGCGGTCAGAAAGATAGGAAGAGAGCCAGGAGAGAGCAGTGTCCTTAATACCTAGAGACTGGAGCCTAGACAGTAGGAGACGGTGGTCAACTGTGTCAAAAGCTGCAGAAAGGTCTAGAAGAATGAGCAGAGAGTGGTCACCATTACTTTTTGCTGTCAGAAGGTCATTGGTCACTTTGATGAGTGCAGTTTCAGTCAAATGTAGGGGGCAGAAGCCGGATTGTTAAGGGTCTAGAAGGGAGTGAGTGGAGAGGTAACGGGTAAGGCAGGAGTAGACTAGGCGCTCCAAAAGTTTAGAGATGAAGGGGAGATTGGAGACCGGTCTGTAGTTGTTTGTGCAGGAAGGGTCGAGAGCGGGTTTCTTTAGTAATGGAGTAACGATGGAGTGTTTGAAGGAGGATGGGAAAATGCCAGAGGAGAGTGAGAGATTAAAGATTGGAGTTAGGTGAGTTGTGACAACTGGAGAGAGAGACTGGAGGAGATGTGAGGGAATGGGGTCGGTAGTGCATGTAGTTGGACGAGAGGAAGAGAGGAGTCTGGAGACTTCTTCTGTGATGGGATCAAATGTGGAAAGTGAGCCAGGGGAAATGCAGGGAGGGATGGGAGTCACAGCACTTGGTGGTTGAGAGCAGATTTCCTGAAGGATAGTATCTATTTTTTCTATAAAGTGGGAGGCCAGGTCGTCAGCACAAATGTCTGTGATAGAGGCTTATGCTTTTGGCCTGAGGAGGGAGTGAAAAGTGTCAAAAAGTTTCTTGGGGTTGTCGGCTAGTAAGGAGATCAGGGTGGTGAAATAGGTCTGTTTGGCGAGGTGAAGGGCTGCGTTATAAGTTCTTAGCTTAAATTTAAAGTGGATGAAGTCTTTTGGTGTGCGGGTTTTTCTCCAAAGGTGTTCAGCACTCCTAGAGCATCGCTGAAGAAGTTGAGTATGCAATGTGAGCCAGGGCTGTTTCACTGTGTGTTTGGAAGTTCTGAGGGTGAGCGGTGCTACTTGGTCAAGGGTGCTTCTAAGAGTGTCATTGTAGTGATGAACAGCCAGATCAGGACAGGAAAAAGTGGAGATTGGGGACAGCGATGATTGTAGGGAGTCTGAAAGTGTCTGACGGTTAATGGCTTGTAGATTTCTGAATGTGTGGTAGGTAGGAGTGCGCTGGGGTGGTCGAGGATTTGTGAGCGTATAGGAGAGAATGTTGTGGTCAGAGAGTGGAAGCGGTGAGTTATTTAGGTGGGAGTTTGAACAGAGCCGGACAAAGACAAGGTCAAGGGTGTTACCATCCTTGTGTGTCTCAGAGGTTGAAAGCTGTGAGAGGCCTAGAGAAGTGTTTAGTGATAGAAGCTGAGATGCAGATGTGGAAGTAGGGCTGTTAATGGGGATGTTGAAGTCTCCAAGGATAAAGGTTGGCAGTTCTGAGGACATGAAGTGCGGCAGCCAGGCTGAGAAGTGGTCAAGGAACTGGGTGGGCGAGCCTGGGGACCGATATATGACCGCTACTCTGAGGGAGAGGGATCGAAGAGCCTGATGGTGTGGACCTCAAAAGAAGGGAATGAGAGTGATGGAATTGGGGGGATGACGTGGATAGTGCATTGTGGGGACAGGAGTATGCCGACTCCACCACCATGTCTGTTTGTGGGTCTCGGGGAATGGGAGAACTGTAAGCTACCATAGGAAATGGCAGCAGGGGAGACAGCGTCAGAATCCTGAATCCAGGTTTCTGTGATGGCCAACAGATGAAGAGAATTGTTCAGAAAGTAGTTGAGCAGGAAGGATAGCTTGTTGCACACAGACCGTGGATTCCAGAGGGCACAATTAAAAGAAGGAGATGAGGGAGTGCAAGTAATATTAATAAGATTATTATGGTTTCGATATGAGGTAGGGTAGGGATTGAGGTTGGGGGATGGTGGACCAGGGTTTGGGGAGATGTCCCCTGCAATCAGTAGGAGTAGGAAGATAAAGAGCAAGTAGTTGTTGGAATTGTAAGTCTTTTTTTCTGCGATGTGTTTGGACAAGATGGGCTGAGGTTTTTCAAGAAGGTAAGGAGTGCATGGGGGCTGTACATGGGAGAGGAAAGTATAGAGGGGCTGATGTGTATGAGTCGTGATGGAAGGGGGATGGCGCTGTGAATGTGGATGGCAAGGGAACACAGGAGGATAGAGATAAAGTACATGATTAAAAGGAAAGCAAAGTGTGGGTTACCTGATTCCTGCCCTGATTAACTGCAATGGATAACTGCCGTTTACATGATGCTTATCTTCTGTGATGCTTTGCTTTATGGGATGTGTGCATCCCACACTGCGTGCTCCCCTTAGAATGATACTACATTTATAGGCCACACTACAGGGTCAGGAGAGAGGAATTGTGGGAGCTGGTTTGGGATAATTTGGCAGCTGGGGCCAGCACACCAGTGGGTGGTTAGATCATCAAAGGCCCTAGATCTAGCTACATCTATATGCTTTAGCACTTTCCACCTGATAAGATCTAGAGAGGCCTCAGTCACAGGGATATTGTCATGGTTTACTGGGTTCTTGGATCAGGTAGTCGCGGGGTTAACTTGGTTGGCCTCTTTCTGGGTCTTGGGAGGCTTTTTATAGCCTCACTGTGAGGCCAGTCTTTGTCGTTTATACTCTGACCTTTGGCTGAGTGTGTCTGACCCTGTGCTTGTGCCAGTGCGTTGTGCCTGTGCTATGTTTTGTCTGTCTGATTCTGATTTGGCTGTGTCCCTGTTACGAGTTTTGCCTGTCCCTTTAGTACTGCGTTGCTCCCTCTGTGTATGATCCCTTGGCTGTGTTCTGGTTATTCTCTGCCTGCTCCTTTTGTACTGCGTTGCTCCCTCTGTGTATGACCTGGCTATCCTGACTATCCATTCTGTCTATGCCCCTTGGTAACTTTATTTCGTAGTTACCCTTCTAGGAGTTTTCCTTTACCTCATAGCTCTCTGGAGCTTAGGTCACGCCCCTAGGCAGTCACGTGTCTGCAGGTCCTCCAGCCTGAAGCATTCTCTATCTGTTACTGCTGCCTCTGAGAGACGTGTGGCCGGCTCCGCCCCTTGGCAGTCACATGCTGCGGAAGGTCCTGTTCCACAGAAACACACGTCTTCCCTGCTGCAGCTCTGCTATACAGGTATCTTTGGGCACAGTTTGTTCACTCAGGACACACGCACTGGCTCAGTAGGCAAGTGCAGTGCGGTGTCCCTGACAGATATAAAGCAGTAAGTATTAAATACAGTGCAACACATGAATTATACCAAAGCTTTAGCAGGCACATTAAAATATGTTGCAAGATGGTAAAGCAGTGGATGACAGCAAGCAGAAATATGGAGTTGTACCATTAGTATATAGTGCAGCAGACAAGACAGGGAGCAGGGGTGAGAATTGCACCATTCAGCTGTTTGCTTTCAATGAATGGAGTGCACACCATTAGTATATAGGTGATGAGCAGTGCCTGTTTTTTTCCACACATACCACTTAGAATTATCACCAAAAAGTTCTATCTTCGTCTCATCAGACCAGAGAATCTTATTTCTCTTAGTCTGGGAGTTCTTCTATGTGGGCTTTCACATGTCTGAAACTGAGGAGACTCTTCTGTCGGGCCACTCTGCCATAAAGGCCCGACTGATGGAGGGCTGCAGTGTTGTTGACTTTGTGGAACTTTCTCCCATCTCCCTACTGCATCAGTAGAGCTCAGCCACAGTGCTCTTGGAGTTCTCATTTACCTCTCTCATCAAGGCTCTTCTCCCACAATTGCTCAGTTTGGCTGGATGGCTAGGTCTAGGAAGACTTCTGGTGATCCCAAACTTCTTCCATTTCAGGATTATGGAGGCCACTGTGTTCTTAGGAACCTTGAGTACTGCAGAAATTCTTTTGTAATCTTGGGCAGATGTGTGCCTTGCCACAATTCTGTCTCTGAGCTCCTTTGCCAGTTCCTTTGACCTCATGATTCTCATTTGGTCTGACATGCACTGTGAGCTGTGAGGTCTTATATAGACAGGTGTGCCTTTACAAATCAAGTCCTATCAGTATAATTAAAACACAGGTGGACTCCAATGGAGGAGCAGAACCATCTCAAGGAGGATCGCAAGGAAATGGACAGCATGTGACTTAACTATGAGAGTCTGAGCAAAGGGTCTCAATTCTTATGACCATTTGATATTTCAGTTTTTCTTTTTTAATAAATTTGCAAAAGTTTCTACATTTCTGTTTTTTCAGTCAAGATGGGGTGCAGAGTGTACGTTAACAAGAGAAAAAGGGCTTTTTTGAATTTACCAAATGGCTGCAATGAAACAAAGATTGAAAAATTTAAAGGGGTCTGAATACTTTCCATGCCCACTGTAAATAGATTTTACTATGCAAATTATCATTTTTTATAAATTGTAATCTGTTGGAGAAAGTGCCTCTATTTTGACACATCCTATTATCAAGTACTGAAAACTCACTTTCTTCTCATTGCTATTAGACATCAGTATTACCCATTGTGGCGGATGTTCATGTTCAGTTCCTCATTCCATATTCTCTCATCTCCTTTCCTATCTTCAGTGGTAGACCATGTTCCCACGTAGCTGTTCCATTGCAGTTTTTTGTTTTAGAATATTTGATTACCTGGTCAAACAAGTTAGATGTGATTTCTTGAAAATTCATTCTCACTGTGTGTTTAAACCCTTCACCATCAGGCGATTTCCAGTTTTTCATTTTCGTTTCTTCCTGCTTTTTTTCCAAGAGCCATAACTTTTATTATTTCTCCATCAATATGGTCAGAAGAGGTCTTGTTTTTACGGGATGAGTTGTACTTTTGATTAACTTAATTGATTTTACCATAGAACATACTGGAAAAGGGAAAAAAAAATCAAAGTGCGGTGAAAAACTGCAGTTCCACAATTTTTTGGTGATTTTTCTATATGGTAAAACTGACCTGATAATATGATTTTCCATGTCAATACAAGTACGCAGATACAAAATGTATGGTTTATTTTTTATTTAAGTAGTGAAAAAAATTCAGTAATTTGTATGAAAAAAAGTTTTTGCATTTGTCGCCACTTTAAGAGACCTACAACTTTCTAATTTTTCGTGATCTGGGGCTGGTTGAGCTGAACTTTTTACTGATACCAATTTGGGGTAGATAAAATGTTTTTATCGCCTCAATGCATTTTATTGCAATGTTGCAGTGACCAAAAAAAAATGTTCTGGATTTTTTATTTTTTTTTCTCATTATGGTGTTTATTGATTGGATTAATTTACTTATAGTTTGGTAAATTGGACATCTCTGAATGCAGTGATTCCCAATATTTGAATTTTAATTTTTTTGTTGTTTCATTTTTAATGCATAATGGGGTGATTTAACTTTTATTTATATTTTTTTACATTTTTTTAAACTTTTTTCACTTTTTACTACTTTTTAAAATCATGATCTCCTATGAACGCCAGGCACAGGTTGGTGCTCACCGAATATCATGATGACAGGCACGGGGGTCTTCTTTAGAACCCCGACTGTCATGAAAACCCATCCAAGTTTTGCGATCAAGTGACAGAGGCTATAGTGAGTGGGACTTGTCACGCGCTTCCGGCTGGCGAGTGTTATATATAAATATAATCTTGTGTAATCTGGTGTACATGTAATCTGGTATGCATTGATCCCGCTGGATTCATTCTGAAGGCATTTGTATTTTACCACTTGGTGTACTATACTATATTTTGATATAGAGCACTCCAGCACTAAGTGAATTTGACAGAATTCTCCTATTTGCCATTCAAAGGTTTCACCTTGAGATTTATTTTCACCATAGTTGTGTCACCTCAGTGTGTTTAAATCTATCAGTATGTGCTTAAATTGACAGAATTTTCTTATTTATCATCTATAGGTTTCACCTTAAGATTTATATTACCACAGCTGTGTTACTTCAATGTACATATTTTATCATACATCAAATATGGCATGGTTTCATATATACATTTTTTGAATGGCAGCAATTATTTAATTAAGTAGGCACGCTATGTGGAGTTCACCTCTGTCTTAACATCTCCTTTTAACCATTTCTTTGGTATAAGTTCTCTCATTTGTAGTTTAATAAAATTATTTTTTTTATTAATTTTTGCTATCTTACTGCTTGCTGTTGTGTAGGATTCTGATTCATTTAGAAGAGCCTTCTATTGTATGGTTTATTTATAGGTTTCTACCAAAAAGCGCAGTGAGATGGTGATATACAAAGGGCTAATAAGTATATAACTATCAATACGTAAAACATAAAATCCATTTGTATTGGGTATAAATTCAAATAAAATAAATAAATACATGTGCTCAGTACGTTTGGATGTATATAGCCGTAATGGTGCTAGGACCATGACAAAATTTGAACCTAGAGAGTGATGAGAGAAAAGATAAAATACATGAAGTGAGATAAGATGAAGCTTGGTGGAAAGCCAAATATGTCCACATGAATGTGATGAATAAGGCCTCTTTCACACATCAGTTTTTTTGCCATCAGTCACAATCTGTCAAATTTTGAAAAAAACGGATCCGGAGACTGTTGCCGCTGGTTCCGTTTTTACTCATAGGCCGGCGTCACACACAACGACAAAAAATCGGTCCGTTTTAGACGGTCGATTGTCGGATCAAAATGCAAACATCACACATCACATCACACATCCTTCTGGCATCCGATTTTCCTTCAAAGATGCGATTTAGTCGCATGTGTGTGTACCTTGTAACATCCGATTTTCATCCGACTTGCGAGATTTTCTCGCAGGCTTGCAAAACTGACATATAATGGATCCAAAAGAATAGTATTTCAATCACAAAAAAAAGAATAGATATATACACATATACACATAGAACACATATATATATATATATATATATATATATACATGTCATTGTGACATGTATATATACATATATTTATAGTTCCTAGACTTCTACATACTGTTAGAGCCGCTAATTCAATTGCTGGCTTTTGTGAAATCACAGAAGCCGACATGAAATGATACATTGTTTCCACACAGTTAACCATGTCATTTCCTGTATTTTGATATTTGTTTAGAACTTACAATTACATGAGTGTATTTGTGCAAAATTTCAGACATGTAGGGGTTAATTAAAGGTGTAATTTCGTTGAAAAAAAATGCGTGGGCTCCCGCTGTATTTTCTCCACCAGACAGACAAAGCAAGCGAGTGGGGGCAGATAATAACAGCCTAGGGAGGGTACATTTTTTGTGCCCCCACTGGCTACTAACATCTGCCCCCAGACACCCCAGAAAGGGCAAATCTATAATTAGATTCGCCCTTTCTGGCACTTTGCCCGTCTATTCCCATTGCCCTGTAGCGGTGGCGAATGGGTTAATAATCTCACCTTAATGTCACCTTAGTATTGAAAGGTGACCTTAAGGCAGGTTAATAATTGATAGCGTGGGAAAATGTTCAGAAACTTTCCAATGCTAATCAGTTCATCTCCGGTCAGGTGGGGAAGCTGCAAAGGCAACTTTTCCTTCATTCCTCCGTTGTTTACAGCCGGGCTGGTCAAATTAGCACCGCTCTCTGTTATAAACAATTTAACCCCTTCAGATGGCTTGTGACGTGGGACTTGACTGTACGGTGGACAGGTATGGGTATAGTGTTGCATTTTTATTTTGGATTTTCCTAGGAGATTGATGGCTTCGATAATGGAATGGGAGTGTAATAAAGATGTCAGAAATGTGTGTTTATTTATTTCATTAAAAATCTTCATTCCTATTGTGTGTGTATTTTTAACCCTTTGAGACTAGTGCATTAATTTTGGATAGTTGCCTTATTGACAACTCTCCATTATTAACCAGGCTTAATGTCACCTTGCAATAGCAAGGTGTCATTAACCCCTTATTACCCCATATGCCACCGCTACAGGGCAATGGGAAGAGAGGGAGCAAGTGCCAGAATTGGCGCATCTTATAGATGCGCCTTTTTTGGGGTGGCTGGGGGGCAGATTTTCTTAGCCAGGGGGGCCCAAAAACAATGGTCCCTCTCTAGGCTATTAATTTCTGCCCTCAGTGTAACGGGTCTGGTGGGTGGAACTACTGACGAGACAGGTCAGGTTGGTGGAACCACAAAGCTTTATTATACAAGAGAGTTTACTTGTAAGAGAGCGGGTGGCACCCGGGAAAAGGGCAGGGAATCACGGCAGGGGATATAGGTAGTTTCTGGACAGGCAGGTTTGTCACAGCAAGTGACCAAGGAAGTCTCTGGGCAGGCAGGTTGTAACGGTAAGTAACCGAGGCAGTCTCTGGACAGGCAGGTTGTCACGGCAAGTGACCAAGGCAGTCTCTGGGACAGGCAGGTTGTCACGGCAAGTGACCAGGCAGTCTCTGGGACAGGCAGGTTGTCACGGCAAGTGACCAGGCAGTCTCTGGGACAGGCAGGTTGTCACGGCAAGTGACCAAGGCAGTCTCTGGGACAGGCAGGTTGTCACGGCAAGTGACCAGGCAGTCTCTGGGACAGGCAGGTTGTCACGGCAAGTGACCAGGCAGTCTCTGGACAGGCAGGTTGTCACGGCAAGTGACCAGGCAGTCTCTAGACAGGCAGGTATATACGACCTGATATGGTGGAGCCTCCAGGTAGGCTGCAGTCGGATGGCAGATGATCGCTCCCAGGTGAGCAGGCAAGAGCCGTGGATCTCTGCAGATGATGTCCGAACTTCCGGATGGAGCTGCAGTCGGATGGCAGATGATCGCTCCCAGGTGAGCAGGCAAGAGCCGGGGATCTCTGCAGATGATGTCCGAACTTCCGGATGGAGCTGCAGTCGGATGGCAGATGATCGCTCCTAGGTGAGCAGGCAAGAGCCGGGGATCTCTGCAGATGACGTCCGAACCTCTGGATGGAACTGCAGACGGATGGCAGACAGGCAAGCCGACAGGTAACAGGCAGGTAACTGGAATCAGGAGCTGATGGCTGAAACAGAGTTAGACTGCACAGGAACAACATTGCTCGGGCCCCTACATTAAGGAGGAAGCCCTTAATATAGGGTGGAGTCCTCCAGCATTGGCTGGAGACTGATTTGGAAAATGCGCGCGGCTCCTTTAAGAGCGGGGGAGGGTGCGGGCGCGCGCCCTAAGGCCAGTAGCAGGGAAGGAGCGCGCGGGATCAGCAGGGCGGAAGGAGGGCGCCGAGGATGCCAGAGGCGCAGAGGAGGCTGGGAGCACTGAGGACGCTGCGCGCAGGTGAGGAGAGCGACGTCCCTGTCTGGCAGCAGGCAGGGACGCGGGCGCTACAGTACCCCCCCCTCTAGGCCCCCCCTTCTTTAGGCCAGAAAGAAATTTAGCTAGGATAAGAGGGGCATGGATGTTCTCCCGAGGCTCCCAGGTTCTCTCCTCAGGACCAAACCCCTTCCAATCCACCAAAAAATAAGTCTTTCTTCCTACCCTTTTTGTGGCCAGAATGTTCTCTACCTCAAATTCATCATCAGCAGACACTGGAGCAGGAGGTGTACCTGTAGACTTAAAAAAAAAGTTAAGAACCACAGGTTTGAGGAGAGATACATGAAAAGAATTAGGAATTCTCAAATTGGCCGGGAGTTTCAATTTATAGGACACCGGATTGATCTGACTGATGATCTCAAAAGGACCGATGAACCGAGGACCTAACTTGTAGGACGGAATTTTGAGTCGAACATATTTGGACGAAAGCCAGACTTTGTCCCCAGGACGGAATTGAGGAGGATCCAGACGTTTTTTGTCAGCATGTCTTTTCATGCGCTCGGATGACTGAATGAAGTCCATGGCTATATGCTGCCAGGGGGCAGCGGGTACAGGAAGCGGAAGAAGACGGCCGGTAGGCAGGTGTCTCGGAACTTTGTTGCGGGCACAGGAAACACAGGCAGAAACAAAGTCTATTACGTCCTTGTGCAGGGTAGGCCACCAATAATGCCGGGTAATGAGTTGGAGGGTCTTTTTTTGACCAGCGTGGCCAGCAAGTTTAGACGAGTGACCCCAATGTAGGATTCTCCTCCGATCGGTTTCTGATACGAACGTCTTACCAGGAGGGAGACGATTTAGACTCACGGGAGCCACCTGCATCACTCTGGCGGGATCGATGATATGTTTAGGCTCATCTTCGAGATCCGACACCAGGAAAGACCGAGACAAGGCATCCGCCTTGACGTTTTTGTCAGCAGGGCGAAAATGCAAAAGAAAATCGAAGCGGGCAAAAAACAAGGACCACCGGGCTTGGCGAGGATTAAGTCTCTGTGCCTGCTGGAGGTATGCCAGATTTTTGTGGTCCGTGTAGATAATTACCGGATGAAGAGCCCCTTCGAGTAGGTAACGCCACTCCTCCAATGCCAACTTAATGGCCAATAACTCTCGATCTCCTATGGAGTAGTTGCGCTCGGAGGAGGAGAAGAGTTTGGAGAAGAAACCGCAGGATACCATCCTCCCGGATGGCGATTTTTGGGTAAGTACCGCTCCGGCTCCAGCAGAGGAAGCGTCCACCTCCAGGAAGAACTGCTTGTTGCCATCCGGGCGATGCAGCACTGGAGCGGAAGAGAAGGCCTGTTTCAGAGAAAGGAAGGCCTCCTCTGCTTCGGTCGTCCACTGTTTGGGGTTAGCATCCTTGCGAGTGAGCGCTGAGATTGGAGCAGTCCTGGAAGAGAAGTGCGGTATGAAGAGACGGTAATAGTTGGCAAATCCCAGGAACCGCTGAATGGCCTTCAACCCCTCCGGTCGGGGCCATTCTCGATGGCAGACAATTTCTCCGGATCCATTCGTAGGCCTGTCTGAGAAATGATGTAGCCCAGAAACGGAAGCGATGTCTGCTCAAAGAGGCACTTCTCATATTTGGCGAAGAGGTGATTCTGCCTGAGCCTGAGCAGAACCTGACGAACATCCCTCCGGTGAGACTGAAGATCCGGAGAGAAGACCAAGATGTCGTCAAGGTACACCACAACGCAGGAGTAGAGGAGGTCCCGGAAGATGTCATTGACCAACTCCTGAAAGACTGCTGGAGCATTACAGAGACCAAAGGGCATCACCAAGTACTCGTAGTGGCCGTCCCGGGTGTTGAATGCCGTCTTCCATTCATCTCCTCGACGGATACGAACCAGGTTGTATGCTCCACGAAGATCTAGTTTGGTGAAGACTCTAGCCCCTCTAAGACGATCAAACAGTTCTGGAATGAGCGGAAAGGGTACTTATTCTTCACCGTGATCGAATTTAGGCCTCTGTAGTCAATACAGGGACGGAGAGATCCGTCTTTCTTTTTAACGAAGAAGAAACCTGCTCCCGCTGGGGAGGTAGATTTCCGGATGAATCCCTTTGCTAAGTTCTCCTCGATATATTCGGACATCGACCTGGTCTCAGCAGCAGACAACGGGTAAATACGCCCACGGGGAGGCGTAGTACCGGGCAACAGGTCAATCGGGCAATCATATGGTCTATGCGGGGGTAATGTCTCTGCTTCCTTTTTATTGAAGACATCAGCAAATGACCAATATGGAATCGGGAGTCCAGGTAGATTAGCAGGTGTAGGAGAAGAATAGACAGGATGAACAGGCACCAGACACGTTTTATGACAGTCCTGTCCCCAGCGAAGAACCTCTCCATTCTGCCAGTCGAGCACAGGTGCATGTTTTTGGAGCCAAGGCAGACCTAGTAAGAAAGCATGAGAGAGTCCGGGTAAAACATGAAACGAGATGCTCTCAGAATGCAACATTCCCACCTGCAGGGTTATGACTTCGGTGATAAGTCGGATGGGACGAGGTAGGAGGCCCCCATCCACAGCAGCAACAGATACAGGTTCAACAAGAGGTTTGGTGGGAATGTGATACTTCTCTACTAGAGCCTGTGACACGAGATTCCCAGCTGCTCCAGAATCAAGTTGGGCCATTTCGAAGTGGCGGTTCTTACCGATCAGAATTGAAACCGACAGCAGCAGGGATGAAGAGGATTTATTTTTGTCTAGATTGACCTCTCCGAGCGAACCTAGACGCAGGCGTTTCCCGACTTCTCCGGACAGGTTTGGATCCAGTGCTCCTTACTGCCGCAGTAGAAGCAACTTTTCTCGGCACGGCGTGAGTCCTGACGGGCTTTGACCATCTTGGTCTGGTCGACCTGCATAGGCTCAGCAGTGTGCACCTGAGGAGAAACGGAAGAGGTTATAGATCTCTGACACGAGGGTGCAAGATGGGAAAATTCTTTTTTACGGGTGATCTCTTTGGCTCGTTCCTGGAACCGTAGATCAATTCGATTGGCAAGATTTATTAAATCATCTAGAGAGGTTGGAACGTCCCGACCGGCAAGTTCGTCTTTAATACGGCCGGACAGACCCTCCCAGAAGACCGAAATTAGAGCTTCATTGTCCCAAGCTAGTTCTGAGGCTAATGTCCGGAACTGTATGGCATATTGACCAACGGTGAGACTCTCCTGACGGAGACGCAGCAGAGATGATGCAGAGGAAGTCTTCCGTCCAGGTTCGTCGAATACCTTCCGGAAGGCCGAGAGAAAAGCAGGCAGGTCAGACACCAGAGGATCCTCTCTCTCCCAGAGAGGATTAAGCCAGGCCAGGGCCTCTCCGGTGAGATGGGACATGATGAAGGCAACTTTGGCCCGGTCAGAGTTAAACTGGTGTGCCAGGAGTTCAAAATGCAGGGTGCACAGATTAATGAAACCCCGAGCCAGAGCAGGATCGCCTCCAAACCTAGGAGGAGCTGACAGTCGGGGTCCGGGAATGGAAACCACGGAATTGGGAATCAGCGGGACTGACGGATTATGAGTCATGGCTCCAGGGATGGTTGCTGGTGATGAATTCAGAGTGTACAGACGGGAATTGACGTTCCGCAGGTGACCCAGGATGGCCTCCTGTTGAGACCTCTGGCGAGACAGCTCATGACACAGTTCCGGGAGTGAAGGGGTTTGGGTGCCACCGGGTTCCATGGCCCGAGCAAACTGTAACGGGTCTGGTGGGTGGAACTACTGACGAGACAGGTCAGGTTGGTGGAACCACAAAGCTTTATTATACAAGAGAGTTTACTTGTAAGAGAGCGGGTGGCACCCGGGAAAAGGGCAGGGAATCACGGCAGGGGATATAGGTAGTTTCTGGACAGGCAGGTTTGTCACAGCAAGTGACCAAGGAAGTCTCTGGGCAGGCAGGTTGTAACGGTAAGTAACCGAGGCAGTCTCTGGACAGGCAGGTTGTCACGGCAAGTGACCAAGGCAGTCTCTGGGACAGGCAGGTTGTCACGGCAAGTGACCAGGCAGTCTCTGGGACAGGCAGGTTGTCACGGCAAGTGACCAGGCAGTCTCTGGGACAGGCAGGTTGTCACGGCAAGTGACCAAGGCAGTCTCTGGGACAGGCAGGTTGTCACGGCAAGTGACCAGGCAGTCTCTGGGACAGGCAGGTTGTCACGGCAAGTGACCAGGCAGTCTCTGGACAGGCAGGTTGTCACAGCAAGTGACCAGGCAGTCTCTAGACAGGCAGGTATATACGACCTGATATGGTGGAGCCTCCAGGTAGGCTGCAGTCGGATGGCAGATGATCGCTCCCAGGTGAGCAGGCAAGAGCCGTGGATCTCTGCAGATGATGTCCGAACTTCCGGATGGAGCTGCAGTCGGATGGCAGATGATCGCTCCCAGGTGAGCAGGCAAGAGCCGGGGATCTCTGCAGATGATGTCCGAACTTCCGGATGGAGCTGCAGTCGGATGGCAGATGATCGCTCCTAGGTGAGCAGGCAAGAGCCGGGGATCTCTGCAGATGACGTCCGAACCTCTGGATGGAACTGCAGACGGATGGCAGACAGGCAAGCCGACAGGTAACAGGCAGGTAACTGGAATCAGGAGCTGATGGCTGAAACAGAGTTAGACTGCACAGGAACAACATTGCTCGGGCCCCTACATTAAGGAGGAAGCCCTTAATATAGGGTGGAGTCCTCCAGCATTGGCTGGAGACTGATTTGGAAAATGCGCGCGGCTCCTTTAAGAGCGGGGGAGGGTGCGGGCGCGCGCCCTAAGGCCAGTAGCAGGGAAGGAGCGCGCGCGATCAGCAGGGCGGAAGGAGGGCGCCGAGGATGCCAGAGGCGCAGAGGAGGCTGGGAGCACTGAGGACGCTGCGCGCAGGTGAGGAGAGCGACGTCCCTGTCTGGCAGCAGGCAGGGACGCGGGTGCTACAGTACCCCCCCCTCTAGGCCCCCCCTTCTTTAGGCCAGAAAGAAATTTAGCTAGGATAAGAGGGGCATGGATGTTCTCCCGAGGCTCCCAGGTTCTCTCCTCAGGACCAAACCCCTTCCAATCCACCAAAAAATAAGTCTTTCTTCCTACCCTTTTTTGTGGCCAGAATGTTCTCTACCTCAAATTCATCATCAGCAGACACTGGAGCAGGAGGTGTACCTGTAGACTTAAAAAAAAAGTTAAGAACCACAGGTTTGAGGAGAGATACATGAAAAGAATTAGGAATTCTCAAATTGGCCGGGAGTTTCAATTTATAGGACACCGGATTGATCTGACTGATGATCTCAAAAGGACCGATGAACCGAGGACCTAACTTGTAGGACGGAATTTTGAGTCGAACATATTTGGACGAAAGCCAGACTTTGTCCCCAGGACGGAATTGAGGAGGATCCAGACGTTTTTTGTCAGCATGTCTTTTCATGCGCTCGGATGACTGAATGAAGTCCATGGCTATATGCTGCCAGGAGGCAGCGGGTACAGGAAGCGGAAGAAGACGGCCGGTAGGCAGGTGTCTCGGAACTTTGTTGCGGGCACAGGAAACACAGGCAGAAACAAAGTCTATTACGTCCTTGTGCAGGGTAGGCCACCAATAATGCCGGGTAATGAGTTGGAGGGTCTTTTTTTGACCAGCGTGGCCAGCAAGTTTAGACGAGTGACCCCAATGTAGGATTCTCCTCCGATCGGTTTCTGATACGAACGTCTTACCAGGAGGGAGACGATTTAGACTCACGGGAGCCACCTGCATCACTCTGGCGGGATCGATGATATGTTTAGGCTCATCTTCGAGATCCGACACCAGGAAAGACCGAGACAAGGCATCCGCCTTGACGTTTTTGTCAGCAGGGCGAAAATGCAAAAGAAAATCGAAGCGGGCAAAAAACAAGGACCACCGGGCTTGGCGAGGATTAAGTCTCTGTGCCTGCTGGAGGTATGCCAGATTTTTGTGGTCCGTGTAGATGATTACCGGATGAAGAGCCCCTTCGAGTAGGTAACGCCACTCCTCCAATGCCAACTTAATGGCCAATAACTCTCGATCTCCTATGGAGTAGTTGCGCTCGGAGGAGGAGAAGAGTTTGGAGAAGAAACCGCAGGATACCATCCTCCCGGATGGCGATTTTTGGGTAAGTACCGCTCCGGCTCCAGCAGAGGAAGCGTCCACCTCCAGGAAGAACTGCTTGTTGCCATCCGGGCGATGCAGCACTGGAGCGGAAGAGAAGGCCTGTTTCAGAGAAAGGAAGGCCTCCTCTGCTTCGGTCGTCCACTGTTTGGGGTTAGCATCCTTGCGAGTGAGCGCTGAGATTGGAGCAGTCCTGGAAGAGAAGTGCGGTATGAAGAGACGGTAATAGTTGGCAAATCCCAGGAACCGCTGAATGGCCTTCAACCCCTCCGGTCGGGGCCACTTCTCGATGGCAGACAATTTCTCCGGATCCATTCGTAGGCCTGTCTGAGAAATGATGTAGCCCAGAAACGGAAGCGATGTCTGCTCAAAGAGGCACTTCTCATATTTGGCGAAGAGGTGATTCTGCCTGAGCCTGAGCAGAACCTGACGAACATCCCTCCGGTGAGACTGAAGATCCGGAGAGAAGACCAAGATGTCGTCAAGGTACACCACAACGCAGGAGTAGAGGAGGTCCCGGAAGATGTCATTGACCAACTCCTGAAAGACTGCTGGAGCATTACAGAGACCAAAGGGCATCACCAAGTACTCGTAGTGGCCGTCCCGGGTGTTGAATGCCGTCTTCCATTCATCTCCTCGACGGATACGAACCAGGTTGTATGCTCCACGAAGATCTAGTTTGGTGAAGACTCTAGCCCCTCTAAGACGATCAAACAGTTCTGGAATGAGCGGAAGAGGGTACTTATTCTTCACCGTGATCGAATTTAGGCCTCTGTAGTCAATACAGGGACGGAGAGATCCGTCTTTCTTTTTAACGAAGAAGAAACCTGCTCCCGCTGGGGAGGTAGATTTCCGGATGAATCCCTTTGCTAAGTTCTCCTCGATATATTCGGACATCGACCTGGTCTCAGCAGCAGACAACGGGTAAATACGCCCACGGGGAGGCGTAGTACCGGGCAACAGGTCAATCGGGCAATCATATGGTCTATGCGGGGGTAATGTCTCTGCTTCCTTTTTATTGAAGACATCAGAAAATGACCAATATGGAATCGGGAGTCCAGGTAGATTAGCAGGTGTAGGAGAAGAATAGACAGGATGAACAGGCACCAGACACGTTTTATGACAGTCCTGTCCCCAGCGAAGAACCTCTCCATTCTGCCAGTCGAGCACAGGTGCATGTTTTTGGAGCCAAGGCAGACCTAGTAAGAAAGCATGAGAGAGTCCGAGTAAAACATGAAACGAGATGCTCTCAGAATGCAACATTCCCACCTGCAGGGTTATGACTTCGGTGATAAGTCGGATGGGACGAGGTAGGAGGCCCCCATCCACAGCAGCAACAGATACAGGTTCAACAAGAGGTTTGGTGGGAATGTGATACTTCTCTACTAGAGCCTGTGACACGAGATTCCCAGCTGCTCCAGAATCAAGTTGGGCCATTTCGAAGTGGCGGTTCTTACCGATCAGAATTGAAACCGACAGCAGCAGGGATGAAGAGGATTTATTTTTGTCTAGATTGACCTCTCCGAGCGAACCTAGACGCAGGCGTTTCCCGACTTCTCCGGACAGGTTTGGATCCAGTGCTCCTTACTGCCGCAGTAGAAGCAACTTTTCTCGGCACGGCGTGAGTCCTGACGGGCTTTGACCATCTTGGTCTGGTCGACCTGCATAGGCTCAGCAGTGTGCACCTGAGGAGAAACGGAAGAGGTTATAGATCTCTGACACGAGGGTGCAAGATGGGAAAATTCTTTTTTACGGGTGATCTCTTTGGCTCGTTCCTGAACCGTAGATCAATTCGATTGGCAAGATTTATTAAATCATCTAGAGAGGTTGGAACGTCCCGACCGGCAAGTTCGTCTTTAATACGGCCGGACAGACCCTCCCAGAAGACCGAAATTAGAGCTTCATTGTCCCAAGCTAGTTCTGAGGCTAAAGTCCGGAACCGTATGGCATATTGACCAACGGTGAGACTCTCCTGACGGAGACGCAGCAGAGATGATGCAGAGGAAGTCTTCCGTCCAGGTTCGTCGAATACCTTCCGGAAGGCCGAGAGAAAAGCAGGCAGGTCAGACACCAGAGGATCCTCTCTCTCCCAGAGAGGATTAAGCCAGGCCAGGGCCTCTCCGGTGAGATGGGACATGATGAAGGCAACTTTGGCCCGGTCAGAGTTAAACTGGTGTGCCAGGAGTTCAAAATGCAGGGTGCACAGATTAATGAAACCCCGAGCCAGAGCAGGATCGCCTCCAAACCTAGGAGGAGCTGACAGTCGGGGTCCGGGAATGGAAACCACGGAATTGGGAATCAGCGGGACTGACGGATTATGAGTCATGGCTCCAGGGATGGTTGCTGGTGATGAATTCAGAGTGTCCAGATGGGAATTGACGTTCCGCAGGTGACCCAGGATGGCCTCCTGTTGAGACCTCTGGCGAGACAGCTCATGACACAGTTCCGGGAGTGAAGGGGTTTGGGTGCCACCGGGTTCCATGGCCCGAGCAAACTGTAACGGGTCTGGTGGGTGGAACTACTGACGAGACAGGTCAGGTTGGTGGAACCACAAAGCTTTATTATACAAGAGAGTTTACTTGTAAGAGAGCGGGTGGCACCCGGGAAAAGGGCAGGGAATCACGGCAGGGGATATAGGTAGTTTCTGGACAGGCAGGTTTGTCACAGCAAGTGACCAAGGAAGTCTCTGGGCAGGCAGGTTGTAACGGTAAGTAACCGAGGCAGTCTCTGGACAGGCAGGTTGTCACGGCAAGTGACCAAGGCAGTCTCTGGGACAGGCAGGTTGTCACGGCAAGTGACCAGGCAGTCTCTGGGACAGGCAGGTTGTCACGGCAAGTGACCAGGCAGTCTCTGGGACAGGCAGGTTGTCACGGCAAGTGACCAAGGCAGTCTCTGGGACAGGCAGGTTGTCACGGCAAGTGACCAGGCAGTCTCTGGGACAGGCAGGTTGTCACGGCAAGTGACCAGGCAGTCTCTGGACAGGCAGGTTGTCACGGCAAGTGACCAGGCAGTCTCTAGACAGGCAGGTATATACGACCTGATATGGTGGAGCCTCCAGGTAGGCTGCAGTCGGATGGCAGATGATCGCTCCCAGGTGAGCAGGCAAGAGCCGTGGATCTCTGCAGATGATGTCCGAACTTCCGGATGGAGCTGCAGTCGGATGGCAGATGATCGCTCCCAGGTGAGCAGGCAAGAGCCGGGGATCTCTGCAGATGATGTCCGAACTTCCGGATGGAGCTGCAGTCGGATGGCAGATGATCGCTCCTAGGTGAGCAGGCAAGAGCCGGGGATCTCTGCAGATGACGTCCGAACCTCTGGATGGAACTGCAGACGGATGGCAGACAGGCAAGCCGACAGGTAACAGGCAGGTAACTGGAATCAGGAGCTGATGGCTGAAACAGAGTTAGACTGCACAGGAACAACATTGCTCGGGCCCCTACATTAAGGAGGAAGCCCTTAATATAGGGTGGAGTCCTCCAGCATTGGCTGGAGACTGATTTTGAAAATGCGCGCGGCTCCTTTAAGAGCGGGGGAGGGTGCGGGCGCGCGCCCTAAGTCCAGTAGCAGGGAAGGAGCACGCGGGACCAGCAGGGCGCCGAGGATGCCAGAGGCGCAGAGGAGGCTGGGAGCACTGAGGACGCTGCGCGCAGGTGAGGAGAGCGACGTCCCTGTCTGGCAGCAGGCAGGGACGCGGGCGCTACACTCAGTAACTGGTTCGCCCCCTCTTTAGCGGAGAAAATTATGCGGGAGCCCACGCCAGTTTATTCCGTAAATTAATCCTTTAATTTAATGCCTACAGCTCCAATATTTCACACACACAAACTACTAACATTATTAGTGATGGACATATAAAAAAATAATGGATATGCAATGGTTTACTGAAGATAAACCATGTCTCATATCCTGTCAGGTTCTGTAATAATTTTACAGATGCCGACAATTGCATTTTCACCTATTCTGCTATCTATATCTCTATGAAATGTTAATATATATATATAATGTATATATATATATAGGTGTGTCAATGGTATATATATATATATATATATATATATCTACATCTATACTATGTGTATACATGTATTCTATAATCTGTCAGTGTGATTTTACAGTATAGTATAAAAAAGGATCCGTCGAAAAACGGAAGAAATGGATGAAAAAACTGATGCGACAGATCCATTTTTTTGATGGATCCTCCATTAAAAAACGGATCCATCACCTCAGTTTTTCAAAATCTGCGACGGAGCCAACGGATTGTGACTGACGGCAATAAACTGATGTGTGAAAGTAGCCTAAGAGAAGGGGAGCATTTGAAGGAAAGTAGGTAGCGAAAAAGTGTGCCAGAGCATAGACAAGAACTGGAAAAGACCATCAAAAATGTCAGGTATCTACATGAATGAAGACCAAATACATGCAAAGAAAGTGAAAGTTAATATATTAATAGTGTTTTGGTTTTGTTGTTCCCCTATTATCATATAACTTACATTTATTACATTTACACTTGGCATTAGTTTTATGTATATTTTTCCACTTCCAATAGATAGATAGATAGATAGATAGATAGATAAATGTGAAAGAGACAAGGAGTATGAATAAAATAGAATGGAGAAGAGTGTGTATGTAAGCATAAAGAGATGAATATGTGAGGGTAAAGGAGAAGATAAACCAGCAATGAGGCTTGAAAAGTGATGAGAGAAATGCAATGAAGATGCATTTATAAAAAGAATAAACAGCAAAAGATTGGAGTGGAGCTGTACATGAAAGTCTTAATGAAGGGGCTTGCAGAAGTAACATGATCCTAATTCATTAAGAGGCTTATATTGTCATTGACCTGCTCCTCCATGCACTTTGTCAGAAATGTTACCCCAGATAGCACAAGTGGAAAAGTGATGCTTTATGTGCTGCCTGAGGAATCAGCAATACACTGCCCAATCAATGTTGAACAGGATCAATGTATAGGGAATCGAGCTTTAGTTGAATTTCCTGAAATTCGTGGTTTCACGCAAATTCAAATACTTGGAGATTTGTATAGCAGTTAGCAGAAAAAAATGTGTGGCACTATTCAAGCATCAATGAATGGTTTAATATCATTTTGTATGGCAGGCCAACTTCCCCATAATAGCCTGCAGGTATGACATATAATGGATTATCATACTTATATAGTGATGGTCAGTAGCTGGACCTCCACAGATTAGCAGTTCCAAGTGGAGAACAGATGTACAGTAGAGTCATTTTCCATCTCCAGAGTCACTAGGTAAGTCTCAATCCTGTAGAATGTTAGCTCTTATTGTCAATGAAGTGAGTCTTTCTTTTCTACAGTATGGCACTAATTATCTCAGGTAGCATGTGAAAAGAAATTAATTAAAGTCTTTTTACTAAAGACTTCTATTTGCAGTATATCTTGTGAACCACGATTGATGATGACATTAAGGAAAATCAATTGCAAGTTAATCATATTTATTTGTCAATTGCATATTGAAATTATTGTGGTTAAGTTAATTTGTTAGATGAAACCTGCCAGATAAAAAAACATATCATCAATGTACTTAGACCAAAAAATGACACAGTCCATTTGATGAGACCCAATCTGAAAGGAAGAAGTCCCTCTACCACAACCACAGGAACAAATAAGCAAATGAGAGTGCATAGGACATCCCCATCTCTGCAGATGAAGGTAGAAGGATAAAAGATGAAAAAATTGTGGAAATAATAAAATTGAAAAGTTGTACAATACAATCTGCACTCTCTTGTTCCATTACCTAAATGGAGATGGTATGACAATGCATTGAGTTATTCAGAATATCCAATGCTTGTATACAGTGATTCAATATCATATATACCGTGCAGCATGGTATTGACAAAGTGGAGACATCAATTTTTTTGCAGCAAATTGGTGAACGCTGTTATCCTGTAGACAGGAGGGTAGTCATTATATAAGCATTTTTAAGTGAGTATCTGTGTACTTACAAACATTTTCAATGAAACTACCTTTACTTGAAAATTTTGCTCCTTACTGTTGGATTGGAAATATTCTTATACATTTTTGAATCAGGGCTGCCATCCAAGAACAATTCATAACCAAATTACAAGAGCAACCAGAATGTAAAGGAATCACCTGCTACATTACAAAGCTAAAGAAGAAAATAACTGGGTGCCTCTAGTAGTCACATACAATCCAAATCTGGAAGTGCTAAGAGGAGCTGCATGGAAATTACAACCTTTACTACAAAAAGATGCCCGATTACAATCCATTTTTCCAGATCCCCCACTACTGTGTTTTAGGCAGCCCCCAAATCTAAATGAAAAACAAGATCTGAACTAAAAAAGTAAGTTGATGTGTATGCAAAATGTAAATGCATATTAAACACATGACCATTATACAGAGAAAACAAAAAACAAGAAACAAATATCCTAAAATAAAATAAAAAATATATTGCAAAACATGCATGAGGTTGTAATAATAATAATAATAATAATAATAAGGGTATTTGGTAAACATAATTTTGATCAAAAGAATGTACAAGCCATCCCGCCACGTCAAGGCAACCCTTTGTGGGACAGTCCTAACTCTTGTATTAAAAACCTTTCCACCTGTCAAGTGACAAATGTGAACAAGGACAGAGAGACTGAACCCACCAGTAAAAGCATAGGCCAGACAGGATGGACTTTTCAGCTCAGAAGCAGGGCGGTCACACCCTTATATGCACAAGATGCACTAAGAACTAAATGAAAAATAAGATCTGAACTGAAAAAGTAAGTTGATGTGTATGCAAAATGTAAATGCATATTAAACACATGACCATTATACAGAGAAAACAAAAAACAAGAAACAAATATCCTAAAATAAAATAAAAAATATATTGCAAAACATGCATGAGGTTGTAATAATAATAATAATAAGGGTATTTGGTAAACATAATTTTTGATCAAAAGAATGTACAAGCCATCCCGCCACGTCAAGGCAACCCTTTGTGGGACAGTCCTAACTCTTGTATTAAAAACCTTTCCACCTGTCAAGTGACAAATGTGAACAAGGACAGAGAGACTGAACCCACCAGTAAAAGCATAGGCCAGACAGGATGGACTTTTCAGCTCAGAAGCAGGGCGGTCACACCCTTATATGCACAAGATGCACTAAGAACTAAATGAAAAATAAGATCTGAACTGAAAAAGTAAGTTGATGTGTATGCAAAATGTAAATGCATATTAAACACATGACCATTATACAGAGAAAACAAAAAACAAGAAACAAATATCCTAAAATAAAATAAAAAATATATTGCCCCCAAATCTAAGAAGCATCATTGTCAGAAGCTCCCTGTCCTCTCCAACAGCTACAGGAACCTTTCCTTGCAACCAGAAGAAATGTAAAACCTGTCCATTTATAATGACCATGGACAAGATAAAGATCCCCAATTCATATCAGGACTATAAGATCCCAGGTACTTTCAGCTGCATCACATCTAATGTGGTGTACTTAATTATTTGTACTAAATGTCCAACTGGGGGTCTGTATGTGGGTGAGACCGGGCTAAAACTGAGAACAAGAATGAATTCTTATCGCTACACAATAAGAGAAAAAAGAATGGATCTACCTGTGGCAAAACATTTTTGTATGCCTGATCACAGCACCATACACATGAAATTACTTGTATTGAAAGGTAATTTTAAATCTCAGAGAGATAGGAGCGTCTGGGAGTACAAACTTATGAGGACCTTTGACACACTAACAGCAGGAATGAATGTGTCGCATGGATTTATGTCTTTTTACATCAATTAAGGAATTTGCTCCAAAGACCTTGTGGGGGCATCACAACACAGAACCAGACCTCAATCAGAGGACAATAAAACTTTCACTCCTTATCTATGGACTGTTCCAATATTTATGGCCATAAATGTCTACCACTCTTCGATAATGATAGTTCTTTACATGATCCAGGCCAGGTTTTTGTCTTGTCTCTCCTTTCCCGGTCTGATCATATCAAGGGTTAATCTTCCCTGCCTTGTTCCTGTGTCCAGTCTGCTATATCTCTGTGCTGCAACCTGTGTTCAGTACCAGTTATACTGCTTACCTTCTGCATATTTAACTGGCTCTGGTGAGTTCCTGATCTGTCCTGCTGCGTTCATTTGACCCTACCCGAGTCTGTTGACCTTCCTGCTACCTGACCCTGCTCCTTTCTTCCCTGCATGTTTGGATTCCTTGGTATTTGTCTTAAGCTCATCACTGACCTGATCCTGTGTCTCCCATCTGTTAGCTCAGCTATTTGACCGGCACTGACCTTTTGCTCTCTTCTCACTCTGTATTTTGGATTTCCCCTTTGTACTGTGTTATTCTCTGGTATGGACTCGGCTCTCTGACTATTCCACTGCCACCTAGTGGTTGCTTCGCTGTACTACTGCTGGTCTGCTTCATTGCAGGATATTCAGGTTATTCTCCACTCTACTGCCATCTAGTGGAGTTTGTGTTACAAACTGTCAGTATTACAGCGTGACAGTTCTGCTTCACGTCATTTGTCTTATCTATTGCATTGTTTCTGTGCTGTGTTGTGCATAAATATGTGATTCTTCAGATTTTGAATTAGTCAACGCCTGATGAAGAGACCTGAGTAGTCTCGAAAGCTTGCAATTTGTTACCATCTTTTCAGTTAGCCATTAAAAGGTATCAACCACAGAGGACTGTCAATGCTGAATATTTTTCTATCTACTGGCTAACACGGTACAAAGATGCACATCTTTCCTGTTGCAGAAGATAAAGGGAAGAAAAAGTAAAGACATTAAAAAAAGTATTCAAAAGTTCTCTCAAATTCACGTCATTACAGCACACTTTGTGTAGAATCATGTTCAAAACTGTACAACAGGATAACAGGATTACATGTGGTGATTTTGCAACATAACTTGGCTTTCATTTGCCAGTGTACCTCGGTGCCATACATCTTACTATGCCAAACCACTATGTTTCCATCTTTATTGACGAGTTTGTAAATCAAATTTGTTCACTGTTGGAGATTATGTAGGCTGCTCCTTTCTTGTTAAGTAATATTATCTTGATACAGTCATGCCCAAAAGTGTTGGCACCCTCAGAATTGTTCCAGAAAATTAAGTATTTCCCCAGAAAATTATTGGAATTACACATGTTTTGTTATTCATGTTTATTTCCTTTGTGTGTATTGGAACAGCACAAAAAAACAGAAAAAAGGCAAATTGGACATCATTTCACACAAAACGTGAAAAAGGGGCCGGGTAAAATTTTTGGCACCTTTCCAAAATTGTGGGTTAACAATTTTGTTTCAATCATGTGATGCTCGCTCAAACTCACATGTGGCAACTAACAGGTGTGGGCAATAGGAAAATCACACCTGAAACCAAATAAAAAGGTGAAAAGTTGACTCAATCTTTGCTTTGTGTGTCTGTGTGTGCCACTTAAGCATGTAGAACAGAAAGAGCAGAAGAGAACTTTCTATGGACTTGAGAACCAAAACATTGCTGAAAAATATAAACAATCTCAAGGTTGCAAGTCCAACTCCTGAGATCTTTTTTTTAGTCCACAGTGCTCAACATAATCAGTAAGTTTACAATCCATTACACTGTAGCTAATCTCCCTGGATGTGCATGGTAGAGAAAATTGATGAAAAGTTGCAATGCAGGATAGTCTGGATGGTAGATAAGCAGCCCCAATCAAGTTCAAAAGAAATTCAAGCTGTCTTGCAGGCTCAGGATGCATCAGTGTCAGTGCAATCTATATCCATCAACATTTGAATTAATTGAAACACTATGGCAGGAAACCCCTGAGGACCCCACTGCAGACATAGATATAAAAATTCTGGACTGCTGTTTGACAAAATCTATGTGAGTAAGCAAAAATCCTTCTGGGACAGCATCTTATGTACAGATGTGACCAGGATAGAGTTTTTTTTCTCTAGACCAGCTACTTATATGCAGTTTCAAAGAATTCAAAGTGACGGTCTATGCATATGCATAGACAGAAGCCTAAACATGTGTAATATGTACAGTACAGACCAAAAGTTTGGACACACCTTCTCATTCAAAGATTTTTCTGTATTTTCATGACTATGAAAATTGTACATTCACACTGAAGGCATCAAAACTATGAATTAACACATGTGGAATATATATACTGATCCCTGAGGAAGGAAACCGTGTTTCCGAAACGCGTAGGATTAATTTGGTCCTTTCTGTGATCCGTACCCTTTTACCTGACATACATCACGCGCTGTCACGTGATCAGCTACTTCACGACAGGTCCTGTCTCCACGCATGCTGCTTGAACTTTACCACTGCAGCGGACAGTAACTTCTGCAGCATATTGGATCTTATCCAGGCCACAGGAGGCCTATCAGACGATTTTTACCTTCATTTGAAGAATCCAAGACTTCTTCGGTGCAACACTGTTACGGACACGTGATCCTGCATGTCACGGCAGGTCCTTGCCTACATTCTTTCTCCTACTGAGGACATACCATCACCAGCTAACGCTCCTAATCTGAATGTAAGGCGAGACACTATTATCTTATGTTTACAGACATCGCCGGGCCACAGGAGGCTGAAATTGGATCTTTCTTTTCTTATCAGACACCCAACAGGGTTGTCAGCGAGCTAGAGGAGGCGGACATTTGGCTTATACCAGCAGTCACCCATCGGGGTGCAAGGTAACACCTGTGCTAATTAGTCCTTCCCTTTACAGGATAACTATCATACATTTGTTTGAGCTGTCACCGGCCGGGACAGTCTCATTATTTTCTTTTATTTTCTTGTGTTCATATATCAAGCCCCTTTTTAAGGATTTTATTAGTCTACTTAGTGCTACATTCACCCATGCATGATTGTATTATTGTATACGCATTTTAATGTTTTTTATATACTGTCGCTTAATAGACACATATACATTTTCTTTCTGATTCCCTTGTGTTCTGGAGTTTATATGTGCGCAAACTCATTCCATTGTGAATATACAGTATATACTTAACAAAAAAGTGTGAAACAACTGAAAATATGTCTTATATTCTAGGTAAGCTAACAAAGTAGTGTACATGGTAACCACATCTGTTTTCATTAGTTATTTTGCTTTGGTAAATGTATTCTTACTGTCATCAGACCAAAAGTTTGGACACACCTTCTCATTCAAAGATTTTTCTGTATTTTCATGACTATGAAAATTGTACATTCACACTGAAGGCATCAAAACTATGAACTAACACTTATGGAATTATATACTTAACAAAAAAAGTGTGAAACAACTGAAAATATGTCTTATATTCTAGGTTCTTCAAAGTAGCCACCTTTTGCTTTGATTACTGCTTTGCACACTTTTGGCATTCTCTTGATGAGCTTCAAGAGGTAGTCACCAGAAATGGTTATCACTTCACAGGTGTGCCCTGTCAGGTTAAATAAGTGTGATTTCTTGCCTTATAAATGGGGTTGGGACCTTCAGTTGTGTTGTGCAGGAGTCTGGTGGATACACAGCTGATAGTCCTACTGAATAGACTGTTAAAATTTGTATTATGGCAGGAAAAAAGAAGCTAAGTAAAGAAAAACGAGTGGCCATCATTACTTTAAGAAATGAAGGTCAGTCAGTCCAAAAAATTGGGAAAACTTTGAAAGTGTCCCCAAGTGCAGCTGCAAAAACCATCAAGCGCTACAAAGAAACTGGCTCACATGAGGACCGCCCCAGGAAAGAAAGACCAAGAGTCACCTCTGCTTCTGAGGATAAGTTTATCCGAGTCACCAGTCTCAGAAATCGCAAGTTTACAGCAGCTCAGATTAGAGACCAGGTCAATGCCACACAGAGTTCTAGCAGCAGACACATCTCTTCAACAACTGTTAAGAGGAGACTTTGTGCAGCAGGCCTTCATGGTAAAATAGCTGCTAGGAAACCACTTCTAAGGACAGGCAACAAGCAAAAGAGACTTGTTTGGGCTAAAGAACACAAGGAATGGACATTAGACAAGTGGAAATCTGTGCTTTGGTCTGATGAGTCCAAATTTGAGATCTTTTGTTCCAACCACCATGTTTGTGCGACGCAGAAAAGGTGAACGGATGGACTCTACATGCTTGGTTCCCACAGTGAAGCATGGAGGAGGAGGTGTGATGTTGTGGGGGTGCTTTGCTGGTGACACTGTTGGGGATTTATTCAAAATTGAAGGCATAGTGAACCAGCATGGCTACCACAGCATCTTGCAGCGGCATACTATTCCATCCGGTTTGCGTTTAGTTGGACCATTATTTATTTTTCAACAGGACAATGATCCCAAACACACCTCCAGGCTGTGTAAGGGCTATTTAACCAAGAAGGAGAGTGATGGGGTGCTAGCCAGATGACCTGGCTTCCACAGTCACAAGACCTGAACCCAATCGAGATGGTTTGGGATGAGCTGGACCGCAGAGTGAAGGCAAAAGGGCCAACAAGTGCTAAGCATCTCTGGGAACTCCTTCAAGACTGTTGGAAGACCATTTCCGATGACTACCTCTTGAAGCTCATCAAGAGAATGCCAAAAGTGTGCAAAGCAGTAATCAAAGCAAAAGGTGGCTACTTTGAAGAACCTAGAATATAAGACATATTTTCAGTTGTTTCACACTTTTTTTGTTAAGTATATAATTCCATAAGTGTTAGTTCATAGTTTTGATGCCTTCAGTGTGAATGTACAATTTTCATAGTCATGAAAATACAGAAAAATCTTTGAATGAGAAGGTGTGTCCAAACTTTTGGTCTGTACTGTACTTTGGAAACACCTAAGGGTACATGCCCCCAATAAGTAATTGCTGCGGGTCTGACGCTGCATACTCATGCAGCGTCAAACCAGCACCGGACAGATGTTATAGCATAGTGGATGGGATTTCAAGAAATCCCATGTCCACTATGCATCCACAGACGCTCATAGCTCACCCGCGGAGACTGATATGTGGTGGGTCTCTCCAGACCGCAGCATGTCAATTTCTCTTGCAGAGAGAAATTTCACCAATAGAATTTATTGAATACGGTGAATCCGTATGGTTCAGTGAACACATGCGGATTCACCTGCGTTCAATAAACGGCAGCGCTTTGGACGCAGTGAACATGCACCTGGCCTAAGGGTTGCTGCAGATGCCAGGATCCCGTAAGGCCTTACGAGCTCCAACTTGCAATTATGTTATGATGACAGTAAGTAAGAATACATTTACCAAAGCAAAATAACTAATGAAAACAGATGTGGTTACCATGTACACTACTTTGTTAGCTTACCATGAAGTCTGCACAACCAGGACAGGAGTCATCTAATATGGCAGAATTGATGTTGTAGTTTGATGTTAAGTTGCCAAATGTGAGACAATTTTTCGCACTGATTATTGTTGTCTGGACAGCAGCAGTTGAAGTTTTTAATAGCTTTCTAAAAAAAATGTACACAGACATTTTGTAAAATGAATTTCAATTAGCTCAGTTTTGTTAATTAATAACTTTGTTATATTTTCCCTGAGGCTATGGATAAAAATGTGTTGGTATTACATTCCTTATACATTAAAATTGCAATTTAATGCTTGTATTATTTTACATGTATTAGTTAAAGTATGTCACTGAGTGTATATTGTCTTTTAGTAATTCAGAATATTATTGAGTGGCTGTAAAGACTTGAACTTGACTTTATTAAAATACTCTGTAGCAAAACAGATTAAAATTTGTGTACTGTATGTTTTTTCAGATGTTGCACCAGGCCACCGCCTTTCAGGGCTTATCTACAGCATTCTATAATGCTGTAGATAAGCCCCCGATCTGACCTGCAAGAGAAAAATAATAACTTTTATTATACTCACCTGTGGGCGTTCCTGTCCAATGGGTGTCGTATGTCCCGGTTTGGCGCCTCCCATCTTCTTCCGATGCCACCCTCCTGCTTGCTTCATGGCTCCCCGGCATTGCGCTCCTGCACACGCATACTTTTCTGCCCTGTTGAGGGCAGAGGAAAGTACTGCATTGTGCAGGCGCCGGGAAAGGTCAGAGAGGCCCGGCACCTGCACAATGCAGTACTTTCTGCTGCCCTCAACAGGGCAGATAAGTACGCCTGCGCTGAAGCATAATGCTGGGGAACTATGAAGCAAGCAGGAGGGCAGGATAACAAGAAGATGGGAGGCGCCGGACCAGGACCTGCGACACCCATCGGACCGGACCGCTCCCGTTCTGGGTGTAGAAAGTAGGAGAGGTGGCCTATTTGGAACTCTAGTGAGAAATGTTGGGCAATTTTATTTGTGTGGAATTGAATGATCAAGAATATGGAATTTTTGTAATTTGCTCCTCGTGAAATCTGTTACCCCTATTTATGCTGAACTGTACAGTGCCAGCAAAAGGTAATAGAAAAATAACCATAATACTGATCTCACCTCTAATCTATTTTGGCATCCCAAACACCGGTTCCTAGGATTCGGTCCTGAGTAGCTCTTTTTTCAATAGTCGCACGTCGGTGTCTTCTCTATAGAACAGGCCATTCGAATTCACAAGTGGAAAAAAAAAATAATTCCAACTGAAGATTAATGTATTAATAATAGTATGGTATTATGGTGTGGTATTATTCTGTCACAATTTGGTGGTCATGTGAGGGCATGGTGTGAAGGTATTAATTGTTCCTTGTATACTGGTGTAATATGGTGACTGTATGAGTGTATTGTTTGGAGGCAGTACATCAAACCCTAATGGGGATGTGGCTGTCTTTCTCCCTGAGCACTGCCAGCCATAGCCTCATTTCACAGTCTGCAGTATTATACACGGCCTAACCTGTCTTTTATAACACTGGAAGAAAACACTTATTGAATAGTTAGCATATGATCTCTACATGTACAGCCACACTGGGACAGACAGGACAGCAAGTGTTATGCCAGGGTTTGGGTAGAAAGATTCCTAGTCTCCTCTTTCGGAGGCAATTTGTGGTCATTGCGTCAAGGTATTATGTAGCTTTGTATAGTGGTACTTAATGGGCACAAAACTCTAAGATTGGCCAAGACTTTATAATCAGTTTTGCATATGCCCCTGCTGCTTTCTTTATTCATGGTATACAGTATTAGTATGTGGTAGAAACACAATCTAATGTGTTTTGTAAATGTAGACAGTAGGTTAGGGTCATGAAAAATGGATTCAGGGTTGGAAGCTGTATGCATTTTGTTAGAGGCAGGATAGATTAATGTCAGTGTGATTAAAGAGAGGCCTCACAACATATTAAATGCTTGTCTGGAGAGGGTAACCTTTCAATTGGATTTGAAGAATTAAAATGTAAAATGACCAGTGATTATATTCGCTGTAGTAGGATATTTCAGAGACAGGAGGCACCAAAGAAGACGAGATAGTGAGAGTGAAGAGAGGTAATAAGAGAGGAGAGAAGATCATCTGCAGAGTGCACGTTGCATTTTTGCTGGTATCTGGACTTTGGTGAAAATGTACAGGAGAGCCAGGCTTTGAATGTCTTTATGTTTGTTACAGCAAGAACCTTAAAAAGTCATCTGTATTTTTAATCGCCAGTAATAGGGATGAACAAGTGGAGTGCAGGGATAGGAGAATACTGAAGAAGCAGGTTGAAATATCAATTGCAGGGCACTATTTGGTTGTTAGAACATTTTCAGCTCAGATACGGTAAATGTTTGCTCATGTAATACAAAGACTATTCATTTCTTCCAAAGAGGGAGCCTTTAAAAGCATACTATCACAGACCAATGTAATTCAAGTATTTCAACTTTACAGAACATAACTGCACATACAGTGGCACAAAAACATTTTGGTCAGTGTCACTATAAAAGGCAGGAAATGCTGAATATAATACCTGCACTCACGTGAGCTATAGAATCTTGGTGGTTTCAATTCACATAAAGTGCCACTTACTGTATAATGAGATTGTGGCAGGACAAATGGTCAGGAATTGCTATATTTCCCCAAGATTTCTCTCATGTACATGCTAGGTTCAAAAAGAGTATTTCCCATCAGGGGAAAGCTTGATGAGGTGTAAGCAATCCAGAATGCTGGTTATCCTTAGCAAAGCATGTTTGCCATAGGTGTGGTAAGTTGGTAAGTCTTGTTTTCAGACTTGGATTTTTATGAAATGACTAGCTGTAGTACCCGGCTTCGCCCGGGTTAATTAATAACTGCTGTTAGCTGTAACAAAATAGACTATGTTAACAAAAATGTATTCTGCACATAAAAATCACACACCAAAACGTGCGGGGGTTAAAATTTCCATTCAACACATAGCCTATGATGCTCCTGGGGTTGAGATGTGCGGGCATGCAAAATTTCATGCCCGTAAGTACAACGGTGCAGATTCCTATCCCGGGCCAAAATTATTTGCCGATTTGGAATGCGCGGGTTAAAATTTCGACTCAAAGCCTAGCCTATGACGCTCCCGGGGTCGAGACGTGCGGGTGTGCAAAATTTCATGCCCGTAAATGCAGATTCCTATGCCGGACATACACACAAGCATTCAGCTTTCTCCCCATTATGTAGATAGGGCCAAAATTGTTTGGCGATTTGGAACGTGCGGGGGTTAAAATTTCCATTCAACACATAGCCTATGATGCTCCTGGGGTTGAGATGTGCGGGCATGCAAAATTTCATGCCCGTAAGTACAACGGTGCAGATTCCTATCACGGGCCAAAATTATTTGCCGATTTGGAATGCGCGAGGTTAAAATTTCGACTCAAAACCTAGCCTATGACTCTCCCGGGGTCGAGACGTGCGGGTGTGCAAAATTTCATGCCCGTAAATGCAGACTCCTATGCCGGACATACACACAAGCATTCAGCTTTCTCCCCATTATGTAGATAGGGCCAAAATTGTTTGGCGATTTGGAACGTGCGGGGGTTAAAATTTCCATTCAACACATAGCCTATGATGCTCCTGGGGTTGAGATGTGCGGGCATGCAAAATTTCATGCCCGTAAGTACAACGGTGCAGATTCCTATCCCGGGCCAAAATTATTTGCCGATTTGGAATGCGCGGGGTTAAAATTTCGACTCAAAACCTAGCCTATGACGCTCCCGGAGTCGAGACGTGCGGGTGTGCAAAATTTCATGCCCGTAAATGCAGATTCCTATGCCGGACATACACACAAGCATTCAGCTTTCTCCCCATTATGTAGATAGGGCCAAAATTGTTTGGCGATTTGGAACGTGCGGGGGTTAAAATTTCCATTCAACACATAGCCTATGATGCTCCTGGGGTTGAGATGTGCGGGCATGCAAAATTTCATGCCCGTAAGTACAACGGTGCAGATTCCTATCCCGGGCCAAAATTATTTGCCGATTTGGAATGCGCGGGGTTAAAATTTCGACTCAAAACCTAGCCTATGACGCTCCCGGGGTCGAGACGTGTGGGTGTGCAAAATTTCATGCCCGTAAATGCAGATTCCTATGCCGGACATACACACAAGCATTCAGCTTTCTCCCCATTATGTAGATAGGGCCAAAATTGTTTGGCGATTTGGAACGCGCGGGGTTAAAATTTCGATTCAAAACATAGCCTAGGACGCTTTCGGGGTCGAGACGTGCGGGCGTGCAAAATTTCATGCCCGTAAGTGTGACGGTGCGGATTCCAATCCCGGACAAACATACCCACATACATACATTCAGCTTTATATATTAGATATTTATTGAACTGAAAATTTCATCTTACAATTGCATTTTTACAGAAAAAAGCAGCAGTTAGCATATTTGTTTCCAAAGGGACCATCATAATGCTGCATCACAATGCACATTCTAAAGCACCGACAAGTAAAGACGCCTAGAGACAGAGCCCTTGGATTTCTGTTAGGATACTAGAGGCTATTATATTTGTTAAATAATTAGTGGGACACTTTTAGGAATTCTTATGACTTAGACGAGCCTCTGGCAATTCTATTATTAATACAGCCATAATTTTCACACAATCCAATTTTCTACAGCAGTGGAAACATTACTATGACTGCCTTTCAGTATTAGAACTTGAATGAATTCTTGTCTAAGTCTGTGCTTTTCAAAAACAACTTTTTTAATTAATTTTAAGACTGTAGTCAGGCAAATATGTTGATTATATTACATTACATTAAGAGAAGAAATTACAAAATCTAATAGCTGCAGTGTACTACACAGGCTGAGAACATTTAAGTAATGGAGAAATATTACAGTTTGTATAAAATATTATCGTGATTGTAAATAATTTGTAGGATTTTCCTTCAGGTGGAAATTAAAAAGATTTCTCCAGGTAAAAGTTAATGAAATAGTATTTGGGATTGGATGAGATTTGCATACAGGGAATGAAGTGTAATATACAACTATTAACATTTTGCAGTGTTATTTCATATATGCAGCTTTAAAAGCCCTCAGACAATGACAATGAAAACATTATTAGATGCCATCAGAGGGTACGAGATGAGACTAAAGATGCCTTTACACTGACTAAAAATCGTGAACAGGCTTTCCTAAGAATGCTATTTTTGCTGATTATTAGGCTGTCTAAACAGGATGCCAATCATCCAACAAACAAGAACAATGCTTGTTCGTTGGGTGAAATGATTTTTTAGGTTGCTTAAAAGTTAATATTTTTGACAGTACATCACCTCGTATAAATAGGACAACTGCTGACAAGCACAATGATATATTATGTGCTCAGAACTAGAGATGAGCGCCTTTGCCTTTCTTCGGGTCGAGCCGGGTTTCGTGAAACCCGACTTTCTCAAAAGTCGAGTCGAACGAAGTCGGTCGACTAACGGAAATGGTCGGGTCGGAGTCGAAAATCCGACCCCAATGCAAGTCAATGGGGAATAAATTGCCCCCTTATCACATTCAGGCAGCCTACTAATCAGATGTGATGCTCCACACAAGCAATTTGTACACTATCACTGGCAGGCAGCTCTGCTACTCCACCAAATTAATTGCCCCCTTATCACAGGCAGGCAGCCTACTAATCAGATGTGATGCTCCACACAAGAAATTTCTACAGCGTCACTGGCAGGCAGGCAGCCTAAGAACCAGCGTTGCTGCACACAGCAAAATCCTCCCCTCTCACTGCACAGTCACTGTACAGCTAATCGCTATCAGCAGAAAGTAATTTTTTTTTAGGCCCTGCGTAACGCTCTCCCTGCTCAGACGCACCGCCAGCAACCTTCCCCTACACTGAGTTCGGCAGGTGTAAAATGGCGGTCTGCGATGAAGGATTTTATATGCACTGTGACTCCACTGAAAGCCAGCCAATCGCTGCAATGCCCTTCTCTAAGATGGTGCTGGCCGCTGGCTATGTCATCCCGCTGCCCACAGCCTGCATCCTTGCTCATTGGCCGAGAAAAGGTACTTAAAGTGTAGGGGAAAACCAACTCCAGCAAAATGGTCACCGAACACGTGACCGAACTCATCCACGGTTGGGTTTCGTTTCATGAAACCCGACTTTGGCGTAAAATCGGCGACTTTTGAAACTGAACGACCTGTTTCGCTCAACTCTACTCAGAACATCTCTTACTGATCATGTTGTGCACATTAAAGTGACTTCAATGTGGGCTTTCATCTTTACCAGCAGATGATGACTAATTTAATCAGCTATTATCTGAGTCTAACAGCCGTAGCTCCACCCACAGCTGTTAACACGTTAAATATCACTGTCTATCTCTGACAGTGGCATTTAACATGCACCAACAGGGAGTGCATAATTCCACACGCCCATCGGCACTCCTGATGGGTTGACATGACAGCTGTGGGTCTGTTGAAGACCTCTGTGCTTGTCATGATGATTTTCCTGTGAAAGACATCATTTAGCTGCTGTTCATAAGAGACTGTAATTTTCGCTATACATAGCAGTGCTAAGGCGCTGCTATGTATAGTACAAGCAGTAAGACAATTGCAGCTTCAAGTACCCTAAGGGGACTAATAACTACAGTATATAGTGAAAAAATGTTTTTAAAAATGTGAAATTTAATGTAATAATAAAATACAACAGTTCAAATCACCCCACAATTGCCCCATTAAAAATGAAGCAATTAAAAAAAAATACACATATTTGGTGTTTCTGCATTTGTAAAAGTCTAATCTATCAAAATCTAAAATAAATGAATCCAATTGATTGATTGATTTGATTAATTAAATCGAAATGCCAGATTTAATTTTTTTTTGGCCACCTCAACATTGCAATAAAATGCAATTAGATCTACCTTCTCTCTACACAAGCTGCAAAGTTTAAGAGAATCTCTCCCATTGCAGAGGAAGGATCCAGTATAGCAGCTGTGAATCACCTTGCACTGAAGGCCCATGGAAAGGCTTCCTGTACTGTGTTGAACCCATGGAGTATCTTCAGGGATGGGACACTCAGGAGGCCTTGACCAGGTAGCTTGATCTGGAGCAAGGAGATTGGCATTTTACCACATGCTCCCCTTCAGAGTAACTGTAACTTGGACTAAGTCTATTCAGTGATGAAGGAAGCTGCTATGATTCAAATACTTTCATGCAGGGTCTCCATCTTGTTCAGAATTTTCTTATCCCCTCAGGTTGTGACTGCAGCATGGATAACCTGTGGCACTAGCAGCTTTGCACCAAAGAAGTCACCACAACTGTTAGGCGTCAAGATCCCGCTGCTGCATAAGGGGAATCTCGAGCCATGTCCTCTGCTGTCTCCCATTCTTCTTCAGCCACAGATGATCCTGCTCAGCAGAGATGTCGGTCCCAGCGTCTTGCGCAGGCCTTTGCTATGCGTTTGGTTGCTGCTGCCGCCCTAGGTTCAGCTATAGCAACCAGCATTAGTCAGTGGCGAGCAGATGTTCCTGGGACTAAGCCCTGCTTTTCTCCATCTGAGCATGCCCGTAAGACGACCGCTCACTGGTGGTCGGAAGTCACATGCTCAGGTCCTCAAGCAGTTCGGAGTAGGCCATCAGCAAGGTCCTGGAAGGCTGCGGTTATAAAAGAATCGCACGGTCGCAAGGCCGTGCACTAGTATAAGCCATGTGGTGTGTGAGCGAGTGGACACGCTACCACTCTGTGTATGCACGATGTTTGGGCTGAGAACCTGCCGCACTGTTGGCGTGTATGATCGCCTAGTCTTCCCTAGTCAGGCAGAATTTTACTCGGCTTGACTTAGCGCCTGTCTCGGCCACGTGTGCAGCTTAGCACGGGCTGTTTACAGGGCACAGTCAATCCACGTGCTCTGGCACATATCTTTTGGTACCTCTCTGCGGTCAGTTGAGCTGTTGCTCTCGTTTTGTGCCAAATCCTGGTGCGCCTTAGTTAGCTGTATTTTGCTACCACTCAGCGCCAAGTAGTAGCATCGCCTGTGCGACGCAGTGGGCATTGTGGGTCCGGTCAGACTCAAGTCCCCACATTGTAGGGGTTGAGCCTAGAGACCTCACTCGCACCATACCAGCTGTGTCCTGTGACGTGTAACAGCATTCTATTATTTTGTTGCTGCGGCTCTGTGAAGCAACAGAGTTCACCGCTGTTCATACCGGGTAACATCCAACCAGTGTGTTGTTGGCATTCAACTGCCGCCTTGTTCCACCATTGCTTAACAACAGGTTCCATCTCTGCACGTGGACCCTGGGTTGCAAACGCACCTTATTATTATATAAATTTAATTTGGTGCGTTCTGCCAACCGTAACAGACTCCATCTTTTAAAGGATCTCCTCCTAACAAGCTTTTCTGTACACCTAAGTAATTCAAACCCATAAGTATTAACCCCTATTAGCTCCTGAACTGCCCCAGTCATGTTTCTCTCCAGCTATTTGCCTCTGCTCTTTCTTAACCAGCAAAATTAACCTTTTAGAATGTGCTTTCTATAGTCTAAAGTGCTTTATTCTGTTCTCCAGAAGTCCTCGTGTAGAAAATAGCAAGCAGCAGTAATCACTGAAAGTAGCACTTGCCAGAGAAAGCTGCCTTTTGGGATGTTATTTTCTCACCTAACAGTAAAACTCATCCCAAGTTATATCAATACTGTCCATACCTGGCATTGGAAACAGTTCATTCATCAAAAACAGTATGGGTAATTGTTATTGCACAGCAGAGATCCAGGCACAAATGTAGCTTTCCCTTTGATTATTGCTAAGTTAGCATTAAAGACATGCTACGAAAACAAAGTAGAGACATCCACACTGATACTCTTAGTTAATTAAATACAGAAATATTTACTAACATGTAGAATACAGCTAAAATGCCTGTGAGAAAGTGATATAGGAAAGATGTGTATCTTCGTACCGTGTTAGCCAGTAGATAGAAAAATATTTAGACTTGAGAGTCCTCAGTGGTTGATACCTTTTAATGGCTAACTGAAAAGATGGTAACAAATTGCAAGCTTTCGAGACTACTCAGGTCTCTTCATCAGGCATAGACTAATACAACATCTGAAGAATCACATATTTATACACAAAATAGCACAGAAAAAATGCAATAGGTAGGACAAGTGACATGAAGCAGAACTGTCATTATGGCAGAGGGATTAACATAAATATGACTAGTTCATAGATAAGGAGTGAAGGTTTTATTACCCTCTGATTGGGGTCTGGTATTGTGTTGTGATGACCCTAAAAGGTCAGGGAGGCAGATTCCTTAATTGTTGTAGAACGACATAAAACTCTGGGATATATTCATCCCAGCACTAAGAGTGTCAAAGGTCATCATAAGTTTATATTCCCAGACTTTTCTATCCTTCTCAGATTTTAATACAAGTAATTCCATATCTGTCATGCTATGACGGGCATACAAAAGTGTTTGGCCACAGGTAAATCCATTCTTTTTTCTCTTATCGTGTGGCGATGAGAATTCATCCTTGTTCTCAGTTTTTGCCCGGTCTCCCCCACATACAGACCCCCAGTTGGACATTTAGTACATATAATTAGGTACACCACATTAGATGTGATGCAGCTGAAAGTACCTGGTATCTTGTAGTCCTGATGGGAGTTGGGGATCTTTATCCTGTCCGTGGTCATTATAGATGTACAGGTCTTGCATTTCTTTTGTCTGCAAGGAAAGGTTCCTGCAGCTGTTGGGGAGGACAGGGAGATTCTGACAATGATGCTTCTTAGATTTGGGGGCTGCCTAAAACATAGTAGTGGGGGGTCTGGAAATATGGATTGTAATCGGGCATCTTTTTGTAGTAAAGGTTGTAGTTTCCGTGCAGCTCCCCTTAGCATCTCCAGACTTGGATTGTAGGTGACCACTAGAGGCACCCGGTTATTTTCTTCTTTAGCTTTGTAATGTAGCAGGTGATTCCTTGATATTCTGGTGGCTCTTGTAATTTGGTTTTCAATTGTTCTTGGATGGTAGCCCTGGTTCAAAAAAGTCTTTCTGAGGCGACCAAGGTGTTCATCTCTATCCATGGGGTTGGAACATATACGGTTGTATCTGATGGCTTGGCTGTAGACAATAGAGTTTTTTATGTGTTTAGGATGGAAACTGTCCCATTTAAGATATGTTGGACGGTCGATTGGCTTCTGATACAGGGATGTCTCTATTTCATTGTTCTTTAGCTTAATGGTGGTGTCTAAAAAGTTAATTTCAGTGCTGGAGTAGTTAAGTGTTAAGTTGATGGTGGGATGAAATTGATTGAACTGTTCATGGAACGTCTTTAGCTGTTGTTCAGACTCCGTCCAGATGATTAAAATGTCATCAATGTAGCGGTAGTAGGCCCGAGGCCTGATGGGGCAGGAGGACAAAAATTCGCTTTCAAGCTTGGCCATGAAAAGATTTGCATACTGTGGAGCCATTTTACTTCCCATAGCTGTGCCAGTCTCCTGAAGATAGATCTTGTTGTCAAATTCGAAGTAATTGTGGGTGAGGATGAATTTTGTGAGTTTCACCACAGAATCAGCATCATTCCCGGTGTTTCCCATGAAGACTTTGTGAGAAAGTGAAGATGCATATATGCTGAATAATCCAAGCCACGCATCTCCAAGGAAATACATTGAAGTGCAGCTCTTAAAGTTAATTAAGGTACCAAACAATTCTCGATGAAAAATAATATAAATTCTTAAACACAATAATAGACATGTAGGTTGAACACAAGCAAAACTCTGTAATCAGCGTTTCATGGCAGCCTTCCTTTTTTCATAGAAAATAATCAATAAGCAGTTGCCCTTAAAACAATATTAAAGAGGATATCTGGGACTTTAAAAAACAAGGCATGTAGTTGTTAACAGAGGCAACTACCTGCCTGTTGTACCTGGCGCCAATCATTGACTGCTCCTGCTATCATGCTGCTGCAATGCAGGTAAGTGCAGGCTCCACAAGATGGCAGTAGTGTGGAAGCAGGACTGCACCAAAACAGAGCTGGCTTGCAGTGCAGCAGCAAGGCTACCACAGGTGGCAGCAGAATAGTCAGACAAGCAGGGTCAAATCCTAGACTGTAGCGCAGTGCTAAAGGAATAACCAAACTCACAGTCAGAGACAAGCCAGGGAATCAGCAACGGTCATAAGCGGATAAGACAAAGACAAAAGACAGAAGCAGGTCAGGATATAAACCAAATGAAAAAATAACCGTGTGCACAACCAAGAAGGTGCCAGAGTAGGTTCCCACACCGTATCTAATAGAAAATGAACTCGGCACTCAACTTTAGTATAGTGAGAATAAAGATTTTTATTCACAGTAGTAACACGAAACGTTTCGGTCCTATATCATGGACCTTCATCAGTCACTACATTTATAAAAAACAGAAGAAAAAATTATATTAACAAAATAAAGTATGTACAATCAAAATTTGGTCAATAGTAAAGGTAGAGAGTAGTTGTATACAATGCTTCAGGAGATTTAGGGAGCAATCATAGGTCAGAGTTGTATCAGAGGTATCACAAAGGCAGAAAGAATATATATGGTGAGGACATACCAGATACTACTGGGAAGGGGGTTGATCCACATAGGGAAGAAAGAAAGGGCTGGATATAGCTGTAGGTGAAAATAAGATAAACGTAAGTGCCGATATTCTTTTATGTATAAGTAGATTTTGTGCCTATGCCTGTAGATGTGACATACCCTGTATTGGTGGGGTGAGATGAGGAAGAGGACAATGCCTCTATTGCACTAGTAACCTGTAGAAACAGCGCAAAACATAGATACCATAAATATCACAACTATCAATGTGATGGTGAAGCGGTGGAGCCGCTATACTTGTCTGTGACTGACCTGTTGTGAAGGAGTCCGGCAGTGAGGATAGGTCTCTGCATTGGACGCGGTGTCCACCGCTAGTCTGAGCGCAGAGAAAGCTAGAAAGCAGCATGTATATGAGAGGAAGAGGCGGGACTATAGTGTCAGTCAAACAGAGCATTAGACAGGAAGTGAGGTGGCAGGAAGTTAATGGACATGCGTTCCAAGTGAATACTAGGTAACCAGAGGCCGTCCTACAGGTGGGAGGAGTAAAGGAGCAGCATGCTGATGGAGATATGCCCAACAGGATGACGTGGCAGCATTATAGTATTTAATACAAGCGGCTCTAAAGTGAATGAAAGAGAGGCATGTTAGTACAAGCATGAAGGAGTTTACAGCAATAAACATTGCGATCTTGTACATTAGCTTAAAGCGATAGGAATACATAACAGGCTTGCAGCATCAGTATGCGTCAAAAGGGGCATAACAGTAATATGAGTACTGATTTAGTACATTATCATAAGACAGTATGGAAGACAAATCTGCAGGCAACAAGGACTAATTAATAAACACCTAACAGAGATCAAAGCAGCATGTGGTAAATGACAGGTGATGTGTAAACATCTGTATGCATCATTTATAAAGTAAAAGGGTGTCACAGCAAAATTCATATTGGTATAGTGCGTTTATCAGAAGACAGTATGGGAAAATGGCAGCACGGATTATTAAATAAATAAACACCTGGCTGAGATCAACATATCATGTGGTATATGGCAAGTGATGTATAAAAAAGGGGGGTGGGGGAATTATAGCCTCAGTGGTCATATGCAGAATTACATGAAGGAGAGTAAATCGTATTCACGATTAAGACCCTTAGGTGATAGAGTGTCTAGGGTGTGTATCCAATACGCCTCTCTCCTTTTCAATTGACGTATGCGGTCGCCTCCTCGTCGTGAATGTGGTATTTGTTCCAAAACTTGGTATTTTAATTGGGCTATGGTATGTCCCATTGTGATGAAGTGGTGTGGGATGGGGAGTAAGGTATTCTTACATCTTATGGTTGATTTGTGTTTTGAAATGCGTTGTTTTACAGGTTGACTAGTTTCCCCAACATATAATAACCACAAGGACACTTAATCACGTATATCACAAAGGCCGTGTCGCAAGTAAAGAAACCACGGCCGCTCCTCCAGACTGCGCACCCGGACATTAAAGAATTCTCTAGACCTTTTCTCCCATGCTTCCGCCGTGCACCCAACCTAAGGGATGCATTGATCAGAGCTGACTTAGGCCCTAAAAAATCAGGAACTACACAACAATTCCTGAAAAAACCAAGAACGGGCACTTTCCCATGTCTGGGATGCACTCAATGTAATAACGTACTCAGAGGAGAAACCATCCATCACCCATATACGGGAAAAACATTTAGAGTCCGTGGTTTCTTTACTTGCGACACGGCCTTTGTGATATACGTGATTAAGTGTCCTTGTGGGTTATTATATGTTGGGGAAACTAGTCAACCTGTAAAACAACGCATTTCAAAACACAAATCAACCATAAGATGTAAGAATACCTTACTCCCCATCCCACACCACTTCATCACAATGGGACATACCATAGCCCAATTAAAATACCAAGTTTTGGAACAAATACCACATTCACGACGAGGAGGCGACCACATACGTCAATTGAAAGGAGAGAGGCGTATTGGATACACACCCTAGACACTCTATCACCTAAGGGTCTTAATCGTGAATACGATTTACTCTCCTTCATGTAATTCTGCATATGACCACTGAGGCTATAATTCCCCCACCCCCCTTTTTTATACATCACTTGCCATATACCACATGATATGTTGATCTCAGCCAGGTGTTTATTTATTTAATAATCCGTGCTGCCATTTTCCCATACTGTCTTCTGATAACGCACTATACCAATATGAATTTTGCTGTGACACCCTTTTACTTTATAAATGATGCATACAGATGTTTACACATCACCTGTCATTTACCACATGCTGCTTTGATCTCTGTTAGGTGTTTATTAATTAGTCCTTGTTGCCTGCAGATTTGTCTTCCATACTGTCTTATGATAATGTACTAAATCAGTACTCATATTACTGTTATGCCCCTTTTGACGCATACTGATGCTGCAAGCCTGTTATGTATTCCTATCGCTTTAAGCTAATGTACAAGATCGCAATGTTTATTGCTGTAAACTCCTTCATGCTTGTACTAACATGCCTCTCTTTCATTCACTTTAGAGCCGCTTGTATTAAATACTATAATGCTGCCACGTCATCCTGTTGGGCACATCTCCATCAGCACGCTGCTCCTTTACTCCTCCCACCTGTAGGACGGCCTCTGGTTACCTAGTATTCACTTGGAACACATGTCCATTAACTTCCTGCCACCTCACTTCCTGTCTGATGCTCTGTTAGACTGACACTATAGTCCCGCCTCTTCCTCTCATATACATGCTGCTTTCTAGCTTTCTCTGCGCTCAGACTAGCGGTGGACACCGCGTCCAATGCAGAGACCTATCCTCACTGCCGGACTCCTTCACAACAGGTCAGTCACAGACAAGTATAGCGGCTCCACCGCTTCACCATCACATTGATAGTTGTGATATTTATGGTATCTATGTTTTGCGCTGTTTCTACAGGTTACTAGTGCAATAGAGGCATTGTCCTCTTCCTCATCTCAACCCCACCAATACAGGGTATGTCACATCTACAGGCATAGGCACAAAATCTACTTATACATAAAAGAATATCGGCACTTACGTTTATCTTATTTTCACCTACAGCTATATCCAGCCCTTTCTTTCTTCCCTATGTGGATCAACCCCCTTCCCACTAGTATCTGGTATGTCCTCACCATATATATTCTTTCTGCCTTTGTGATACCTCTGATACAACTCTGACCTATGATTGCTCCCTAAATCTCCTGAAGCATTGTATACAACTACTCTCTACCTTTACTATTGACCAAATTTTGATTGTACATACTTTATTTTGTTAATATAATTTTTTCTTCTGTTTTTTATAAATGTAGTGACTGATGAAGGTCCATGATATAGGACCGAAACGTTTCGTGTTACTACTGTGATAAAAATCTTTATTCTCACTATACTAAAGTTGAGTGCCGAGTTCATTTTCTATAGGATATAAACCAAGTCACAACCAGGGAGTCAGTACACTAAAGGGAAACATTGAGTAAGGACAGAATAGGGGAGAACAGAAACACTGGATCGGATAGCAAACGTAGCATCAACAATCAGAGCAATCAGAGTCAGCTACAGCAGCCCTATGCAAAACTATAACTGACATCGCCTGCAGTCAACAGCGGCGATAAATAGACAACCTGAACCCAGACTGAGGCTGAGACATGTTAACCCCTGACATGACCAGACCGAGAAAATGGGAAAACAGGACTCAAAACCCGGTCTGGATCATGACACCTGCTGAGACTCAGCTACTCCCTGTCAACAGAGAAGTAGTTTATCTTCCAATTGAAAGGGTGAGACTACTGACATCATGCTGATTGACAGTGTATTTCCCCAATTAGGCAGCGGAAGCTGGCTGACAATCAACATAACACAAATAGTCCCGCTGTGTGAGCAGGAAGAGAAACTGCTGCTGTGTTGACAGGGAGTAACTGAATCTCTGGCAGGAGCGGTCAACAACTGGCGCCAGGTACAAAAGACATGTAGTTGCCTCTACTAGCAACTACAACCCTTTTTTTCTAAAGTCCTGGATATCCTCTTGAAATGGGCTGTCGTTAAAAATAGGTATGTTGGTTTACGAAGGATGAGTTTCCCAAATACTCGATCTTGGCTCAAGGAATTAAGAATGTCAGAAAAAGAAGGCAGGTTTGATAAAATGGAAAAGCTTCAAAATAGATCAGTGCCACCTGAGTCCCTGATAACCCATTTTTCATAGTGATTGGTGTACAGTAGGGTGCATTTACAGTTGTGTGAAAAGTGTTTGCCCTCTTCTGATTTCCTAATCTTTTTCATGTTTGTCACACTCAAAAGTTTCAGATCACCAAACAAAGTTAACCCTTAATGACCGCCATGCCCTTTTAACGGCGGCAACTAAGGGTACTTAAACGACAGAACTGCTTTTTAACGGCACTGAGAAATAAGGGTATAGCACCCCCCAGAGTCAGAATTTCTGTGGGGGTTTTGACTACCGGGTGTTGCTGAGACCCCAGAGAACATGAATCGGGTTGGTTTTTACTGACCCCGGTTGTTGCGATCGCTGTTATTAATGGTATAACAGTGACCACAAAAAAAGTCTGATTTTCCATTTAATTTCTCTCTCAACTGATGTGATCGCACATCAAAGGAGAGAGAAATAGGGTCCCTGATCCCCCCAGTACCCCTGTTGTACCTGCAACCCCTGTGATGTCCCCCGGGCTGCCAGCATCTTCTTCTGGGAGAATATGGTGGGCACATGCCAGTGTGCCCTGTTATGAATGTGCTAGAGATGGTTTCTGAGCAGAGGCTCCCTCTGGTGGTTACAGACAGTACTGAAGTGGCAATCAGGGATCACGGACTGGTCTGATATAAGGGAGGTTCCCTCCCATGATGGTTGCGGTGATCAATTGTTCTTGTCTCAATTGTAGTGTTGAGCGATACGATACTGCAAATATCGGGTATCGGCCGATATTGGCTGTATCGGAATTCCGATTCTGAGTACCGATATTTTTCGTCATATCGGATACCGGAATCGGAATGTCACTGTCACTGTCAGTGTCCGTCGATCGGGTCTGTCAGGAGTCAGCGGCACTTACCCGCAGAAGATCTCCGGCGGTCACATCCCGGACTGCTTAATGGCCGCATCCTTTCTCCCTGGCGGTCACATGCAGTTTCTCGCGATAACTGCAGTGACTGCTGGGTAATCCCGGCCGTAAAGCAGTCAGTCCGATGACGTCACCGCCGGAGAAGCAGGTAATCAGCTGTGCTGCGCCGGGATGTCAGGCTCTGCTGGCATTCCGATGTAGCAGAGCTGGATCGTCGTGGGACACTCGTTACTATGGACTGCGTCGGACAGGTGGTATACTGTTGGTTTGTTTTTTTTCTTTTTTTACAGGAGATCGATGGCGTCGCAGGAATGAGAGAGTAATAAAAGAAATGAAAACTGTGTTGTTTCTTTTATTTCATTAAAAGACTTTTTTCTTGCTGTGTCTTTTTTTTAAACATTTAAAAACTATGGGATTAATAATGGATCTGTGTCTTATTGACACCTCTCCATTATTAACCGGGTTATTGTCACCGTGCAATCAACGGTGACATTAACCCCTTATTACCCCGCTTGCCACCGCTACAGGGCAAGTGGGAAGAGCCGGGTAAAGTGCCACAATTGGCACATCTTTTGATGCGCCAAATGTGGGGCTGCTGTAGCCTGGTATTATCAGGTTGTTGAGGGCCAAAATCCATGGGCCTTGACAGTCTTTTAATACCAGGCCGCGCAGTCTGCATTTTACTTGGTGGTTAACAAAAATAGGGGGGATCCCCACGCCGTTTTTTTTTCGAGGGGATCCCCTATTTTTGTTAACCAGCCAAGCTAAGCAGACTGCTGTGGCCTGGTATTATCAGGCTTGCAAGGTCCTTGGATATTGGATCCTTACCAGCCTGAAAAACCAGGCCTCAGCGGTCTGCTTCATCTGGCTGGTTAACAAAAATAGGGGGGACCCCACGCCAATTTTTTTCGAGGGGATCCCTATTTTTGTTTAATCAGCCAAGATATGCAGACTGCTGTGGCCTGGTATTATCAGGCTGGCAAGGTCCATGGATCTTGGCTCCTTAACAGCCTGAAAATCCAGGCCTCAGCGGTCTGCTTCATCTGGCTGGTTAACAAAAATAGGGGGGACCCCACGCCATTTTTTTTTCGAAGGGAACCCCTATTTTTGTTAATCAGTTCCCTCTGACGTCACTGATGTGTCCCTGGCTGACCTGAAGTGAAAGTGGAAAGCAATCAATTAAGCTTTCCACTTCCTCTCCTGTCACCAGGAGAGGAGCTCATTCATTTGGGGGTTACTGTGAGGCTGCAGCATTAGCTGCGGTCCCTGCAGTAAACATTAACCCTTTCTGAAGGATTACACCGTGGGACTGACTGTGCATGGGATAGGTAAGAATAATTTTGCTTTATTATTTTATTTTTATTACAGGAAATGGTTTTAGAGGTAAAAAAAATATGGTCAAAAACTGTGTGATTATTTCATTAAACTTTTTTATTAAAGTGTGTGTGTTTGATTTTTTCTTTCATACAATAGGATTAATAATTGATAGTTGTCTAATTGACAGCTCTCAATTATTAACCTGGCTAAAGTGACCTTTCAATTGCAAGGTCATTTTAACCCCTTATTAACCCATTCGCCACCGCTACAGGGCAATGGGAATAGACGGGCAAAGTGCCAGAAAGGCAAATCTAATTAGAGATTTGCCCTTTCTGGGGTGTCTGGGGGCAGATGTTAGTACCCGGGGAGGGGCCAAAAATATGGCCCCTCTCTGGGCTATTATTATCTGCCCCCACTCACTGGCTTTGTCTGTCTGGTTGCGAAAAATAGGGCGGGAGCCCACGCATTTTTTTTCAGAAATTTTAAAACCTCATATATATATATATACATGTCATTGAGTTTGTGACACATTATTATATAAAATTATTTATAGTTCATACTCTTCTACATAGTATAATAGCCGCTAATTCAATTGCGGCTTTTGTGAAAATGCAGAACCCGACATGAAATGACACTTGGTTTACATACAGTTAACCATGTCTTTTTCATGTAGTTTGATATCTGATTTGCACAAACAATTACATGAGTGTAAGTGTGCAAAATTTCACACCTGTAGGGGTTAATTAAAGGTGTTAAATTCGTTAGCAAAAAAGTCCGTTTTTTTTACAACGAATTTATAACTTTAATTAACCTCTACAGGTGTGAATTTTGCACACTGACACTCATGTAATTGTTTGTGCAAATCAGATATCAAACTACATGAAAAAACAGGGTTTAAAACTCTATGTAAACCAAGTGTCATTTCATGTGGGTGCTTCTGTCTTTTCACAAAAGCCGGTTTTTACCCGGCAATTGAAATCAGAGGCTATTTTACTATGTAAAGTGTATAAACTATAAATATATGTATATATATATGTCACAATGACATGTATATATATTATATGTATTCTATGTGTGTATATTTAGTGTTTACAAGGAAAGAAAGAGGTTTTTTAGTTACGTATTTTGTTCCCATAGATTTAAACATTGGATTCCGGGTATCGGTATCGGGTATCGCCGATATTTTAATGGTATCGACGATACCATTCCGATTCGATACTTTTGGATATCGGAAAGTATCGCTCAACTTACTCAATTGTGGTTCTTGGTTCATTGGAAGTTTGCTGGAGTTTGCCTGCATCTCCTCTTTCAGATAAGATATTTTTTGCTTTTCTTTTTGTGCTTGCTTTTTGCATTGTTTCTGCACTTTTGTGGAGGTCAGCCAGGTCCCCTCCTGGGGCCTGAGCTCCTCACAGTTTATCTGCAGCCATGTATTTGCTCATTTGTTTTTCCTGTTTTTTCAGCGGCTGCAGCTTGGTTTTGTTCACACTGAGATCTGATTAGCGGGTGGCGAGATCGTGTGATCTCAGTATTTTTGTAATCAGAATTTGTTGGATTTTTGTAGGGTTTTCTGGGTTGCAGAAAATAATCTCTCCTTTCCTATCCTATTTAGTCAGCTTGTGGCCCCAGCGTTTGCTCAATCTAATTTCTGCTATGTTTTGTGTTTTCATCTTTCTAACCGCCATTATATGTTTGGGGGCTTCCTATTTTCTTTGGGGATCTGCTCCGGGGCAAATAGCTTTCATCTTTCTGCCTTTAGGTTTTGTTATCTCTCAGGCTGTGACGATGGCGTCTAGGATCAACGTAGGAACGCTCCACGGCTACCTCTATTGTATCATTAGTTTAGGAATCTGCAACCCATCAGTTACAACATCTCAGGTGTTCTGCTGCCCTGCTGTTGTTCCTGTCCTCCTCAGCTACCAAAAAAACAACAGTGCCCGTCGAGATCTGTCGGCTGGCACCTGTCAGCTATAGGAAATTTTTCCTTTTGGTTCATTTTGATCACTGTGATAGACTCTATCATAGTGATCAAATTAAAAAAATAGTAAATCAAAAAATCCCCTTTATCACCACCTTAGTGAGGTAGTTAGGTAAAAAATAATAAAATAAAAAAGTATTTATTTCCATTTTCCATTAGGGTTATAGTTGGGCTAAAGTGAGTTTGGCTAAAGTTAGGGTTAGAGTTGGGGCTAAAATTAGGGTTAGTGTTGGAGTAGGGTTAGTGTTGAGATTACGGTTAAGGTTGGGATTAGGTTTAGGGGTGTGTTAGGTTAGGTTTGTGGTTAGGGTTATGGTTAGGGTTGGGAATTGGATTAGGGGTGTGTTGGGATTGGGTTGGGCTACGGTTTTGTTAGGGTTGGGATTAGAAATTAGGGGTGTGTTGAAGTTATGGTTGTGGTTAGGAGTGTGATGGGGTTAGGGTTGTGGTTAGGGGTATGGTTGGGATTAAGGTATACGGTGTGTTGGGTTAGGATTGGAGCTAAAATTGGGGGTTTCCAAACGAGACATTGCACCACCATTGATTCCAGCGAATTTTGCTTTCAAAAAGTCAAACAGTGTTCCCTCCCTTCTGAGCCCTGCTATGCACCAAACGGAGGCTTTTCCACACAAATGAGGTATCAGTGTACTCAGGAGAAATTGCACAACAAATTTTGTGGTCCATTTTCTCCTGATACCATTTGAAAAAAAAAAAAAATTGGTTCCAAAGTAAATTTTTTGTGAAAAAAATTAAAATGATCATTTTTTCCTTCCACATTGATTTAGTTCTCGTGAAAGCACCTGGAGAGTTAATAAAGTTCTCGAATGTGGTTTTGCGCACCTTGAGGGGTGCAGTTTTTAGAATTTTGTCACTTTAGAGTATTTTCTGTTATTTTGACCCCCCAAACTCACTTCAAATGTGAGGTGGTCCCTAAAAATAAATGGTTTTGTAAATTTTGTGGAAAAATAAGAAATCGCTGGTCAACTTTTAAACCCTTATAACGTCCTAATAAAACAAGTTACGCTTCCAAAATTGTGCTGATGTAAGTTAGACATGGGAAAATGTTATTTAATGTTATTTATGACACGACGCTCTGATTTAAGTGTAAAAAAAATTAAAAGTTTGAAAATTTCAATTTTTTTCATAAATAACACAAGTTATATACAGTCATGGCCAAAAGTTTTAAGAATGACACAAATATTATATTTTCATATGATCTGCTGCCCTCTGGTTTTTATGTGTTTTGACAGATGTTTTTATCACAGACAGAAATATAAATGCAAACATATGGTAACAAAAGCTTATATTGACAGTTAGAATGATTTAATGCAGCAAGTCAATATTTGCAGTGTGGACCCTTCTTCAGGACCTCTGCAATTCTCCCTGGCATGCTCTCAATGAACTTCTGAGCCAAATCCTGACTGATAGCAGTCCATTCTTGCACAATCAATGCTCTCATTTTGTCAGAATTTTTAGGTTTTGTTGTCCACCGTCTCTTGATGATTGACCACAAGTTCTCAATGGGGATTAAGATCTGGGAGTTTCCAGGCATGGACCCAAAATCTCTATGTTTTGTTCCCTGAGCCATTTAGTTATCACCTTTGCTTTATGGCAAGGTGCTCCATCATGCTGGAAAAGGCATTGTTGATTGCCAAACTGCTTGGAGGGTTGGGAGAAGTTGTTTCTTGGAGGACATTCTGGTACCATTCTTATTCATGGCTGTGTTTTTTAGGCAAACTGTGAGAGAGCCGATTCCCTTGGCTGAGAAGCAACCCCACACATGAATGTTTCAGGATGCTTAACAGTTGGCATGAGACAAGACTGTGGTAGCGCTCACCTGTCTTCTCGAATGAGGCGTTTTCGATGTCCCAAACAATCGAAAAGGGGATTCACTCAGAGAAAATAACTTTACCCCATCCTCAGCAGTCCACTGCCTGTACCTTTTGAAGAATATCAGTCTGTCCATGATGTTTTTTCTGGAGAGAAGTGGCTTCTTTGCTGCCCCTCCTTGAGACCAGGCCTTGCTCCAAGAGTCTCCGCCTCACAGTGTGTGCAGATGCACTCACACCTGCCTGCTGCCATTCCTGAGCAAGCTCTGCACTGCTGGTAGTCCGATCCTCAGCTGAAACACTTTTAAGAGAAGGTCCTGGCGCTTGCTGGTCTTTCTTGGGCGCCCTAGAGCCTTTTTGGCAACAATGGACCCTCTCCTTGAAGTTCTTGATGATACGATAGATTGTTGACTGAGGTGCAATCTTTCTAGCTGCGATACTCTTCCCTGTTAGGCCATTTTTGTGCATTGCAATGATGATTGCACGTGTTTTCTTTAGAGATAACCATGGTTAACAGAAGAGATATAATGATGCCAAGCACCAGCCTCCTTTTAAAGTGTCCAGGGTGTCATTCTTACTTAATCATGACAGATTGATCTCCAGCCATGTCCTCATCAACACCCACACCTGTGTTAATGGAGCAATCACTGAAAAGAGGCTACTGGTCTTTTAATTCAGGGCTGCATGATGTTGAAATGTGTTTTGGGGATAAAGTTCATTTTCTTGCAATTATGATCACTCTTTTGTTGTGAGTGGGCTTGGGATGAGTTCTGAACAGAGGCTCCCTCTGGTGGTTACAAGCGGTGCTGGTCTGTCCAGTGAAGATTGTGAAGATGTGAGGATGGGAATCAGGTGTTACTGACTGGTCTTATATAAGGGAGTCACCTTCCCTCAGGGTTGCCACGTATCAATTGTTCTGGTCTGAATCCTTGATTCCTGTTTTCCTTGTAGCCTGCTGTGTCGTGTCTGCATCTCCTGCTAACAGATAAGACATTTTCTTTTTGTTTTGTGCTTGATTTTTGCATTTTGTCCTGCACTTCTGTGGGGGCCTTCAGGGTCCCCTCCGGGGCTTTTGCCCTCTCAGTTTATTCAGCACTGATGTTTGTACCTTTGCTTTTCCAGTTTTTTCAGTGGCTGCTGTTTTGATTTTGTTACACCAGAGAAACTAAATTTAGGTGGTAGAGGTCGTTGTGATCTCAGGTGTTTTGAAATTAGTAGAGTGGTGCTTTTCAGGTTTTCTGGGATTGCAGTAAGTACCCTTCTATCCTTTTCTATTAGTTAGTTTTGGGCCCAACGTTTGCTCATACTATTTTCTGTCTGTGTCTGTATTTCTTCTTGTCTAACCGCCATTACATGTTTGGGGGCTTTCTATTATCTTTGGGGTTCTGCCGGGGCAGATAGCTTTCCTATTTCTATCTTTAGGTTAGTTAGTTTCTCAGGCTGTGACGAGGCTCTAGGACCAACGTAGGAACGCTCCACGGCTGCCTCTAGTTTGTGGTTAGTCAGGGTACTGCAATCTCATAGATTCCAAAATGCTCTGGTGTATGCCTTTTTTTTACCTGCACTCCTCACTACCGAAACATAACAGTATCACCGGCCTAAATTTTAAATTGTATGTACTCACAGAAGGAAAAAATTTGTGAAAGAAAAAACGGTTGTCAGAGTTGTCAGAGATATTTTTCTTTTTTGTTGCATTTTTTTTTTTTCCCTCTGTATCTCTGGTGCTGGGGAGCATTTTTCTCTCCAATGGAGTTTGCACAGTTGTCTGGCCGTGTGGATCACTTGCCATGAGGTTCAGAGTATTGCTGCATATCTTGCTAGGTTGCCTGTTGTGGAACCTAGGATTCCCATGCCAGATTTGTTTTTAGGGGATCGAGCTAACTTTCAGAATTTCAAAAATAATTGTAAATTGTTTTTTTGCTTAAATCTAAGTCCTAAGGAACGCAGCGCAGCAGGTTCAAATTGTCATCTCTCTCCTGGCGGCGATCCTCAGGATTGGGCTTTTTCCCTGACACCTGGGGATCCTGTTTTGAGTGATGTTGATGCATTTTTTCAGGCTTTTGGGGTTATTGTACGATGAGCCTAAATGTCACTGTCAAGCTGAAAAACCTTTGTTGGCATTAAATCAGGGGCTTGATGACGCGAGTTATACTGTCAAGATTCCGTAGGTGGGCAGTCCTGACCAAGTGGAATGACGACGCTTTGGCGGCCCTTTTTCGGAAGGTCTGTTCAGATAATGTAAAGGATGTTATGGTGGATTCCCTGTCCCCTCTGGTCTCAATGACTCTATGTCATTAGCGATTCAAATTGACAGACGTTTGCGTGAGCGGAGAAGTATGCGTGGAATAGTTTGCCTTTGTGAACCTGCTTCTGAATCCATGCAGTGGTGATAGAGTGGTGTCTGGGGCACAGCTCATGAGTTTCGAAAGCGCAATGGGTTATGTTTCTACTGTGGTGATGCTCTCATGCTATTTCAGTCTGCCCTAAGCGGGGAAGACGTTTTGCACCTCAGTTGTCTTGGGTAGTGTTCAGACTAATTTTTATTAACTGTCACTCTGATATGCTCTCTGTCCTCATTTTCTGCTCAGGCTTTCGTTGATTCTGGAGCAGCTATTAACCTGATGGATTATGATTTTGCTAAACGTTGTGGGTTTCCCTTGATACCCTACAGAAGTCTATTCCCCTACTGGGGATCGATTCTACCCTTTGGCTGAGAATAAACCTCAGTTCTCTACTCAGGTGATAATGAGGGTTGAACCTGATCATCAAGAGTGCTGCAAATTTTTGGTTCTGTATAATCTGCATGTATTATCGTTACTGGTTTCCTTGGTTACAGTCTCATAATCCTGTTTTGGATGGAAATCTGTGTCTGTAACCAGTTGGGGCTGCCAATGTGTTAATACCAAACACTTTTTTTTTCTGCCTCCCCCCAGGCTCAGGATATTCCTGACTTTTTGATTGATTTTTCTGAAGTATTTAGCGAAAGTAAATCTGCATCCTTGCCTCCCATAGGAGCTATGACTGCGCTATTGAATTAGTGCCTGGTAGTAAATTCCCTAAAGGTCGCCTTTTTAACTTGTCTGTACCTGAACATGAAGCTATGCGGTCTTATATCAAGGAGTCATTGGAGAAGGGTCATATCAGACCATCCTCTTCACCCTTAGGTGCCGGTTTTTTCTTTGTGGCCAAAAAGGATGGTTCATTAAGGCCGTGTATTGATTATCGTCTTTTGAACAATATTACTGTGAAATATCAATACCCGTTACCCTTGATTTCTGACCTGTTTTCCAGGGTGAAAAAACGCTACTTGGTTTACCAAGCTTGACCTCAGGGGGCATATACCCTTATTCGCATTAAGCACGGGGATGAATGGAAGACGCATTCAATACCCGGAGGGGCATTTTGAGTACCTTGTGATGCCCTTTGGCTCACTTAATGCTCCTTCTGTCTTCCAGTCCTTCATGAATGACATTTTCAGGGATTTTGTGGATAAATTTCTGATTGTTTATTTGGATGATATCTTGATTTTTCCTAATGATGGGACTCTCATGTGAAACATGTTCGAACTGTATTCAGATTTTGAGAGAGAATACTCTGTATGTGAAGGGATCAAAGTGTCTTTTTGGCGTACAGAGGAATCTCATTTTCTGGGATTCATTTTGTCCCATCTGTTTTTGAAATGGACCCGGTCAAGGTTCAGGCCATCTGTGATTGGGTCCAACCTACTTCATTAAAGGCTCTTCAAAGATTTTTGGGTTTTTTGCCAATTTTTTATCGTAAATTTATTGGTAATTTCTCGGTTATGTTTAACCATTAACTGATTTGACCAAAAAGGGTTCTGATGTGGTGAATTGGCCTCCTGAGCAGTCTCTGCATTTCAGGAAACTTAAGAAGATTCACTTCTGCTCCTTTCTACGGCAGCCTGATGTTTCTCTGCCATTTTCAGGTGGAGGTTGTATGCCTTAAAATTGGGGCAGTGCCGTTTTGTCCCAAAAATCCAGAGACCTCTAAAAGTAACCCTTGTGCCTTTTTCTCTCGAAAATTTCTCCTACTGAACGTAATTATGACGTGGGTTAATCGGGAGTTATTTGCCTGAAGTGGGCTTTGAAGATGTGGAGACATTGGCTGGAGGGAGCCAAACATCAGGTGGTGGTCCTTACTGACCATAAGAATCTGGTTTATCTGGAATTCTGCCAAGCGACTCAATCCTAGACAGGCCAGGTGGGCCTTGTTTTTCACAGTTTTAATTTGTGGTTCCTTTCTTCCTGGCACTAGAATGTTAAGGCGGATGCCCTCTCGAGAGCTTCCTTGCGGACTCTCCTGAGTTAACTGATCCTTCTGTTATTTTGAAAGAGGGTGTAGTTCTTTCCGCCATCTCACCTAATTTGAGACTTGCTCTGGAGGGGTGTCAGGAGGATAGGCCCGAGCGCTGCCCTGTTGGAAAATTGTTTTGTCCGGACCAGTGGAAAAAGAGTGTGATGTCTGAGATTCATTGTTCCGCGTTGGCTGGGCATCCCGGAATTTTTGGTACCAGAGACTTGGTTAGTCGGTCCTTTTGGTGGCCTACCTTGTCTCGTGATGTCAGGGAAATTGTTGCAGTCCTGCGGGACTTGCTCTCGCTCCAAGCTTGCTCTCGCTCTAGTGGTTTGTTGATGCCATTGCCTGTGCCCAGAGACCATGGACCCATATCTCTATGGATTTCATTTCCGACTTCCTGTTTCCAGAGAATGACCTCCATCTGGGTGATTTGTGATAGGTTTTCCAAGATGATACATCTTGTGCCATTACCTAAGTTGCCTCCTCCTCTGAATTGGTGCCGTTGTTCCTTCGATGTGGTTCGTTTACACGGCATTCTGAGAACATAGTGTCTGACGAGGAGTCCGTTTGTTTCAGATTTTGGAGGGCTTTTTGTTCTAAACTGGGTGTTCAATTGTCTTTTCTCCTCTGCATTTCATCCTCAGACCAATGGTCAAACTGAGAGAACAAACAACATTGGAGACTTATCTAAGATGCTTTGTGTCTCTGATCGGTTGAATGGGTCTCTTTTTTGCCTTTGGCTGAGTTTGCTCTTAATAATAGGGCTAGCTCTGCACTTTGATGTCTCCGTTTTTCTGTAATTCTGGGTTTCACCCTCAATTTTCTTCAGGACAGCGGAGGCTTCTGTCTGTCCAGGTGTTGACTCTGTTGTGGAGCGTATGCAACAGATTTGGGACCAGGTAGTGGAGAGGTTGTCCTTTCTCAGGAGAGGGCCCAGCGGTTTGCTAACCGGCATAGGACTGATGGTCCTGATTTTAAAAATGGGGGATTGGTTGGTTGTCCTCAAAAAAATATTCCTATGAATGCATCTCCTAAATTTAAACCTAGGTTATTCCTTTTTAAAATCATAGAGATTCTTTAAACCTTTTCTTTTTGTTTTTCTTCTTCCAGGGGACATTTAAGATCCATAAAAGGGTTTCCCAAAAAAACCTTGTGAAGAGGTTTGTTGACCGGGCCCGG
>JARQOD010000001.1:798585210-798621156 GCA_033576555.1 Oophaga sylvatica
GTTTTGTCCCAAAGAGAGCCTGAGACCTCTAAAAGTAACCCTTGTGCCTTTTTCTCTCGAAAATTTTCTCCAACTGAAAGTAATTATGACGTGGGTAATCGGGAGTTATTGGCCATGAAGTGGGCTTTTGAAGAGTGGAGACATTGGCTGGAGGGAGCCAAACATCAGGTGGTGGTCCTCACGGACCATAAGAATCTGGTTTATCTGGAATCAGCCAAGCGACTTAATCCTAGACAGGCCAGGTGGGCCTTGTTTTTCACACGTTTTAATTTTGTGGTTTCCTTTCTTCCTGGCACTAAGAATGTTAAGGCGGATACCCTCTCGAGGAGTTTCCTTGCGGACTCTCCTGAGTTATCTGATCATGCTGTTATTTTGAAAGAGGGTGTAGTTCTTTCCGCCATCTCGCCCAATTTGAGACTGGCTCTGGATGGGTGTCAGCAGGATAAACCCGAGCGCTGCCCTGTTCGGAAATTGTTTGTCCCAGACCGGTGGAAAAAGAGTGTGATGTCTGAGATTCATTGTTCCGCGTTGGCCGGTCATCCCGGAATTTTTGGTACCAGAGACTTGGTGAGTCGGTCCTTTCGGTGGCCTACTTTGTGTCATGACGTCAGGGAGTTTGTGCAGTCCTGTGGGAATTGCTCTCACTCCAAGCCTTGCTCTCGCTCTAGTGGTTTGTTGATGCCATTGCCTGTGCCCAAGAGACCATGGACCCATATCTCTATGGATTTTATTTCCGACCTCCCTATTTCTCAGAGAATGACCGTTATCTGGGTGATTTGTGATAGGTTTTCCAAAATGATACATCTTGTGCCATTACCTAAGTTGCCTTCCTCCTCCGAATTGGTGCCTTTGTTCCTTCAGCACGTGGTTCGGTTACACGGCATTCCTGAGAACATTGTGTCTGACAGAGGAGTCCAGTTTGTTTCCAGATTTTGGAGGACTTTTTGTTCTAAACTTGGTGTTCAATTGTCTTTCTCCTCTGCTTTTCATCCTCAGACCAATGGACAAACTGAGAGAACAAACCAGACATTGGAGACTTATCTGAGATTCTTTGTGTCTGCTGATCAAGATGACTGGGTCTCTTTTTTGCCTTTGGTTGAGTTTGCTCTTAATAATAGGTCTAGCTCTGCCAATTTGATGTCTCCATTTTTCTGCAATTCTGGCTTTCACCCTCGATTTTCTTCGGGACAGGCGGAGGCTTCTGTCTGTCCGGGTGTTGACTCTGTTGTGGAGAGTATGCCGCAGATTTGGGACCAGGTAGTGGAAAGGTTGTCTCTCTCTCAGGAGAAGGCCCAACGGTTTGCCAACCGGCATAGGACTGATGGTCCTCGGTTTAAAGTGGGGGACTTGGTCTGGTTGTTCTCAAGAAATATCCCTATGAGAGTTGCATCTCCTAAGTTTAAGCCTAGGTTCATTGGACCTTATAAGATCATGGTGATTCTTAATCCTGTTTCCTTTCGTTTACTTCTTCCAGGGACATTTAAGATCCATAACGTGTTCCACAAGTACTTATTGAAGAGGTTTGTCGAGCCAGTGGTTCCTATGGCTGTGCCTCCTGATCCTGTTTTGGTTGAGGGCAATCTGGAGTATGTGGTTGAGAAAATATTGGATTCTCGTTTTTCTAGACGGAAACTCAAGTATTTGGTTAAGTGGAGAGGTTATGGTCAGGAGGACAATTATTGGGTGTTGGCTTCGGACAACCATGCTAGGAGACTGATCCGTGCGTATCACCGAGCTCATCCTGACAAATTGTTGCACAAGTGAGGGTTCGGTGACCCCTCCTCAAGGGGGGGTACTGTTGTGAATGTTTTGAAAATGAATTCTGAGCAGAAGCTCCCTTTGGTGGTTACAAACAGTACTGAACCATTCAATGAGGATTGGCAATCAGGATTCACAGACTGGCTTGATATAAGGGAAGTTCCCTCCCATCATGGTTGCCGGTGATCAATTGTTCTTGTCTCAACCTTGGTTCCTGGTTCACTTGGAAGCTTGCTGAGTCTTGCCTCTTCTTCTGCTTTCAGATAAGATATTTTCTGTATTTGTTTTTGTGCTTACCATTTGCATATTTCTCTGCATTTCTGTGAGGTTAGCCAGGTTCCCCCCCGGGGGTCTTGGGCTCCTTTCAGTTGCGCAGGATCCATTGTTATTTGTTCATTTGCCTTTTCCAGTTTTTTCAGTGGCTGCGGCTTAGTTTTGTTAAACCAGAGAACTGATTTAGGTGGTAGAGGTCGTGTGATCTCAGGTGTTTTTGCAATCAGTAGTGTTGCCATTTTTTAGCATTTTTTTTGGATTGCAGTGAGTATCCTTTCTATCCTTTTCTGTCTAGGCAGATTGGGCCCCAGCGTTTGCTCATACTATTTTCTGTCTGTGTCTGTATTTCCTCTTGTCTAACCGCCATTACATGTTTTTGGGCTTCCTATGTTCTTTGGGGATCTGCTCCGGGGCAGATAGCTTTCCTCTTTCTGTCTTTAGGTGTAGTGTTATGATTTGGTAGCTGAGGACAGCAGGCAAAAACGGCAATACACCAGAGAGGTTGGAATCTACTGGATTGCAGTACCCTGACTAACCACCACAACTAAAGGCAGCCGTGGAGCGTACCTACGTTGGTCCTAGACGCCTAGTCACAACCTGAGAGGTTAACTACACCTAAAGATAGAAAGAGGAAAGCTATCTGCCCCGGAGCAGATCCCCAAAGAACATAGGAAGCCCCCAAACATGTAATGGCGGTTAGACAAGAGGAAATACAGACACAGACAGAAAATAGTAAGAGCAAACGTTGGGGCCCAATCTACCTAGAAAGAAAAAGGATAGGAAGGACTCTTACTGCAATCCAAAAAACCCTAAAAAATACCAACTCTACTAATTGCAAAAACACCTGAGATCACACGACCTCTACCACCTAAATTAGTTCTCTGGTGTAACAAAACTAAGCCGCAGCCACATAAAAAAAAACTGGAAAAGGCAAATGAACAAATAACAGTGGCTCAGATAAACTGAGAGGAGCACAAGCCCCCGGAGTGGACCTGGCTGACCTCCACAGAAGTGCAGGAAACAATGCAAAAAGCAAGCACAAAAATAAAAACAGAAAATATCTTATTTGAGAGCAGGAGAAGAGGCAAGACTCAGCAAGCTTCCAAATGAACCAGGAACCACAGTTGAGACAAGAACAATTGATCACCGGCAACCATGATGGGAGGGAATCTCCCTTATATAAGACCAGTCTGTAACTCCTGATTGCCAATCCTCATTGAATGGTTCAGTACTGTTTGTAACCACCAGAGGGAGCTTCTGCTCAGAATTCATTTCTAACACATTCACAACAGTACCCCCCCTTGAAGAGGTGCCACCGAACCCTCATTTGGGCAACCAGGTCGGTCAGGATGAGCTCTGTGATACGCACGGATCAGTCTCCTAGCATGGTTGTCCGAAGCAAACACCCAAGAATTGTCTTCCTGACCATAACCTCTCCACTTAACCAAATACTGGAGTTTCCGTCTAGAAAAACCAGAATCCAATATTTTCTCAACCACATACTCCAGATTGCCCTCAACCAAAACAGGGTCAGGAGGCGCAGCCATAGGAACCACTGGCTCGACAAACCTCTTCAATAAGGACTTGTGGAACACGTTATGGATCTTAAATGTCCCTGGAAGAAGTAAACGAAAGGAAACAGGATTAAGAATCTCCATGATCTTATAAGGTCCAATAAACCTAGGCTTAAACTTAGGAGATGCAACTCTCATAGGATATTTCTTGAGGACAACCAGACCAAGTCCCCCACTTTAAACCGAGGACCATCAGTCCTATGCCGGTTGGCAAACCGCTGGGCCTTCTCCTGAGAGAGAGACAACCTTTCCACTACCTGGTCCCAAATCTGCTGCATACTCTCCACAACAGAGTCAACACCCGGACAGACAGAAGCCTCCGCCTGTCCCGAAGAAAATCGAGGGTGAAACCCAGAATTGCAGAAAAATGGAGACATCAAATTGTCAGAGCTAGACCTATTATTAAGAGCAAACTCAGCCAAAGGCAAAAAAGAGACCCAGTCATCTTGATCAGCAGACACAAAGAATCTCAGATAAGTCTCCAATGTCTGGTTTGTTCTCTCAGTTTGTCCATTGGTCTGAGGATGAAAAGCAGAGGAGAAAGACAATTGAACACCAAGTTTAGAACAAAAAGTCCTCCAAAATCTGGAAACAAACTGGACTCCTCTGTCAGACACAATGTTCTCAGGAATGCCGTGTAACCGAACCACGTGCTGAAGGAACAAAGGAACCAATTCGGAGAAGGAAGGCAACTTAGGTAATGGCACAAGATGTATCATTTTGGAAAACCTATCACAAATCACCCAGATAACGGTCATTCTCTGAGAAACAGGGAGGTGGAAATGAAATCCATAGAGATATGGGTCCATGGTCTCTTGGGCACAGGCAATGGCATCAACAAACCAGGACTGCACAAATTCCCTGACGTCACGAGACAAAGTAGGCCACCAAAAGGACCGACTAACCAAGTCTCTGATACCAAAAATTCCAGGATGACCGGCCAACGCGGAACAATGAATCTCAGACATCACACTCTTTTTCCACCGGTCTGGGACAAACAATTTCCCAATAGGGCAGCGCTCGGGTTTATCCTCCTGACACCCTTCCAGAGCCAGTCTCAAATTGGGCGACATGGCGGAAAGAACTACACCCTCTTTCAAAATAACAGCATGATCAGATAACTCAGGAGAGTTCGCAAGGAAACTCCTCGGGAGGGCATCCGCCTTAACATTCTTAGTGCCAGGAAAAAAGGAAAACACAAAATTAAAACATGTGAAAAACAAGGCCCACCTGGCCTGTCTAGGATTAAGTCGCTTGGCTGATTCCAGGTAAACCAGATTCTTATGGTCCGTGAGGACCACCACCTGATGTTTGGCTCCCTCCAGCCAATGTCTTCACTCTTCAAAAGCCCACTTCATGGCCAATAACTCCCGATTACCCACGTCATAATTACGTTTAGTTGGAGAAAATTTTGAGAGAAAAAGGCACAAGGGTTACTTTTAGAGGTCTCTGGATCTCTTTGGGACAAAACGGCACCTGCCCCAATTTCAGAGGCATCAACCTCCACCTGAAATGGCAGAGAAACATCAGGCTGCCGTAGAACAGGAGCAGAAGTGAATCTCTGCTTAAGTTCCTGAAACGCAGAGACTGCCTCAGGAGGCCAATTCACCACATCAGAACCCTTTTTAGTCAAATCAGTCAATGGTTTAACAATAACAGAGAAATTACCAATAAATTTACGATAAAAATTGGCAAAACCCAAGAATCTCTGAAGAGCCTTTAATGAAGTAGGTTGGACCCAATCACAGATGGCCTGAACCTTGACGGGTCCATTTCAATAACAGATGGGGACAAAATGAATCCCAGAAATGAGATCCTCTGTACGCCAAAAAGACACTTTGATCCCTTCACATACAGAGCATTCTCTCTCAAAATCTGGAACACAGTCCGAACATGTTTCACATGAGAGTCCCAGTCATTGGAAAAAATCAAGATACCATCCAAATAAACAATCAGAAATTTATCCATAAAATCTCTGAAAATGTCATTCATGAAGGACTGGAAGATGGAAGGAGCATTAGTGAGCCCAAAGGGCATCACTAGGTACTCAAAATGCCCCTCTGGGGTATTAAACGCCGTCTTCCATTCATCCCCGTTCTTAATGCGTATAAGGTTATACGCCCTCCTGAGGTCAAGCTTGGTAAACCAAGTAGCACTTTTCACCCTGGAAAACAGGTCAGAAATCAAGGGTAACGGATATTGATATTTCACAGTGATATTGTTCAAGAGACGATAATCAATACACGGCCTTAATGAACCATCCTTTTTGGCCACAAAGAAAAAACCGGCACCCAAGGGTGAAGAGGATGGTCTGATATGACCCTTCTCCAATGACTCCTTGATATAAGACCGCATAGCGTCATGTTCAGGTACAGACAAGTTAAAAAGGCGACCTTTAGGGAATTTACTACCAGGCACTAATTCAATAGCGCAGTCATAGCTCCTATGGGGGGGCAAGGATGCAGATTTACTTTCGCTAAACACATCAGAAAAATCAGTCAAAAAGTCAGGAATATCCTGAGCCTGGGGAGAGGCAGAAAAAACAGGAGTGTTGGCATTAACACATTGGCAGCCCCAACTGGTTACAGACACAGATTTCAAATCCAAAACAGGATTATGAGACTGTAACCAAGGGAAATCTAGTACAATAATGTCATGCAGATTATACAGCACCTAAAATTTGCAACTCTCCTGATGATCAGGTTCAACCCTCATTATCACCTGAGTAGAGAACTGGGGTTTATTCTCAGCCAAAGGGGTAGAATCAATCCCCAGTAGGGGAATAGACTTCCGTAGGGGTATCAAGCGAAACCCACAACGTTTAGCAAAATCAAAATCCATCAGGTTAATAGCTGCTCCCGAATCAACAAAAGCCTGAGCAGAAAATGTGGACAGGGAGCAAATCAGGGTAACAGTCAAAAGAACTGAGCGTGCAAAACGTCTTCCACGCTTAGGGCAGACTGAAATAGCATGAGAGGCGTCACCACAGTTGAAACATAACCCATTGCGTTTTTGAAACTCATGACGCTGTGCCCCAGAAGCCACTCTATCACACTGCATGGGTTCAGAAGCTGGCTCACAAGGCAACACTATTCCACGCATACCTCTACGATCACGCAAACGTCTGTCAATTTGAATCGCTAATGACATAGAATCATTGAGACCAGAGGGAGCAGGGAAACCCACCATAACATCTTTTAAATTCTCTGACAGACCCTTCCGAAAAAGGGCTGCCAAAGCATCGTCATTCCATTTGGTCAGTACTGCCCACTTTCGGAATTTCTGACAGTACAACTCAGCGTCCTCAAGCCCCTGATTTAATGCCAACAAGGTTTTTTCAGCTTGACCAGTGACATTAGGTTCATCGTACAATAACCCCAGAGCCAGAAAAAATGCATCAACATTACTCAAAATATGGTCCCCAGGTGTCAGGGAAAAAGCCCAATCCTGAGGATCGCCGCGCAGGAGAGAGATGACAATTTGAACCTGCTGTGCTGCGTTCCCTGAGGACTTAGGTTTTAAGGCAAAAAACAACTTACAGTTATTTTTGAAATTCAGAAATTTAGCTCGATCCCCCCAAAACAAATCTGGCATGGGATCCTAGGTTCCACAACAGGCAACCCTGCAAGATAGGTAGCAATACTCCGAACTTCAGTGGCAAGCTGATCCACACGGCCAGACAACTGTGCAAACTCCATTGAGAGAAAAAAAAAATCCTCCCCAGCACCCAGAGAAAAAGAGGGAAAAAATGCAACAAACAGAAAAAAAAAAAATTCTGACAACTTCCCTTTTTCTTTTTCCTTTTACTATTTTTCCCTTCTGTTGAGTACCATATAATTTTCAGTTTGGCCGGTGATGCTGTTATGATTTTGTAGCTGAGGAGAGCAGGCAAAAATGGCAATACACCAGAGAGGTTGGAATCTACTGGATTGCAGTACCCTGACTAACCACCACAACTAAAGGCAGCCGTGGAGCGTACCTTCGTTGGTCCTAGACGCCTCGTCACAGCCTTAGAGGTTAACTACACCTAAAGAAAGAAAGAGGAAAGCTATCTGCCCCAGAGCAGATCCCCAAAGAACATAGGAAGCCCCCAAACATGTAATGGCGGTTAGACAAGAGGAAATACAGACACGGACAGAAAATAGTAAGAGCAAACGTTGGGGCCCAATCTACATAGAAAGAAAAAGGATAGGAAGAACACTTACTGCAATCCAAAAAACCCTAAAAAATACCAACTCTACTAATTGCAAAAACACCTGAGATCACACGACCTCTACCACCTAAATTAGTTCTCTGGTGTAACAAAACTAAGCCGCAGCCACTGAAAAAACTGGAAAAGGCAAATGAACAAATAACAGTGGCTCAGATAAACTGAGAGGAGTACAAGCCCCCAGAGGGGACCTGGCTGACCTCCACAGAAGTGCAGGGAACAATGCAAAAAGCAAACACAAAAATAGAAAAAGAAAATATCTTATCTGAGAGCAGGAGAAGAGGCAAGACTCAGCAAGCTTCCAAGTGAACCAGGAACCACAGTTGAGACAAGAACAATTGATCACTGGCAACCATGATGGGAGGGAACCTCCCTTATATAAGACCAGTCTGTAACTCCTGATTGCCAATCCTCATTGAATGGTTCAGTACTGTTTGTAACCACCAGAGGGAGCTTCTGCTCAGAATTCATTTCTAACACATTCAACAACAGTGTAGTTAATCTCTCAGGCTGTGACGAGGCGTTTAGGACCAACGTAGGAACGCTCCACGGCTGCCTTTAGTTGTGGTGGTTAGTCAGGGTACTGCAATCCAATAGATTCCAACCTCTCTGGTGTATTGCCGTTTTTGCCTGCTCTCCTCAGCTACCAAAACATAACAGCTTTGGTCCCTAGAAAAGATTTTGGGAACCCCGGGAGAACATCCAGACTCCTTGAATTTTGGCAAGGCTCCTTTCTAGTATTAGGAAGAAGGGGGGTACTGTCACACCTGTCGCGCCTCTTGCCGCACCACCCCCCGAGCACGAGCATACTTACCTATCCCGGTGCGCTCCCAGAGTGGGCGTGCATCCCCTGGTCTTCTCTCCTCCTGTCTTGCGGCTGGCTTCTGGGTTCCGTTGGGAGCACGTGCGCAACTCGCACCCTAGAACCCGCTGCACACGCGCGCTTCCTCTGGTCTAGCTGTAGTCGTTCTGTCCCTCCTCTCTGTGACCTAGGAGGACCTGACCCAGAAGTCCTGCGGCACGCTCCCTTATCAGGTAGCCTCTCCCCCTGCCCTGTGCCTGACTGTCAATTGTGTTTCCACATTTGATTAGGGCCCCACGCTTCTCTGCACCCTCCTGCATCCTGTCTGCCCTGCCTTGCACCGCCATACCCTCTGATCTCTCCTTGTGACCTCTTTGTATTCTCTCCTAGTGCTCATCCATCCCAGCCTGTGCCTGCCTCCTCCTGTGTTGCCAGTCCTCTCCTAAGTGTTCCTCTCCAGTCTCTCTCCTCCAGATCTGCAGCAGTCTCCCCTGTGGTTGCCGGTCTCCGCTCCCTGTCTCCCTGTCTGTTCTCCGCTTGTGCCTCCTATCATTTGTCCCCGGTTGCCAGCTTCCACGGTGATAGTCTCCCTTGGACCTGCCCCTGACACTCCCTGTATAGTTTGTTGTCGCGGTCCTGCTTGTTCACTCTTGGAGTCCCGCAAGTCATCACACATAAATGTTCACATCCACAGGTTTGAAGTAGGTTCTTGTGTGAATTTTTGTATTATCATGAAAGAAAGTGAGGTCAAGAAAGTCGACTGTGTCAGGGTTTACTACGGGGGTGAAACCCAAACCCCAGGTATTATCTTCAAGGTTCCTGAGGAAGGACACCACATCATCCTTTGAATTACCATAAATAAAGAATAAATCATCTATATGTAAATTTGTAAATGATGATATTGGGTGCATGTATACTGCTATATATAAAGATGGACTTGAAGATGGCCACAAACAAATTTGCATAAGTTGGTGCCACCTTTGATCCCATCGTGGTCCCAAGTATCTGATGGTATAGGGTATCTTGAAAGGTAAAGAAATTATTATGGAGTATTAAATGCATGCTTTCATACAAAAATTATTTTTGTGTGGTTGTCAACCATGTATCAATGTCTATGAACATTTTAAAACACACCAGTCCCAAATCATGTGGGATGCAGGAATAGAGGGTGGATACATCCATGGAGATGAAATTAAAAGTGTTCTTCCATGCAATGTCCTTTGTAAGTCGGATTAGATGACTGGAGTCCCTCAAATAACTGTGTAGTTGGTCTACATGCGTGTGCATCACTACATCCACATAATTTGCAAGGTTCGATGTCAGGGACCCTATCCCTGAAAGTATGGGTCTCCCAGGGGGTCTTTTAGCATCCTTGTGGATTTTGGGGAGGTGATAGGAAAAGGCAATCGGGGGATTGACAACTCTTAGAAAAAAAAATTCAGATTTGTTCAGAATATTCTGTCTATTAGCTTTTGATATTAAAGCGTTATAAATGATCACTGCATTATTATATTGAGTGTTATCAACCTTAGTGTAAGTATTGGGGTCAGATAATAGTCTCATTGCTTCTGCCAGGTAATACCCCCGGTCCTGTACCAGTATCCTCCCCTTGTCTGCCATGTGGATGACAAGGTTTGGATTGCTCTTTAGGGATTTTAATGCCTTTTTCTTTTAGGGTAAGATTGGATTTCCCCTTGCTATGTGTCTAAATAATTTTGTCTAGGTCATTTGAAACAAGATCAGAAAAAGTTTTCAGATGGTGGCCTTAACTTTGGATAGGGTAAAAATTAGACGTTCCTTTTAATCCAGTGTGATAGATGGGATCCTCTGTTATTTTGGTGCTCTGGAGGGGATTTTCTTTGGAGAAATGTCGCTTAACTGTTAGCTTTCTTATGAAGGACTGGAAGTCCATAAATAGATCTATTTCTCTAGTGTTATGGGTGGGGCAAAAAGAAAGACCTTTCTGTAGGAGAGAGGTTTCTGTAGACGAAAGGTTATAACTGGATAAATTGAAAATATTGTTACTTTTAGTAATAGAATGATTGGTAGCTGTATCCATATAATTTGTTTGTACTTTTGTTATTTCAGGGATGGGCTCCCTTTTTTGTTTGTGTTTTCCACAAACCTCTTTTCCCTCTGGGGTGTTTTTTTGTTTTAATGATTTTACTGAGAGGTACTTCGTAATGACAATGTTCTGGAAGGAAGTCCTGGGTAAAAAAGGCACCAGAGAGCTTCCCCCATCAGTATTGTCAATTACAATTTTATTTCCATCTGTTTCTATTTCATTGGTGATCAAAGCTGCTATTTGAGAAGATGCTCCCTCTTCTGTCTCATATATACTAAAATCAAGGAGATTGATCTCCACTTGATCGGTGTTCCCTTTGTCAGTTGAAGTTTATGACTGATCAGTTATTCCATTGTCAGATAAAATTTTTGTGGACATGGCCAGTTTCCTATCTTTTTTGATTTTTTCTATCTGCTCAATGATGGCCCTCAAATTGACCTGAGTGTCAAACAGGGCTTTTTCTTTTGTTCCATTTTTATCATGTTTGCACTCCCCAATGTGGATTGAATTGATCCCTGGGTTCTGTTCTGGCCCAGTGTGGATTACAACTGCCTTTGGTTTGTTTGTGTTTGCTTCAGCTCCCTTGGGAGTGTTCTCATTAATTTTAAGGTGATTCAGTGATGATCAGATCCACCCTTCTCTCAATATTGTCAGTTTCCTTTTGTTGTTTATGGAGCATGTTTGTCCATGGATTGGAAGTAGGTGTATGACCTTTTTGGATGGGAAGGAATTTCTTAGTGGGCAACCCATATGGGGGACCCAGTTCTCTTAAAATTTCTATTAGTGAACCTCCTTTTGTGAATGAATTCCACCCCTCTGTTGCCATTGGGAGGTCAGGGCACCAAATTGGGATTTGGTGCTAAGAGTTCCTAGGTGCTCCCTTGCTGCTTGAGCTGTAATCCTCCCTATCACTGTAAAGTTTTTTTGATTTTTTTACAATCATTTCCTGTTCTAGTTGTAAAATTTTTGTAGTGATAGCTGAGTTCAATTTATTGTATTCAGGTGTGTATTTTTAAAATGCACCAATTCCATAGATACCAGGGTGATTTTTTTCTGCTGCAGATTCAGCAATAGTAGTCCATTTTTTGAACAGGCATTGCAACATACCTTGGGTACATTTGTTTATGACAGTCTCCCACTCCTCTGTAAAAACCAGGTTCTGTGGGAAAGCAGATAGATGGTTGATCCTCCGACCTCTAGGACAAAGTTTTTCATCCAGGTAAATAGAGAGGAACCGTGCATCGATATAATAATGCAGTTTCTCTTTTAATAGAACTTCTAGTTGATGGAATAATTTCCTCATCCTTGTAGTATCCTCCTCCGTGAAAGGTGTCGTGTCATTAAGGTCAATTTGCGGCTGAGACTTGTTTCCAATGGTTTGCACAATGAGTCTCTCTCGGGATGACAAACTGTGTGGGAAGTAGTTCATAATGCCCTGCTGCTGCTCATCCCATGAAAGTGGAGATCTTGAGGAACCTCCTGGATTTGTAGCAAGGTAGCTAGAAGGAATACAGAGAGTGCACAGAGTCTTATTTGAGATAAAATAAATATTCGTGAGAGATAATCAAATTCACTCACCTATTATGGTTGTGTGAGACACAAACACTGCACTTAGCATTGGCGGCTGCTGCAAGCCCCGATGTGATGATCCTTTGCTAGGTGAATTCTAGGTGATGCTGGGGCATCAGACTGTGCTGCTCGCCTGTCAGGATAATGTAACAGAGGAGTCCAAGCGGATGTAATAGAGAATATACTTTATTTCTACAAGTTTTGTGGTGATCACACCACTTCCTAAGTACAGTCTATACACATACACATACAGGGTCTGTTATTTATAACAAAGTAAGGCACATGAAGACGCCTCCTTCAAAAAAAATGCCACACCCACATTCATTGTGGTTTGTTTCTCCTTTTTTTTCTCTTCAAAATGTTTTTTTCTGAGTTTTTCTTTTTCCCCCAGAGTTTTTTAATCTAGTATCATCTCTTTGATTTCTGCTACCACCAAATAAAGAAATTCAATCAAATCCACCCATGGCTCAATGGTTTAAAACACAAGTAGCAGGGTCCTGACAAAGAATGAATGGGTCAACACCATAGGTTTAAGCACTCCCCCAGCTTGCAAAATCTATTTATTAATTGATCTACTTTAACTATTGAACCAATTGATTTTTGCTTTTGTTTTTTTTGTTATTTATTGAACTACTTTTTTTGTGTTTTATTATGTTTTTCTGTATTTAAATTTTTAAATGTATGAGCAATGGTTTTAAGTGATATACTCCAGTATATTTTATTTTTGTTTTGTGGTGTTTTATGATGTATATATGTGTTTTAGTCTGATTCCCCGCCCACTGGGTGTGGGTTTTTTGAAAGGAGGCGTCTTCATGTGCCTTACTTTGCTATAATAACAGACCCTGAATGTGTATGTGTATAGACTGTCCTGAGGACCACAAAATGCATAGAAATAAAGTCTATTCACTATTACATCCACTTAGACTCCTCTGGTACATTATCCTGACATGCGAGCAGCGCAGTCTGATACCCCATTCTCTTCACCTAGCAAAGGATCATTCACTGTATATTGTGAGGGGTTGACTCACTCAGCGTGTTACTTGATCGCTTCCCGCATTCGAAACCCCAATTGTGAGGGTTTGACACTTTCGGCTGCTTGCAAAGGTAGACTCAGTAAAACCTCTTGATAAATTCACCTGCTGGTTCATTATAGCACAGCATAAACCATGGCAGTGTTTAACAAAATAAACATGGTCTTTCTGGCAAAACAGCAAGTAAAAGATAAAGTAAAACAAAGCCCTTGTGTTGGCGGGGCTCGCCCGCAGAGGACACCACATGTCTTCAGCTCCACCTGGAGCCATTGTCTCGAGACCTTCCTCTCCAAACATACAACACAGAGAAAAAAAAATGGCTTAACATTTAACTCTCCAGCCACACCCTTGAGGTGGAGATATGGTGAGTAGGTGTCCCATCCATCTCTTACCTACTCACCAAAAAACCCAGTCTCTGATCATGGCAGGTTAACCCCTTCAGCACATAGCATTCTGGAGCGAGACTTATGGGTTTTTAGATCACGGAAGAAAGCAATCTTAGTGACACTTATCTCCACTCACATACAATGGCAGTAACTCTGTCACAATATATATATATATGTGTGTAGTTTTAATGTACAGTTTGTAAGGTTTATTTTTCCTTTAAATTACAAAATATCCAGTTTTAAATTACATATTGCATAATGGAGATGTTACATTTTATTGCTCAGTGGCTTCCAGTTCTATTCCTTCTCATACTAAGGTTAATAACATTATATGTAGACCAATAGGTGGAATCAATTAATGCAGACTTCATTGCAGATGTTTATATACTAGAAATCCAGCAGAAAGATTTGGCAGAAATAACTGCTGTTCTTCATTTATGATATCACAAGGAGAACACCATATATTCATCATGCTAATCTTTTGCCAAGCTTGTATGAAGCTGGCATATCAATTCACATAAAATCTGTGTAGGATGGAAATTAATGGGTCTTTTTTCTTTACTACGTACAGTACAGACCAAAAGTTTGGACACACCTTCTCATTCAATGATTTTTCTGTATTTTCACGACTATGAAAATTGTAGAATCACACTGAAGGCATCAAAACTATGAATTAACACATGTGGAATTATACATTACACTTTACAAAAAAGTGTGAAACAACTGAAAATATGTCTTATATTCTAGGTTCTTCAAAGTAGCCACCTTTTGCTTTGATTACTGCTTTGCACGCAGAAAAGGTGAACGGATGGACTCTACATGCCTAGTTCCCACCATGAAACATGGAGGAGGTGGTGTGATGATGTGTGGGTGCTTTGCTGGTGACACTGTTGGGGATTTATTCAAAATTGAAGGCATACTGAAGCAGCATGGCTACAGCATCTTGCAGCGGCATGCTATTCCATCCGGTTTGCGTTTAGTTGGACCATCATTTATTTTTCAACAGGACAATGACCCCAAACACACCTCCAGACTGTGTAAGGGCTATTTGACCAAGAAGGAGAGTGATAGGGTGCTACGTCAGAAGACCTGGCCACCACAGTCACCAGACCTGAACCCAATCGAGATGGTTTGGGGTGAGCTGGACCGCTCACCGCTTCAATTTTGAATAAATCCCCAACAGTGTCACCAGCAAAGCACCCCCACACCATCACACCACCTCCTCCATGCTTCACGGTGGGAACCAGGCATGTAGAGTCCATCCGTTCACCTTTTCTGCGTGCAAAGCAGTGATCAAAGCAAAAAGTGGCTACTTTCAAAAAACTAGAATATAAGACATATTTTCAGTTGTTTCACACTTTTTTGTAAAGTGTAATGTATAATTCCACATGTGTTAATTCATAGTTTTGATGCCTTCAGTGTGATTCTACAATTTTCATAGTTATGAAAATACAGAAAAATCTTTGAATGAGAAGGTGTGTCCAAACTTTTGGTCTGTACTGTATATTTCCTTCCTGCTATTACTGCATGATAAGAGGACAGACCCCCAACATCTAATCTTATATTAACTCACAATTATTAATGTGAATTAGATGTTGTAAAGGTTTCATTTCACTCAATGTTTTTCACTAAACCATTTGCCAAGTAGTGAAAATCCAATTAATGTAATCTAATGCTTTCATAGAGTAGAATACAAGTGATGAATGAAGCCCAATATTCAACATACAGTGAAGAACAAAAGGGTAAGAATGTTTTGAACTTTTGACTTTCAGGCTCCATATCTCACCACCCATTACTGCTTTGAATTTAAGACTGACATCATTTTATAGACAATCATCTGGATATATCATACTTAAATTTGACTTTCAACTATTTAGCATATGATTAGTTATGCAGATTCTTGTCATGTCACTGAATTGTTACTGTTTTGATCCTAAAGATCTAAATTCAAATTTTTATTATTTTGTTTGTTTTTTGTAAATCCACCTTTTGCTTTCTACCTGAATCCTTCTGGGCATGCTCTCAATCAGGTTCAGACATATGGGGGCCATTCCAGCACCTCTACTTCATGGTCATTGAACCATTTCTTCGCCAGTCTCGGCGTAGGCTTCATGTTATTGTCCTGTTGGAACAGTATGTTGTCCTTTTCAAACCCAGAGTACTTGAGTGTGCAAAGTTACTCATCTTATAGGATACTCACATATATCTCAGCATTTAGACCGCCATTGATCCTGGTCAAGTATCTATTGCCTTTGGCTGTGGAACAACCCCATATAATCAAACTTCCTCCACTGAACTTGACATTTTCTTCAATTTCTCAATTCATTAGCCCCATTTTCCCTTGTTTCTTTCAGACCCATTTGCACCTATCAGAGCCTAGTCTATTGACATTTGTGTCATCACTTCAAATCACCCATTTCAAATCTTTAAATGTCCCCTTTTTGTACTTGTTTGCAAACTTGAGCCAACTCTTCTTATGACAATATTGAGGTTGAGGCATCTTCACCTTTCTTGAGCCACCATTTCCGACTTGTGTAATGTGTGACGCACGCTGCTTGCATTTACGTCTGTGATCTCACTATTATGAAGCATACAACCTCCACTGCCGTGTTTGTCACACCAGAACTAATAGACCTTGGGATGAGCAAACTTGTTGACTCCAATATTTTGTCTGGATGTCCACCTTTTGGCTTCTGAATGGATGGATGGACCTTATTTCGTATTCCTCCAACTGTCATGGCACTCACATGATGCAGTTTGGCAATTTTTTGGCCAAGAGACTGCTATGGATAAGCTGGATGATGCTGTTTCTCTTGTCTTGGGAAATCATCTTCATGTCTGCTCCTTGATACAAACCAATGACCTTTCAGTTGAGAATTCACCTAATAATACAGTGAGCTATTAGGGAATGTGAGAATAAGTTGTATTTTGTTGTATTCAGGAAGAAAAATATTTTCCCACCACCAGGAGCAAAACAGTAACAATGCAGTGACATGACAAGAATCTCCATAACTAATTATATGCTAAATAGTTGCAAGTCAAATTTATGCATGAGATAACAAAGATGATTTTTATAAAATGATGGTAGTCTCATGATCAAAGCAGTAGTGTATGGTGAGATATGGAGCTTGAAAGTCAAAAGTTCAAAACATTGTTACCCATTTGCTCTTCATCGTATGTAGATATTTGCTATTCTGCAAACCCTGCTGCTTATACACTAAAGACTTAATCTTTGAATATGTTTTTATTAATAGCTCAGATCAAATCGATTTGATGCAATTCAAATATGAGTTGAATTCCATGAAATTTGGAGGTCCCAGAGAATTTTAACAATTTGTGATTCAATGTACACATATAACAAAAAGATAGACACTGTTTTACAAATTGCAGAAGATTGCAAGAGTAACAGAAGGCTGGTTAGACTTCAGACATGACCACTTCACCATAATACTTTGCTATTATCATATCACATGATATAGTACAGCTAATTAGGAAGGGTTCTCATAGCGCATATAAAAGCCTAGTGTAATGCTAGTCACCGTTCATAGCCAAGCTGTGAGGCAGGATTGTCAAACATGCAGGGGTCAGATACCAAGAGAGCACATAATAAGCAAAATGCAAAAGATAACGGCCAATTCAAGTCACAGTCCAAAGTCAGAATATCTGGAGAATAGCACATCACAACAAAGGGGTTGGACAAGAGGATAATTAGCACAAGGTCCAAAGTCAGGCAGCAATCGATCAATTAACAGAGCACAGAAAACCAGTTAAACCGCAACACTGAGTGAATGCTATGATTGGAAGATATCTGAAATGAGACCAGAGCTAAGTAGCAAGGAACTAATTAGAAACATGAACCACCTGCAAGAAGCCTAGCACCTTCCAGTCTCTGATTGGACGGCTTAGCTGTTAATCAAAGTACCAACAGCTCAGAACACCCCACAAGATTTTACGACTGAGTTGTCTATCAACATATTGACAGCTCAGCACGCCATTGCACCCGATTGGAAGACTGAGCTATCACTCAGTGTGCACATAACACGCTGAGGCGAGTAATCATGACACCGAGGCGGAGAATACAGCAGCTAATTTAAAGTTATTTTACGATAGTGGGAGTTTGTCAGGGCTTACAGCTCAGAAACAGAGTCAGGAAGAGAAATCTCTAAACATTGGACAAAGACTGCAGATATTATTATGTTGAATAACTGCATTAGTGATGGAGATAGTACTAGTAGTCTGTGAAAAATGCAAAGATTCAAATGATAGTTGTTGAGAGTGTACAGGTGCTAGACTCAGCGTGACTGATCAATAATATGGTGGAATTGGCATCTGTCCAGCTGCATATGAATTAGAATTGCACTTTTTTATTCATCATTCTTAAGGCACTAGAAAGCAGAAGCAAACAGTACAATAGTTATACAAATAAATATGAAATCAGTGTCAGTCATAGATGGTGTGATTGCTTGTCTGTGTTTGGTTTTTGCATTCTTTTGCATTAGTTTTTGTGTGGGGAAGTAATTGTTTTTCAAAAATACAAAGGAAATTTCCTCAAAATTCAGACATTTAACTGTGATTATCTACCTCACTAAATTTGTGCATGATGCAACCTACTTTTCTCTGCACACCTATTTTACTAGTCAACTTTTATATCCTTAGACAAAAGGATAATAATCCTTATCACAATAATATAGTGCCGAGTTGCCGGAGCTGACTTTTTGGTCATGTACCTACCTAGCAGTTATGTAATTTTTAGGAATTTTGCTGTAAGAATAGGCATAAAAAAGTAAAAAAAAGTAGACATTTATCTGTTTTTGCATACCTAATTTATTAGCCTAATTTGACAATCATACATACCATACCCACACTGGGGCCCTCTGCCACATTTTGCTTTTTGCCTAGCATTTCTCATTATGGCCTTTTTGATAAGAGTTAAATAATTGGGATTTAAAAGATTGTCAGAAGTTAATTATAGGATATTTTATATTATAGGGATATTTGTTGGACTATTTTTTTTAAAAATAAGCAAGAAAAGTATGTTAGCGCATGTTAGGGATCGAGTTCCTGCTGCTGCACAAGGGGAATCTCGAACCAGTCCCGCTGCGGTCCCCCATCCATCTCCGGCCACAGTGGAGCCTGCTCAGCAGAGACGTCGGTCCCAGCGTCTCGCTCGGTCTAATGCTGTGCAGAGGCTTGTTGCGCCTCTCCTGGTTCCTCTATTATAACGAGTGCTGAAGCAGGCAGTACTGGGACAAAGTCCTCGCTTTCTCCATCTGAGCATGCCCAGGGCAAGATCTCCCATTGGAGATCAGGGGTCACATGCTCGGTTACAGCAGCGACTCCCATTGGTCCGCCAGGAAGGTCCTGAAAGTGCTTGTGTTCTGGAACAGTTTCTCATTGGTCCTTTTCTGGAAGGTCCTGTAGCTGCTACTATAAAAAGGTGGCATAACTGCACGGCCGCGCGCTAGTATCAAATCTGTTACGTGCTTGCGCCAGTGTGGTCATGTATTCATGTGGTTAGGTCCGGCTGAAAAAGCCCTAGAATACCGGCACCTCCGGTGAGGAGTTTTGTATGCACATGTTCAGGGCTCGGCTGAAAACGCCATTAGAATACCGGCCGTTCCAGTGCTGTTTTCTGATTGCATGACCACAGACTGCAATCCGCTTAGCAGTCATCTGTGTTCCCTGTGAGTCTAACAGGACACAGTCTTTGTCACAGTGGCTCTGTGACTTAACAGAGTCCGCTTAAATCGCCATATAGCGCTACAGCATTTTAGTTAGCGACTGTGTGGAATAACAGAGTTCGTCCATGCCGCCATATAGTGCTACGGCGTTTACATCTGCGACTCTGCGGGATAACAGAGTTCGCTCAAACTGCCTATTTGCACCATCTTACTAGCAGCAGGCTCTGCCTGCACGGTGGACCCCGGGCTGCGAACGCACCTCTCCTTATTATCTATTGCGTGCGTTCCGCAAGCTCTTAACATAATACTAGCGCCAGGATCTGGCTAGTAAAATGGCGGATGACCAGTGTCTACCGCAGTACATCCAGCAGCTGGAGGGTAGGTTGGCGGCTCTTGAGCGCACAACCTCAGCTGTGGATGTTACCGCAGTCGCTGTTCAGGCTGCTAGCATGGCTGCAGCCAGTTTGTCCTCTGCCAACTCTGCCCCTACATTATCCCACCTCCTGCTTCCTACAAGTTTGCCGGTGACAGCAAGCAATGTCTGGGATTCGTGAGTCAGTGCTCTATACAGCTTGAGCTTCTGGCTGCACGTTTCCCCACGGATCGGGCAGAAGTGGGTTTTGTATTGTCACTACTCTCGGGCAGAGCGTTGGAGTGGGCAACGCCGCTGTGGGAGCGCGACGATCATGTTGTGCGGAGTGCTCCTCGTTTCTTGGAGGCTCTTTAAAAGGTCTTTTTAGGACCTCAGGTCACCCACGATGCAGCGCTCCAGCTGCTAGCATTGGCACAGGGTTGGTCTTTGGTCAGTCAGTTTTCCGTCTAATTTCGGATCTGGCCTCTGAGCTAGAATGGTCGGATAAAGTTCTCATTCCGGTCTACTGGAGAGGACTGGCTGACCATGTTAAAGACGCTTTGGCTACCAGGGAGATTCCCGCCACACTGGAGAAGCTTATCTCCATATCTACCGCATCGACCTCCGTTTTCATGAGCGGAGGTTGGAGCAAACTCAGTGTAGGCAGAGGTTTCGGTTGGCTCCCACCTTTGCCAAACCTCTCGAATCCCCCGTTCAGGCGTCCGAACCCCAAAAGGCCACGGAGGTTCCTCGTGAGGGACCTAAGTCTCGGGCCGCTCGACTACCCGTGTTCTGTAATCTTTGCCAGCAGACAGGACACTATGCTAACAGATGTCCACAGCAATCAGGGAAGCGATCGCGTCTAGTGACACTGGGAGGAGGTTCACTGGAGACAGCTGCATTTTCCTCCAACATGACATTTAAAGGGACGTCACTGTAGGCTCTTCCACTCTTACAGTCGAGCTCTGTGTGGAGTCGGTAGCAGAGGGGAATTTCATGTCATCCACCTTTGCTCGTTGCCACGCAATACATCTTGTAGCGCTCGACAAACCAGTGACTGTCCGGGTAGTGAATGGGTTGACATTGCCCTCGAAATTACACATCAGACTGTTCCCCTTACTTTGTGTGTATCCCCTTCCCATCAGGAAATTATTTCCCTTCTCGTCCTTCCCGAGGGAATAGATGAAATCCTACTGGGAGTACCCTGGCTCCGTTTCCACTCCCCTTATATTGAGTGGACTTCCGGTAGGATACTGGGTTGGAGTGAGACATGTAAGGGCAGATGTGTCAGGGAGTGCATTCAGGTTACCATTACAGAGATACCCGCAGATCTTACTCCTCTTCCCAAGTGCTATCGGTCATATGCAGACGTGTTCTCTAAAAAGGCTGCGGAGACTCTTCCGCCCAATCGTCCCTACGACTGTCCTATTGACCTTTTGCCTGGAGCAGAACCTTCTAGGGGAAGGGTCTATCCCCACTCTCTTCCTGAGACGGAGGCTATGTCTCAATATATCCAGGAGAATCTGGCAAGAGGGTTCATTAGGAAGTTGGTGTCACAAGCAAGGGCGGGGTTCTTCTTCATGCAGAAGAAGAATGGAGAATTAAGTCCGTGTATAGATTACAGGGGTCTTAACGCCATCACCGTTAAGAATAAGTACCCGTTTCCCCTGATTTCTGGGCTCTTTGATAGGCTCCGGGGAGCAAGGATATTTTGCTAAATTAGATCTGCGTGGTGCTTATAACCTGATTCGCATCCGTGAAGGGGACGAAAGGAAGACGTCTTTTAATACCAGGGATGGGCATTATGAATACCTGGTGATGCCATTCGGGCTCTCTAATGCCCCAGCCGTTTTCCAAGACTTTGCAATGACATTTTGGGATATGCTTTCCACCTCTGTAGTAGTCTATCTGGATGATATTCTCATCTTTTCTCCAGATATTGACTGTCTCCGGAGGGATGTCTGCAAAGTCTTTGACCTTTTACAGTCGAATTCCCTCTATTCAAAGTTGGAGAAATGCATGTTTGAGCAGGAGTCTTTACCTTTCCTGGGCTATATCATCTCCGCCCAGGGATTGGCTATAGATCCTGCCAAACTACAGGCTGTGATGGACTGGCAAGAACCCCATTCTCTTAAAGCGATGCAGTGCTTTATGGGGTTCATTAATTATTATTGCCAGTTCATTCCCCATTTCTCGACTTTGGTAGCTCCCTTGGTAGCCCTCACCAAGAAGGGAGCAAATCCCAAGTTGTGGTCTGAGAAGGTCTCCAAGGCGTTCTCTTCCATCAAGTCTCATTTTGCCAGTGCTCTCATATTACATTGCCCCGATGTTGATAAGCCATTTATTTTAGAGGTGGACGCCTCTTCTCTTGGTGCTGGAGCAGTCCTTTATCAAAAGGATGCTCAAGGTAGGAAGCATCCCTGCTTCTTCTTTTCTAAAACCTTTACACCAGCAGAGAGGAATTATTCCATCGGGGACAGGAAGTTACTGGCTATAAGTTGGCCTTCTCCGAGTGGAGACATCTTCTGGAGGGGGCTCGCTTTCCCTTCCAGGTCTTCACGGACCACAAAAACTTGGTGTACTTGCAAACAGCCCAGCGGCTGAATTCCCGCCAGGTCAGATGGTCCCTGTTCTTCTCCCGGTTCCATTTCACCCTCGATTTCCTCTCCGCTGAGAAGAACATTCGGGCCGATGCTCTGTCTCGCTCCGTCGTATCCTCTGAGGAGGTGGAGGATAAGCCTCGGCTTATTGTCCCCACAGAGAGCCTAAGAACTGTGGCTCTGGTTTCGCTTGAGTCTGTGCCTCCGGGCAAGACTTTTGTACCCATCAATTTGTGACCAGAAGTACTTTCTTGGGCACATTCCTCCAGGGTGGTGGACATTTCGGGACAAAAAGGACATCTGAGCTGCTGGCGAGGACATACTGGTGGCCACATATGTTCCGTGACGTCAGGGAATATGTTCAGGCATGCGTGTTGTGAATGGACTTGAGATGAGTTCTGAGCAGAGGCTCCCTCTGGTGGTTACAAGCGGTACTGGACTGTCCAGTGAAGATTGTGAGGATTGGGAATCAGGTGTTACTGACTGGTCTTATATAAGGGAGTCGCCTTCCCATCAGGGTTGCCGGTGATCAATTGTTCTGGTCTCAATCCTTGATTCCTGTTTCCTTTGTAGCCTGCTGTTTCGTGTCTGCATCTCCTGCTAACAGATAAGACATGTTCTTCTTTTTGTTTTTGTGCTTGATTTTTGCATTTTGTCCTGCACTTCTGTGGGTGCCTTCAGGGTCCCCTCCGGGGGCTTTTGCCCTCTCAGTTTAGTTCAGCCACTGATGTTTTGTACATTTGCTTTTTCCAGTTTTTTCAGTGGCTGCTGTTTTGATTTTGTTACACCAGAGAACTAATTTAGGTGGTAGAGGTTGTGTGATCTCAGGTGCTTTTGAAATTAGTAGAGTTGGTGCTTTCAGGGTTTTTTGGGATTGCAGTAAGTGCCCTTCCTATCCTTTTCTATTTAGATAGTTTGGGCCCCAACGTTTGCTCATACTATTTTCTGTCTGTGTCAGTATTTCTTCTTGTCTAACCGCCATTACATGTTTGGGGGCTTTCTATGTTCTTTGGGGATCTGCTCCGGGGCAGATAGCTTTCCTCTTTCTATCTTTAGGTATAGTTAGTTTCTCAGGCTGTGACGAGGCGTCTAGGACCAACGTAGGAACGCTCCACTGCTGCCTCTAGTTGTGGTGGTTAGTCAGGGTACTGCAATCTCATAGTTTCCAACTGCTCTGGTGTATTGCCTTTTTTACCTGCACTCCTCAGCTACCAAATCATAACACATGCGTGTCCTGAGCCAAGAATTAGTCCCCTCGACAACGGCTGGCTAGGTGACTTTTTCCTTTGCCGGTGGCAGACAGGCCTTGGGAGATGGTCGGGATGGATTTTGTGGTGGGCTTACCCAAGTCTCGGGGATGCACCATCATCTGGGTGATAACCGACCACCTCTCCAAAATGGTGCACTTGGTGCCGTTACCACGGTTACCATCTGCACGGGCCTTGGCAGCATTATTTATTAGGCATATTTTCCATTTACACAGTATGCCAGACAAAGTCGTTAGTGATCGAGGTCCCCAGTTTGCGTCTCGGTTCTGGAGAGAGCTGTGTCGTCTACTCAGCATTGAGTTAAATCTCTCCTCTGCGTATCATCCCGAGACGAATGGGCTGGTAGAGAGGGCCAACCAGACCTTGGTCACCTATCTACGACATTTTGTCTCAGCCAGGCAGGATGACTGGGCATCCTTCCTACCGTGGGCTGAGTTTGCACTAAATAATGCTGTGGCTGACTCCACCGGACAGACTCCATTCCTCCTAAACTACGGTCAGCATCCGCAGGCTCCGGTGCCCATGCCCGTATCTTCCGCCGACTCCAGGGTGGCAGACTGGGCTGTGGAGGCACGGGACATTTTGAATCGTACCCAGGATGCCATTCAGGCATCCAAGTAGAGGATGAGGTCCTCCGCCAACGCACATCGGCGCCCCGCTCCGACATTTGCTCCTGGGGACTTGGTGTCGCTCTACGCCAGTAACATCAGGCTGCGAGTTGAGTCCACCAAGTTGGCACCCCACTACCTGGGTCCTTTCAAAGTCCTCGAGCAGGTTAACCCTGTGGTATAACGTTTGACCCTTCCACCACGCATGGGTGTCTCCGACACCTTTCACGTATCCCTTCTGAAACCCGTGCTCATGTCCCGATTTTCCAAGTTATCTGCCGGGACATCGGGTTCATCAATGGACGATTATGAGGTGAACGCCATCGTAGGGTGTAGGGTGGTAAGGGGCAAAAAATTTATTTGGTGTATTGGAGGGGTTATCGGCCTGAGGATAGGTCCTGGGAGCCTGCCGAGCACGTTCACGCTCCGCAGCTCATCGCTGCCTTTGAACGCAGCAAGGCCTAAAGAAGAGGGAGCTCTAGGAGGGGGGGTAATGTTAGGGATTGAGTTCCCGCTGCTGCGCAAGGGGAATCTCAAACCAATCCCGCTGCGGTCCCGCATCCATCTCCGGCTGCAGTGGAGCCTTCTCAGCAGAGACGTCGGTCCCAGCATCTCGCTCGGTCTAATGCTGTGCAGAGGCTTGATGCTGCCTCTCCTGGTTCCTCTATTATAACCAGTGCTGAAGCAGGCAGTCCTGGGACAAAGTCCTCGCTTTCTCCATCTGGCATGCCCAGGGCAAGATCTCCCATTGGAGATCAGGGGTCACATGCTCGGTTACAGCAGCGACTCCCATTGGTCCGCCAGGAAGGTCCTGAAAGTGCTTGTGTTCTGGAACAGTTTCTCATTGGTCCTTTTCTGGAAGGTCCTGTAGCTGCTGCTATAAAAAGGTGGCATAACCACACGGCCACACGCTAGTATAAAATCTGTTACGGGCTTGCGCCAGTGTGGTCATGTATGCATGTGGTTAGGTCTGGCTGAAATAAGCCCCTAGAATACCGGCACCTCCAGTGAGGAGTTTTGTATGCACGTGTTCAGGGCTCGGCTGAAAACGCCATTAGAATACCGGCTGCTCCGGTGAGGAGCAGGATAACAGAGTTCCCTCATACTGCCTATTTGCGCTATCTTACTAGCAGCAGGCTCTGCCTGCACGGTGGACCTTGGGCTGCGAACGCACCTCTCCTTTATATCTATTAGGTGCGTTCCGCAGGCCCTTAACAGTGCATTCTGTTATTAAATAGACTGCTGATAGTACCACTGGGTTACCACCGATTTCTCTAGTGAGATCACTTTGATATTACTAAGGCTGTGATTGCATTAAATGATTGAAAGAGGTTGGGTACAGTCCTGGGAGGCCTTAAGGCTTATAAGGCTTAGACCTCTGTATTAACTGGGTCAGAATAATGGATTTGTACCTATTTATGCACCTCACCTCACCACCTCACCACAAGTCCTACTCCAGTCCCTACTGAAGTATGATTTGTGGCTTAACAAGCACCACTACTCGTCACAAATTTGAAGATCGGTAGTCCTCACACCCTTGTTCCATCCCAGCTTTTCCCACTTTGCTGGAGCTGGGTAAACATTACTTGAGAATGCCAAAAGTCAAAAAATTTTAGCGCAGCTTCGAGTTGCGCCAAAATTATGCAACTTCTCAAAGCTTTTTACGCCACAATACTGGTGTAAAAGCTTTGATGAATTGGGCCCTAAGTCTGTACATATGCTGTTGGTGCAAATGGACATCATTTATAGAGTCGATTTGCCATCAATCAGACCGGAGAGCCACTCATTGCAAGAATATAGGCCAACATGCAAATGTTTATAGCATTTTAAGGTTCCCCCTTATAAAAACAGCTGTTTGCTGGATGTCCCAGATCCCAACACTTTTGTGATCAACTGATCATCAGAAGGCTGTTTTAGAAAAGTGAATGCCTTCATGATCAATATAGTAGGGGGCACACAGTGACTGCAATAATGTAATGCTTTTTGGAACATTTAGTATGTGTAATTTGCCATTTGTATATCCTAGATAAAAATAATCTGAAAAGGGTTAACCTTCCATAGGAATATTTTTCCATGTAACTGCAATTTTTTTCTTACTTACAGTGACATAACAGTATATGACAATATATCATAGAGGTCTGCATTTTGAAAATATATTATTGTGCATTATCAAAATTAATAAAATATTTATCTATTTGTTATAACCAGAAAACTGTTATTTTATACCCATAACTAAAATTCCATGTAGTACAAGGTTGAACTTAATCAAGGTAGCTCTAATGCCCTACATGGCTGCTGACCCAGGTACTGAAACTTGAAAGTGATTCCCAGTCTGCATCATTTCCCGGTAAAATTCAATAAGGTCTTTTAGGTATCGTGTAAAGTTTACTTGATAGATAGTACTGAAGAACAATCCATCATTATTTCTGCTTAGTGTCTCAGAGGAAATGAGTTCCCAGGAAAAAAACACCAATGTCAACATAAAATTTCTTTTTTTTTTTAAATTGCACAGTGCATGATTATAAGCGTGTGTTTTGCCCACATTCATCATTTGTCATGTTGCTTATTAATTGAGCACTTTCCACTTATTGTGAGATGCTTTAATGCAACCATGTTGATTGCAGGAAGAAGCTTTAAATCATAAAGGATACTCTGCAATTTTTTTTAGTATATTTTCTGGTTATGGCTGTACTTTGTTTTAAAACTGCGACATTAGTTGAAATTGACAAATAAATGCAAGTAGTTTTTTGAATTACTATATTATTGTAGTATTGTACCATATAACTCCTATGCAAATAAAAGAAAAAACATAGTCAGCTTACCAGTCTAATTGAAAATCCCCCAAGCCAGCTAATGCCCAGCACAGATAATGGTGAGTCGCCACTAAGCTTATAAGAACAAAAGAAAAAGTTTCCAGGTGGAGGCGAAGCGGCTAAAAAAAGAAAATATTTATTTGGACAGTTTACAACAATGAAGGAAGAGTTCCTTATGAAAATCTTAGTACAACAGACACCTATGCACACCAAAGAAGATCGATGAGTTTCAACTTTAGAAAGTCTTATTCATGATCTAACTCAGAATACAGCCTGTATCCCTTAATACCCCACACAAGGTGCTGATTGGATGGATTTATTATACAATAAAGCTGTAAGCGAATAGTGCTTATTAGCAAAAGACAGATGTATACAATTTCATAATGAGGAAAGGCATATATTACAAATGGTTAATAATGCCTAATAAGATGTGTTCTAGCATTCAGACTATGTGGTGTCCTAGTTTCTAAAACAAACATCCAGTAAGTCTCTCGATTCAAAAGTTTCTGACGCATGTTACCGCCTCTACGAGGCTTATGTATTTTCTCAATGCCACGAAATTTAAAACTTGACAAATTGCCTTTATGCACATTGCAGAAATGTCAAGAAACCACAGACTGAGAAATTGCCTCAAGATTCTCCGTGTCCGATAGATGCCGCCTTATTCTAACTTTTAATGGACCTGTAGTACATCCAACGTATTGAATTCCACATTCTACGCACTCCACCAAATATACCACATATTCTGTATTACAATTCATATAATCATGAATAAAAATTCCTTTTTATTGTGGCAAGAAAAAATTTGTCAGTCTTATTAACATGATGGCATGTCTCACAACGATTAGCCCCACATTTGAAAAATCCCGTGGTGTCGAGCCAAGTAGCTCTATTCACACTCCTTGAAGAGCTCAAATATAGGCTGGGAGAAAGGATCGATCCCAATGTATGGGCTCTCCTAGCTACAAAATTCAAGTTATTAGATGTTAAAATTTGATTTAATATGTCATCTTGTTTGGCATAGGCAAATACTCCTTCACAATTTTCATAATTTCTCCATACTGGGAGCTATAGGTAGTACTAAATGTGATGCTTTTATCATACGTATTTCTTTGTGCAACCTTTCTTTTTGTTACCAATAAATTTTGTCTATCCATACCAGACAATTTTACTTTTGCCTGTTCTAAATTCCATCTAGGATAACCCTGGCTTTTAAGACATTGACAAACCTTGTCTGATTCTTTCAAAAATGTAGCATTATCTGAACAATTTCTTTTGGTTCGCATTAATTCACCAAAAGGGATATTTTTGATAACATGCTTAGAATGACATGGATTAGCCCTAAGAGTCGAATTGCTGGCTGTTGGTTTTCTAAAAGGGGTAATCTCCACATTACCATTATTCACATTGCCATTAAGATGAAAATCTAAAAAATAAATTGAATACTTTTGAGAGGAAAAAGTGAATTTGAGATTGTAATGATTATTGTTAATATGATCCACAAACTTTAAAGCTTCTTTTTCCATACCACCCCATATAAGCAATAAATCATCAATATAGCGTCCGTACCATATAATATGATTACAAATACTAATATTTTCTTTGAAGATAAATTCCTCCTCCCATTTCGACATCACAAAATTTGCCAAAGATGGTGAAAAACGAGCCCCCATACTGACTCCCATACATTGTTGAAAAAATCTACCATCGAAGGAAAAATAATTATGATTCAACAAGAAATCCACTGCTGATATTAAATTTTTTTTTGTGTTTTTATCATATATAGAGTATTTATTCAAATGATATTTCAAAGAGGACATTGCTATAGGATGGGGAATAGACGGATATAAGTCTATAACATCTCATGTCAGCCATGCATATTCACTTCTTCAATTAAATTCGTCAAAAACTGCTGTGACATATTTAGAGTCATATATGAAACTAGGTAAATTTTGGACCAATGGTTGCAAGTAATAGTCCACCCAGGAACCAAAATTTTCACCCAGAGAACCTATGCCTGCAACAATTGGTCTCATGGAGGGGAGGGAACAAGCCCTCATACACTTTAGGTAAAGAGTGGTAAATGAGTGTGACTAGAAAATCCACTTTTAAAAATTCCATCAGTTTTTTATCCAGAACTTGCATACTAAATCCCTCCAACAACAATTTAGTCAAAAGATCTTTATAACAATCAGTAGGATCACCCTCCAATTCCACATATGTTTCCAAATTCTCAAGATCCGTCAAATTCAACTTTTTATATAAACCTGAGTCCAACAATACAATAATACCCCCTTTATCTGATTGACTAATAATTAGATCATCATTATTTTTAAGATCTCTCAGAGCTTTTTTCTTTTTAATCGTTAAGTTAGAAGAATGATAATTAAAATCCACTACCATTTTATGTAAATTGACCAGATCTTTTTCCATAAGATCCTGGAACTGATCTAATATTACCGGTCAAGATTTTAATGGGTAAAATTCAGAATTGGTGATATTAAAAGAATCATTTAATGACTTAGAACCCAATCATGATTCTGTTTCTAGTATTCTTAGATCTAAAAATGTTTTTTGCTCTCTAAATAAACGAATATTATCTTTAAACATGATATCTTCTTGAACATCACCAGTATTATTCATCTCATCATCGGCTGAAAGAAAATGGCATTTAACCATTAAGTTACGTGCAAACTTATTCACATCAAGTATTGTCTTAAATAAATCAAAATCCCTTGCTCAAAACAGACACTTGATCTTCTGATATAATGTAACTCGATAAGTTTCATATAGGGATCTCTAATGCCTGGGATTCTTCTGCAGAAAAGGATACCTTTCTTTTCCTATGCTTCCGACCCGTCCTCCTCGGGCGTTTTTTGGAATCGCCCCACTGCTGGCAGTGGAAACAGTTATTTATTAATGTATTGCTATGGTATGACTATCTGGATTAAAGGGATAATCATTCAAAGTTAAAAAATTGCAATTTTTTTACATTTTTGTCAAGTTTCTGATATTTTTTATAAACAAACACAAAACATATCGACCTAAATTTACCATTATCATAAATTATAATGTGCCACAAAAAAACAGTCTCAAAATCATTGGGATTTGTTGAAGCGTTCCAGAGTTATCACCACATATCACCACATAAAGTGAAATTGGTCAGAATTTAAAAAATTGGTCCCGTCACTAAGGGGTTAAAAAGATGATTTTGCAAATCAAAATTTTATAAGCCATTTATCAATTACCTGAAATGTGTATGTATACTGTATGTATGTGTATATACACAGGAGCTTCTCACAAAATTAGAATATCATCAAAAAGTTAATTTATTTCAGTTCTTCAATACAAAAAGTGAAACTCATATAGAGTTATTACAAACAGAGTGATCTATTTCAAGTGTTTATTTCTGTTAATGTTGAAGATTATAGCTTACAGCAAATGAAAACCTAAAAGTCATTATCTCAGTAAATCAGAATAATTATCAAAAACACATACAAATGCTACCTAGGAGTTTAAATAGGTCCCTTAGTCTGTTTCAGTATGCTCCACAAGCTTTGGGGAAGTCTGCTGACTTGATAGATGTCCAGAAGGCAGTCATTATCACACTCCATGAGGAGGGTAAGCCACAAAAGGTCATTGCTAAAGAAGCTGGATGTTCACAGAGTGCTGTATCCAAGCATATTAATGAAAGTTGAGTGGAAGGAAAAAGTGTGGTAGAAAAAGGTGCACTAGTAACCGGGATAACCACAGCCTTGAAATGATTGTTAAGAAAAGGGCATTCGAAAATTTGGGGGAGATTCACAAGGAGTTGGCTGCTGCTAGAGTCATTGCCTCAAGAGTCACCACAAACATACGTGTCCAGGACATGGGCTACAAGTGTCACATTCCTTGTGTCAAGCCACTCATGACCAATAGACAATGACAGAAACATCTTACCTGGTCCAAGGAAAAAAAGAACTCGACTGTTGCTCAGTGGTCCAAGGTGTTGTTTTCAGGTGAAAGTAATTTTGCATTTCATTTGGAAATCAAGGTCCCAGAGTCTGGAGGAAGAGTGGAGAGGCACACAATCCATGCTGCTTGAGGTCTATTGTGAAGTTTCCACAATCAATGATGGTTGGGAGCCATGTCATCTGCTGGTGTAGGTCCACTGTATTTTATCAAGACCAAAGTCAGCACAGCTATCTACCAGGACATTTTAGAGCATTTCATGCTTCCCTCTGCTTTCAAGCTTTTTGGAGATGGAAATTTCATTCTCCAGGAGAACTTGGCAACTGTCCACTCTGCCAAAAGTACCAATACCTGGTTTAGAAACAACAGTATCACTGTTCTTGATTGGCCAGCAAACTCCTCGCCTGTCCTTAACCCCAAGTGAATCTATGGGACATTTTCAAGAGGAAGAGGAGAGACTTCAGACCCAGCAATGCAGATGAGCTGAAGGCTGCTATCAAAGCAACCTGGGCTTCCATAACACCTCAGCAGTGCCACAGGCTGATCGCCTCCATGCCACGCCACATTGATACAGTAATTGGTGCAAAAGGAGTCCGAACCAAGTATTGAGTGTATATACTGAACATACATTTCAGTAGGCCAAGATTTCAGATTTTAAAATAATTTATCAAGCTGGTGTTATAAATTATTTTAATTTACTGAGATAAAGACTTTTGTGTTTTTACATTGGCTTTAAGCCATTGCAATAGATCACTCTGCTTGTAATGACTCTATATAATATATGAATTTAAATTTTTGCATTGAAGAACTGAAATAAAAATAAATTAACTTTTTGATGATATTCTAATTTTGTGAGAAGCACCTGTATATCTATATATATATAAAATTGAATGTGTGTGTGTGTATCACCAACCAATCACAAATCATCTTTCATTTCACCAGAGCTGTTTAAAAGAAGCTGAGCTGTGATTGGTTGCCATGAGCAGCAGTTTTCCTTGCAACCAATCACTAAGCATCTTTCATTTCAGCAAAGCTGTTTAAAAGAAGCTGAGCTGTGATTGGTTGCTATGAGCAACAGTTTTCTCACTCCACGACAACACCTCAGCAGATAGTGACTGGGTGGGAGAAATCTAGCATCCCCGGGAACCTAAGCTCCCAGCCATTGTCTGCCCCCAGAAAAGAACAGAGAGCACATAATAAAAATGAATCACCCCCTTCCGTGCCCATATCCCCATCACACATCCTCCTTCCTATAGGCACATCTTCTCTCTTAAAGGGATCTCCGGTATGGAAGTCAGGGCAATTGCCTTCAAATGCTCTGGTACTGACCTCAGGCCTCTATTAAAGGGATCATTGGTATGGAAGTCAGTGCAAATCCATCCTGCATTTTGGTTTTGACCCCAAGCCTCTTTTAAAGGGATCCCCGGGATGGAAGTGAGGGCAAATCCACTCTGCTGTTATGATATGGTACCCGTGGAGGACAGTAACAAAAATAGCAGAGGCAGTCAGTCACCAGAGAGGTTGGTAACTAATGGATTGCATACCCCAAAACTAACCGCACAACTAGAATCAGCTGTGGGACGTACCTAAGTTGACCTAGACACCTCGACACAGCCGGAGAGTTAGCTAAGCCTAAAGATAGAAAGGGGAAAGCTAACTGCCCCGGAGAAGCGCCCCAAAGAAATAGGTAGCCCCCACACATATATTGGCGGCGAGACAAGATAAAATACAAACACAGGCAGAAAATAGAGTAAGCAAATGCTGGGGCCCAAAACTGTCTAGATAGGACAGGACAGAAAGGAATACTTTCTGCAATCCAACAAAACCTAGGGAAAATTCCAACACTTCTGATTCCAAAAAAACCCTGAGACCAAACGATCTCTCCAGCTATATCAGATCTCTGGTGTGAACAGGTAGCTACCCCGCAGCCACTGAAATAACAGGGACTGAACAAATGAACAGAGATAACTGAGAAACAGAGACCAGCGCAGGCCCCAGCAAGGGGACCCAGCTGACCTCACTCAGAAGGCAGAAAAAAAAATAAAATAAAACCACAGAAATGAGCAGAAAATAGCTTATCTGAAAGTTGCAGGAGCCCGCAGCAGCTGACTTCCAAACTGGACCAGGAAGAGAAAACTAATTACGGGCGAGGATCATGGGAAAGTTACTCCCTTAAATTCCCCAGTCATCACTCCCAGATCGTCCGCAGCTGGATCCTCAGCTGAAGGGCCTCTGTCAGTCAAGACTGCTTCATTAATATCAACAGCCACCAGAGGGAGCCCCAACTCAGAATCCATAGCATTTACAACAGTACCCCCCTTGAGGAGGGGTCACCGAACTCTCACCTGTGCCACCAGGCCGATCAGGGTGAGCCCAGTGAAAGGCGTGAACCAATCTCTCTGCATGAATGTCAGAAGCAAACACCCAAGAATTGTCCTCCAGACCATAACCTTTCCACATAACCAAGTACTGGAGTCTCCGTCTAACCAAACGAGAATCCAATATCTTATCAACTTCGTACTCCAGATTGCCCTCAACCAAAACAGGCTCAGGGGGCGCAGCCATAGGAACCACTGGCTCAACAAACCTTTTCAATAAAGATTTGTGGAAGACGTTGTGAATCTTAAACGTTCCTGGAAGAGCCAAACAGATGGAAACGGGATTAAGAATTTCCAAGATCTTATAAGGTCCAATGAACCTTGGCTTAAATTTTGGAGACGCAACCTTCATAGGGATTTTTCTCGAGGACAACAAACCATGTCACCCACTTTACACCGAGGACCATCAGTCCTATGCCGGTTGGCAAACCGTTGGGCTCTCTCCTCAGAGAGAGACAGCTTATCCACTACTTGATCCCAAATCTGCTGCATTCTCTTCACCATAGAGTCAACACCCGAACAGACAGAAGCCTCCACCTGCCCCGAAGAAAATCGAGGATGAAACACGAAGTTGCAGAAAAAAGGGGACATCAAAGTGGCAGAACTAGCCCTATTATTTAGAGCAAATTCAGCCAAAGGCAAAAAAGAGACCCAGTCATCTTGATCAGCAGACACAAAACATATCAAATAAGTTTCCAAGGTCTGGTTTGTTCTCTCAGTCGGCCCATTGGTCTGAGGGTGAAACGCAGAGGAGAAAGACAGCTGAACTCCCAATTTAGAACAAAATGTCCTCCAAAATCTGGAAACAAATTGGACTCCTCTGTCAGACACAATGTTCTCTGGAATGCCGTGCAACCGAACCACCTGCTGAAAAAGCAAGGGCACCAACTCAGAAGAAGATGGCAACTTCGGCAGTAGCACAAGATGGATCGTCTTGGAAAACCTATCACAGATCACCCAGATAATGGTCATTCTCTGAGAACAGGGAGGTCGGAAATAAAATTCATAGAGATATGGGTCCATGGCCTCCTGGGTACAGGCAATGGCATTAACAATCCACTAGAGCGAGAGCAAGGTTTGGACCGAGAACAAGTCCCACAGGACTGCACAAAGTTCCTGACGTCACGAGATAAAGTAGGCCACCAAAAGGACCGACTCACCAGATCTCTAGTACCAAAAATACTGGGATGACCAGCCAACGCAGAGCAATGAACTTCAGACATAACTTTTTCTCTCCATTGGTCTGGGACATATAATTTCCCCGCAGGGCAACGTTCAGTTTTATCCCCTGAAATTGCTCCAGGGCCAGTCTCAAATCGGGTGAGATAGCGGAAAGAATGACACCCTCCTTCAGAATGGCCATAGGCTCAGTCACATCAAGAGAATCCGCAAGGAAATTCCTAGAGAGGGCATCCGCCTTAACATTTTAGTACCCGGGAGAAAGGAGACCACAAAGTTAAAACTCGTGAAAAACAAGGTCCACCTGACCTGTCTAGGATTCAATCGCTTGGCTAATTCGAGATAGATCAAGATTTTGTGGTCAGTGAGGACCACAGCTTGATGTTTGGCTCCCTCTAACCAATGTCTCCACTCTTCGAACGCCCAATTCATAGCCAATAATTCCAGATTCCCCACATCATAATTACGTTTAGCTGGGGAAAACTTTTGGGAGAAGGCACAAGGGTTAATCTTAGAGGTTACAGTATCCCTTTGGGACAAAACGGCTCCTGTCCAAATCTCAGAAGCATCTATTTCCACCTGAAATGGGAGAGAAACATCAGGTTGCCGCAGAACCTGAGCAGAAGTGAATCTCCGCTTAAGCTCCTGAAAAGCCTAAACTTCCTCTGGAGACCAATTTACCACAAAAGAGCCCTTTTTGGTCAAATCAGTCAGTGGTTTCACAATACCAGAAAAATTACTTATAAATTTACGGTAAAAATTAGCAAAACCCAAAAATCTCTAAAGAGCCTTCAATGAAGTGGTCTGAACCCAATCAGAAATGGCCTGAACCTTGACTGAGTCCATTTCAATAGCAGACGGAGGCAAAATGAATCCCAAAAGCGAAACCTTTGTACGCCAAGAGATTTTGATCCCTTGACATACAAAGCATTTTCTCTCAAACTACGGACCACAATCCGAACATGCTCCACATGAGAATCCCAGACATTAGAAAAAATCAAAATATCGTCCAAATAAACGATCAGAAACTTATCCACAAGATCCCAGAAAATATCATTCATGAAAGATTGGAAGACTGAAGGGGCATTAAAAAATTTAGACTTGAGAGTCCTCAGTGGTTGATACCTTTTAATGGCTAACTGAAAAGATGGTAACAAATTGCAAGCTTTCGAGACTACTCAGGTCTCTTCATCAGGCAAAGACTAATACAACATCTGAAGAATCACATATTTATACACAAGAGGACACAGGAATAATGCAATAGGTAAGACAATTGACGTGAAGCAGAACTGTCATTATGGCAGAGGGATGAACATAAATATTGGAACAGTTCATAGATAAGGAGTGAAAGTTTTATTACCCTCTGATTGGAGTCTGCTATTGTGTTTTGATGCCCCTAGAAGGTCAGAGAAGCAGATTCCTTAATTGATTCCTTATTTTTCTATCTA
>JARQOD010000001.1:798621256-798644585 GCA_033576555.1 Oophaga sylvatica
CTCTCTCACCCGATTTGAGACTTTCCCTGGAGTAATTTCAGGGGGATAAACCTGAACGGTGCCATATGGGGAAATTGTATGTCCCCGACCAATGGAGGAGGAGAGTGATGTCTGAAATCATTGCTCCGCGTTGGCTGGTCATCCCGGTATTTTTGGTACCAGAGATTTGGTGAGTCTGTCTTTTTGGTGGAATTTTGTGCAGTCCTGTGGGACTTGTTCTTGGTCCAAACCCTGTTCTCCCACTAGTGGATTGTTAGTGCCACTGCCTGTGCCCAGTAGGCCATGGACTCATATCTCAATGGATTTTATTTCCAACCTCCCTGTCTCTCAGAGAATGACCGTTATCTGGGTGATCTGTGATAGATTTTCCAAGATAATCCATCTTGTACCAGTGCCAAAGTTGCCATCCTCTTTGGAGTTGGTGCCCTTGTTTTTTTCAGCAGGTGGTTCGTTTGCACAGCATTCTGGAGAACTTTGTATCTGACAGAGGAGTCCAGTTTGTTTCCAGATTTTGGAGAGCCTTTTGTTCTAAACTGAGAATTCAGTTGTCCTTCTCCTCTGTGTTTCACCCTCAGACCAATGGGCAGACTAAGAGAGCAAACCAGACTTTGGAAACTTACTTGAGATGTTTTGTGTCTGCTGATCAAGATGACTGAGACTCTTTTTTGCCCTTGGCTGAATTTGCTCTAAATAATAGGGCTAGTTCTGCCACTCTGATGTCCCCTTTTTTCTGCAACTTCGGGTTCCATCCTCGGTTTTCTTCAGGGCAGGTGGAGGCTCCTGCTTGTCCTGGTGCTGATTCTATGGCAGAGAGAATGCAGCAGATTTGGAATCAAGTAGTGGATAAGTTGTTTCACTCTCAGGAGAGGGCCCAACGGTTTGCCAACCGGCATAGGACTAATGGTCCCCAGTTTAAAGTAGGTGACATGGTTTGGTTGTCCTCAAAAAATATTCCTATGAAGGTTGCGTCTCCAAAATTTAAGCCAAGGTTCATTGGACCTTATAAGATTTTGGAAATCCTTAATCCCATTTCTTTCCGTTTGGCTCTTCCAAGAACGTTCAGGATTCACAATGTTTTTCATAAAGCTTTGTTGAAAAGGTTTGTTGAACCAGTAGTTCCCATGGTTGCACCCCCTGATCCTGTATTGGTTAAGGGCAATCTGGACTATGAAGTAGAGAAAGTATTGGATTCTTGTCTGGCTAGACGGAGACTCCAGTTCTTGGTCAAGTGAAAAAAAGGTTATGGTCAGGAGGATAATTCTTGGGTGTTTGCTTCTGACATTCATGCCGAGAGATTGGTTCGTGCCTTTCACCCTGATTGGCCTGCTGGCTTGGGTGAGGGTTCGGTGACCCCTCCTCAAGGGGGGGTACTGTTGTGAACACCTTTAATCTGACTTCTGAGGTTGGACTCCCTCTGGTGGCTGCTTCTGGTGGTGGAGCTGCCTTGGCTAACTGAGGTCTATCACCTGACAGGGATGATTGGCAATCAGGTGTTAATGACTGGGGAGATATAAGTGACTAGCCTTCCCATAATGCTTGCTGGTGATTTGTTTCTTCCTAACCTTTTGGAAGTCTGCTGCCCCTGCTGTGTCCTGCTTCTTTCAGATAAGTTATTTCGCTGTTTAAATCTGTGGCTTTGGTTTACCTGTTGCTTTTCTCAGTTTTCTGCCTTGCTGGAGTTTGCTCATCCGGGCCCCTTGCGTGGACCTGTGCTGGACTCTTTGTTCATTTGCCACAGCCTGCTTCAGTCTTTTCTGTGGTTCTAGTTCTCTGTTATTTCAGGATCTGTTGTTTTACTTCCAGTTACATTTGAGTTCTGATTTAGCAGGGGGGAGGCCATGTGGTCTCAGTATTTTTGCATATCAGATGTGTTGGAGTTTTTCTAGGGTTTTTTGCTTGATTGCAGACAGTTTCCTTTTCTGTCCTGTTCTATCTAGACAGCCTGGGCCCCAGCATTTGCTTACTCTATTTTCTGTCTGTGTTTGTGCTTCATCTGCCTCACCATCAATATATGTTTGGGGGCTATCTATTCCTTTGGGGCTCTACTCCAGAGCAGTTAGCTTTCCCTTTTCTTTCTGTTGGCTTAGTTAACTCTCTGGCTGTGCCGAGGCGTCTAGGGAATCATAGGTACATCCCACGGCTCATTCTAGTTGTGTTGTCAGTTTAGGGTTCTGCAATCCGCTAAGTTACAAACTTCTCTGGTGTCTGGTTGCCTTATCTATAGTGTTGAGCATTCCGATACTGCAAATATGGGTATCGGCCGATATTCGCGGTATCGGAATTCAGATTCTGAGTTCCGATATTTTTGTCATATTGGATACCGGAATCGGAGTTTTCCTCTAAAGTCTATGGGGAGTTCCTGCGTCACAGAACGAAGTACGTGACACAGGAACTTCCTGAAACTGTCACTGTCAGTGTCGGTCGGGTCTGTCAGGTGTCAGCAGCACTTACCTGGCAGAAGATCCCCGGTGGTCACGTCCATCTGTCCATCCAGGCCGGCCATTACCCTCTCCCTGGCGGTCACGTGCAGCATCTCGCGATAACTGCACGGGCTGCCGGTTACTGTGTAATCTCGGCCAGCTGTACTCTCGGACAGCTGGCCGTAAACCAGTCCGATGACTTCACTGCCGGGGATCAGCTATGGTAATCAGCTCTGCTCTATGTAGATGTCAGGCTCAGCCTGGCATGCAGATGTAGCAGAGCTGGACTCGTCGTGGGACACTCGTGATTTTGGACTGCGTCGGACAGGGAGTATTTGTGTTGGTTTGTTATTTTTGGTTTTTTACAGGAGAACGATGGCGTCGCAGGATGAGCGTACAATAAAAATAATGAAAACTGTGTTGTGTTTTATTTCATTAAAAGACTTTATTCTGGCTGTGTCTTTTTTTTACAAATTTTCAACCTTTATGATTAATAATGGATCTGTGTCTTATTGACGCCTATCCATTATTAACCGGGCTTATTGTCACCGTTCAATCAAAGGTGACATTAACCCCTTATTACCCCGCTTGCCACCGCTACAGGGCAAGTGGGAAGAGCCGGGGTTTTTTTTACAACGAATTTACACCTTTAATTAACCCCTACATGTGTCAAATTTTGCACACATACACTCATGTAATTGTTAGTGAAAACCATATATCAAACTACATGAAATGACATGGTTAACTCTATGTAAACCATGTGTCATTTCATGTTGGGTGGTTCTGTATTTTCACAAAAGCCGGCATTGCCCGGCAATTGAATCAGAGGCTATTTTACTATGTAGAAGTGTATCAACTATAAATATATGCAATATATATATGTCACAATGACATGTATAATATATATATATATATATATATATATATATATGTATTCTATGTGTGTATATCTAGTGTTTACAAGGAAAGAAAGGTTTTTTTAGTTCCGATATTTCTGTCTCATTGACTTGCATTGGGTTTCCGGTATCGGATCGGCGATACCCGATACTTTCTGAGTATCGGGCCGATCCAATCCGATCCAATATTTCGGGATATCGGGCGGTATCGCTCAACACTACTTATCTATGTTTTGTTGTTATCCTCCTCGGTCACCAAATCATAACAGGGATGCCTGATAATCCTACATTTGAATTAGTATTTTGTTCCTCTGCTGTCATCCGGTGGGGTCGAGAAGTCTGGGCCGATCCAGGTTTTGTTCATTATAAGTGTGGGCCACTTGACCCTATAAAGATTTTGAGTGAGGGCTGCCTGTTGACCCTATAAAGATTTTGAGTGAGGGCCTCCTGATAACTCTACATTTGAATTGGCTTTATGTTTTTCTGCTGTTATCTGGTGGGGTTGAGAAGTCTGGATCAATCCAGACCTTGTTCATTTTGAGTAAGGCAGCCAGATGACCCTATAAAGATTTTGAGTGAGGGCTGCCAGATGACCCTATAAAGATTTCTGAAAGAAATAAAAATATAAAGAAGTCGGGACAAATCAAGGCCTTGTTCTTTTGAGAGTCAGCCTGTCAGCATTTTCAGTTAATATGCCCCTGGCGGCACTAAACCCCACTAACAAAATGCTTGTGGCAGGACAGATCAGCACAACCAATGCATAGAGTGACAGTTTATGCCACATGTCCAGCTTGGATACCCAATAGTTGGATGGCATAGAGGAATCACAGAGGATGCTGGTAGAGTCAGCTGGGTAATCATTCACCATCTTCAAAAACTTTTCCCACCTTGTAAAATTACCCCGCACATCAGGGCCTGGGCGCTGGGAGGGTCTAATGAAATTGTCCCAGACCATTGATAGTGTTTCCCTGCCTCAAACCTGGTGTGTGTCTCCCTCATCTCTGCCCAAGAATCTATGAACTCTGCCACCAGCATTGTCAGATGGGATTTTTTTTTACTTATTGTTCGACTAGAGACTTCTGTAATTGTACCATATTACTAGCCCTCTCTGCTCCAGGAAGGAGAGGAAGAAAAACTCTGTGTAGTGTGGCTCAAGAAATGGGAACAAACAGTAATTATAATCAGTGCTGGTCAAAATGCATATAACATATCATGGGAAAGGCACTTGGACATAAAGTCAGTCATATGTGCCAGACTCCCAACAGGCATGACTTCCCTGTCCCCATCAGGAGAAAGACTCTCCATCTCATTCTTTTCCTCCTTTTCTCCTCCTTCTCCATCAGCCCATCCATGCTGAACAGATGGGATGAAGCTGGTGTGGGTAGTAACCTATCCTTAATATCATCCAATCTGCACTGAGAAGATGAGATAAGGCTGGGCAGGGTAGTATCACACTGTGTACTTTCTTCCTCCATCTCCAGCTGGTCCACATGCAAAGCTTCCTCTTTAATTGTGAGCAGCAAGCGTTTGAGTAGACTCAAAAGCGGGATGTTTACGCTGATTATGGTGTCATCGCTCGCTGCACAGCATCTTAGTTGATTCCTCAAAATTTTGTGGAACCTCACAGATATCAATCGTCCATACACACTTGTGGGTCGTCATGTGTGTTGGCTGACTAAAATATTGATGTGCATGTTGTATCTGTTATTCAACTACTGCCGTCTGCTGCTCACAAAGCTTTGCTAACATATTTAATGTGGAGTTCCAGTGCGTGGTCAAGTAGCACACCCGTCGTTAAGCAGGCACTAGCAAGCGCTGCGGCAGCACTGCCAGATCTGTGCCAGCTGTAGCTGGCTTGCAGAAATGTGCGCACACATGGCTACCTTCACAAGTAGCTCAGCCAGATCTTGGTGTGCCGTCAAGGGTCGGACCCCATCCCGGCCTCCACTTGGTTCAATCAGTGTGCAGTCAGAGATATTTAATGTCTGTAACCACAAGTACTTGTCCACGTGTCAGTCATTAAGTGGACCTTCCCAGTAACTACGTTGGTCAGAGCATGAATCTGGTGTATTTGCTGGTGTAAGCCAGACAATGCACACCAGGAAAAATTGTGGCAGCTGGGGACCAAGTATCGAGGGATGGTTATTGCCATGAGGTTGCAGCAAGCCTCAGTGTCCACCAGTCTAAACGGCAACATTTCCAGGTCAAACAATATAGAAATTGCCCATTTAGTGTTTGGGCCTGTAAGTGATTGGCTGGGTATTTTATTTTGCATTCCAAAGCCTGGGATAGAGACAGCAGAACGATGCTCTGGGACAGGAATTGGATGTGGTTGCTGAGGGTGCTTGCGAATGTGCAGTGACAGGTGGAGGGCAGAAGACAACTGTGCCTGCGTCCTGAACAGGTAATTGGCAAGCACATAGCACAGGGGAAGAGGCAATGGTGTTACCCACAACCCTGATTGTGGACCCAGGCATTCGACCCTCATAGTTGAGTGATTTACAGCACGCCTTGTACATTTTAAATTTGGTATATGTGCCTGCAAACATTCCTCTATTAATAGGGAAAAGAAAATATTTAGCCCTGACAAAGACTGTTACATAAGCAGCTGTATACAAGTACTGCAATAGCAATATTAAACCCTGCCTAGATGCCTGTAATCCTAAACTTTCCCTCCATTGAATGCAGGTAACAGTGCTTTTACTACAGAAAAGAAAATATTTAGCTCTGATAACAACTGTTGTTTTAATGGTATAGCAGTGGCGGTATGCAAGTACTGCAATTAGCAATATTAACCCCCTAATGACCGCCGATACGCCTTTTAACGGCGGTCATTAAGGGTACTTAAACCACAGCGCCGTTAATTAATGGCCTGTGGAAAAAGTGAATAGCGCCCCCCAGAGGCACATTTTCTCCGGGGTCTCGGCTACCTGGGTAGCCGAGACCCCAAGAAACATGAATCGGGTCGGTTTTTACCGACACCGATGTTGCGATCGCCGTTATTAACCCTATAACGGCGACCGCAACAAAAAAAAAAGTTGTGCCATTTAATTTCTCTGTCCTCTGATGTCATCGGACATCAGAGGACAGAGAAAAAGGGTCCCCGGGACCCCCATGTGCCCCCGATGTCCTGTATGTGGCCCCAGGGCCCGATGAAGAACATGGCGGGCGCATGCTCAGTGCGCCCGCCGCTAAGTGCCGCTGTGCTGGTGGGGGGATGGGCAAATATTCTCTGGGGTCTCGGCTACCGGGGGTAGCCGAGACCCCAGAGAACATGATCCGGGTCGGTATTCACCGATCCCGGTGTTGCGATCGCGTCTATGCAAGCATAGATGCGATCGCAAAAAAAAAAAAAATGATTTCTCTCCCCTTGATGTGATCGCACATCAGAGGGGAGAAAATGAGGGTCCCCCGGTCCCCCCCCTTATACTTACCGGTGTCCTCCGTCCTCCTGCAGGCCCCAGGATCCCGGCGTCTTCTTCCTGCAAAAAAAAAAAATGGCGGGCGCATGCGCAGTGCGCCCGCCGATCTGCTTGGCGGCAGATTCAAAAAAAGTTTCATTCATTCTCCAGAAAGTGCATTTTGATCACTGTGATAAACTATCACAGTGATCAAAATAAAAAAACAGTACATAACCCCCCCATTTATCACCCCCTTAGTTAGGGACATATAATAAAAAATAGAAATTATATTTATTTTCATTTTTCTGTTAGGGTTAGGGTTATAATTAGGGTTAGGTTAAATAGGTTAGGGTTAGCATTAGGGTTAGCATTAGGGTTATAATTAGGGTTAGGGTTAAGCCGGGTTCATACTGCGTTATGGCAGTCCGTTAGACGGACTGCGTTACACCGCGGTGTAACGCAGTCCGTTAACGCTGCCATTCACCCCCATTTGAGGGCGCTGTAAGGTTCTTTGCTCTGTTGACATGTTCCTTGAAACTCAGTTTTCCGTCGGCCATTTTGCTTTCTGTCTTTCTGCAGCTCTTGCCCTCAGTTAATATGGAGTTTCCAGTTTTCATGTTCCCGCCCTGATTCTTCCCTCTTGCTTCTTAAGCAGCCTCAGCTGAACAATCAGTGCTCCTGAATCAAGCCTCAGTCAGTCTGTGACCTGACTCCTGGAAGCCTTGGACTTGTACTCCAGCTATTCCCTACTGAGGAACCTTGGAACACTTTTGGACTCTGGAAACCTGCTGTTTGGTGAATCCATGTTTGCAGAGGAATTACGGTACAGAGAAGAGATCCTGAACCTGCTTTGGAGATTTATTGTAGTGCTTGAAGTTACTCTGGCCTGCTGTGTCTCCTGTCGCTGTTCCTGCAAACTGTGTGAACTTTTCAGCATGCTTGTATGAAGTAATACAAGTCATTTCATTTCAACCTATGTCTCCTGTGTTTTCCTCGCACCCAAGCACAAGGCGCTATAGGAACTGTACACTATACATGACAAGATTCAGGAGCCAATGTTTAGTGTCTGCTGGGTCTGGGAAAGCCGTGTCTGCTGTGACTGTGGATATCAGATGTCCGTTTAACACCTTATGTGATGACAGTGGTTGTGACTTCTCACAACCATTCCAGGTGAGCGCATTCCCTTAAAATTTTACTCTGAGTGTTACCACAGGTAAACACTATTGTTTTTTTTTTTTTCCTTTCCTCTTCTCCTTCCAGCACTTCTGCCTTAAAAGATCTGGAAGATGGAGGCCCGCATAAAGGAACTTTGCGGAGTGACTGATACAATCCTTTCAGATGTACAGACTTTAAAAACCCATTTTGCAAGCCTACAGGACCTCACTAATCATAATTTGCAAGTGTTTGGACAGACTACCCAGGAATTGCGAGCCAGGATTGAGGCTCTAGAGGAACGAGCCCAGGCTCCTGCCATAACCCCAAGTTCTGGGATCCCCAAATTACCTCCTTTTCGTTTTGGCAGTGAACGTGAGAAATTCAGGGGATTTATTAATCAATGCAATTTATTTTTCTCTGCACATGCTTCACAATTTCCCACTGAACGATCCAAAGTGCTTACTATATCATGTTGCTTACCAATAAGGCTTTGATGTGGGCAAACCCTCTGATGAGACTGAGGATGATTGTTTGAATCACCTTGATGCTTTTATTTCAGCCATGGGGCTGACCCCAATCGAGGTGCAACAGCTGAAGCAGCCATGTTAACTTTGCGCCAAGGTAAGCATTCAGTAGCCGAATATGCCCTGGATTTCAGGAGATGGGCTCTTGATACCACTGGGACACTTCCGCTAAAAAATCTATTTTTCGGAAAGGGTTGTCTCCACTGATTAAGGATGAACTTGCTCGTGCCGACCCTCCCACTGCGTTAGGTGACTTTATTAACTATTGTATCCGTATTGATGCTCGTCTGACTGAACGCAGACAAGAGAGATGGTTCGAAAATAATCGCACTAACCTTTTACTACCTCCCTCCTCAGCTAAGGAACCTTTGAGTAGGATCACAAGGGAACCAGAACCTGAACCCATGCAGGTGGACTCTTTACAAAGACGGGTTAGTGATGCACGCAAAGAACATCGTATAAAGGAAAATCTATGTTTCTACTGTGGTAAGTCAGGGCACTTCATTATAAAACTGCCCCAGCCGTTCTCGTAAGACTACTGCAGCAGTCATTCACTGTGAGTGTTGCGAGAGGAGCTCTGTCATGTCCGAGCCTCAGGCTCCAGAGAGATCTGCTGCAAGAGATCTTGATTTCTCTGACTTAAACTCTGTTAGTTCTGGGGACGATGACGGTATAAACGCTGCAATTTTTCAAGTTTCCTCAGCGGTGTCCCAGCTGAGTTGTAAAAGAAACAATTCTCATTGCTTCCTTTCCATCAAACTCTGGGTTGACTCAGTCTGGGTGTCTAGCTCTGCTATGATCGACTCAGGAGCAAGTGGAAATTTTATGGATATCTCCTTTGCTCTGAAACAGGGGATACGTTCAGTGAAGAAGGCTACTCCAGTACAGATGGAGACTGTGGATGGCTCTCTACTGACTTCTGGACCAGTGGATCAAGAAACAGAGCCTTTGAGGGTCCTTATGGGTAAAGATCATCAGGAGAAAATGTCTTTTTTGCTTATCTCTTCTCCCCACTTTCCCATTATTCTAGGGCTACCATGGCTGCAGGCGCAGAATCCTACGATTAACTGGGAGACCAAGGAATTACACTTTCCGGAGAAACAGATGAGTCAAGGAGTTTCAGCTTGCTCTGTTCCTAAAGGAACCATGTCAGTCCCTGAACTACCAGCTGTATACCAGGACTATGTGGATTTATGTGACAAGAAGAACGCTGATCAGCTTCCTCCTCACCGTCCATATGATTGTCCAATTGAATTATTGCCTGGAGCCGAGATACCTTTTGGTAAGATCTACCCCCTAGCGGGGCCCGAGCTAAAAGCTTTGAAGGATTATATAGACGAAAATTTAGCCAAGGGCTTCATACGCCCCTCTTCATCTCCCGCGCAGGTGCACCCATCTTCTTTGTGAAGAAGAAAGATGGATCTCTGAGACCCTGCATAGACTATAGGGAACTCAATAAGGTTACTATTAGAAACCGTTATCCATTGCCTTTAATCCCTGAATTGTTGGAGAGAGTGCGGCATGCCAAAATTTTCTCTAAACTGGATCTCCGTGGGGCCTATAACTTGGTCCGTTTTAGACCTGGGGATGAATGGAAGACTGCTTTCAGGTCACGCTATGGACACTTTGAATATCTAGTTATGCCTTTTGGTCTGAGTACCGCCCCAGCCACTTTCCAACACTTCGTGAATGATATCTTCAGGGATCTCCTAGATACATTTGTGGTGATTTATCTGGATGATATTCTAATTTTTTCTAACTCCACAGAGGAACATCATGGACATGTGAGAATGGTCTTAGAACGTCTAAGACAAAACCATCTCTACATCAAACTTGAAAAATGTGAATTCCATAGGACCGAAATTCAATTTCTGGGGTATGTACTATCTACGCAAGGGATTAGTATGGATGGAAGCAAGACCCAAGCCATCAAGGATTGGCCAATTCCTAGAAATGTGAAGGAGGTGCAGCGTTTTCATCGGTTTGCCAACTTCTATAGACGTTTCATTAAGAATTTTTCTGAGGTAGTGTCACCTATCACCCAACTTACCCGGAAACAGTCTAGGTTCTCCTGGACCCCGCAAGCTCAGGAAGCATTTTCCTGTTTAAAGGATAAATTTACCACCGCACCTATCTTAGTACATCCCAACCCCGAGCTTGCCTTCATAATAGAGGTGGATGCTTCAGACTGTGCCGTTGGAGCTATACTCTCTCAGAGAACAGGTGAGAAGAATGTCTTGCATCCCTGTGCCTTCTTTTCCCAGCAGTTGTCTTCGGCTGAGAGGAACTACGATGTGGGCAATAGAGAATTGTTGGCCATTATTGCCGCCTTCAAGGAATGGAACACCTTCTTCAGGGTGCTGCACAGCAAATAGTCGTCCTGACAGACCATCGTAACCTTGAATTTATCAGGTCGGCTAAGTGCCTGACTCCTCGCCAGGCTCGCTGGAATCTTTTCCTAAACCAATTTAATTTTGTCATTTCTTATAGACCAGGATCGCGCAATGGAAAGGCTGATGCACTCTCTAGGATTCATTCAGCAGAGACACGTCCACTTACTCCTCCTAAGACTATTCTTCCTGACTCTAGATTCCTGGGAGTGATTCATAATCAAGACCTACTTAAGGACATCAAGGAAGCATACTGTTATGTTTCGGTAACTGAGGAGTGCAGTTAAAAAAGGCAATACACCAGAGCAGTTGGAATCTATGAGATTGCAGTACCCTGACTAACCACCACAACTAGAGGCAGCCGTGGAGCGTTCCTACGTTGGTCCTAGACGCCTCGTCACAGCCTGAGAAACTAACTACACCTAAAGATAGAAATAGGAAAGCTATCTGCCCCGGAGCAGATCCCCAAAGAACATAGAAAGCCCCCAAACATGTAATGACTGTTAGACAAGAAGAAATACTGACACAGACAGAAAATAGTATGAGCAAACGTTGGGGCCCAAACTAACTAAATAGAAAAGGATAGGAAGGACACTTACTGCAATCCCAAAAAAACCTGCAAAGCACCAACTCTACTAATTTCAAAAACAACTGAGATCACACGACCTCTACCACCTAAATTAGTTCTCTGGTGTAACAAAATCAAAACAGCAGCCACTGAAGAAACTGGAAAAAGCAAAAGTACAAACATCAGTGGCTGAACTAAACTGAGAGGGCAAAAGCCCCCGGAGGGGACCCTGAAGGCCCCCACAGAAGTGCAGGACAAAATGCAAAAATCAAGCACAAAAACAAAAAGAAGAAAATGTCTTATCTGTTAGCAGGAGATGCAGACACGACACAGCAGGCTACAAGGGAAACAGGAATCATGGAGTGAGACCAGAACAATTGATACCGGCAACCTGATGGGAAGGCGACTCCCTTATATAAGACCAGTCAGTAACACCTGATTCCCACTCCTCACAATCTTCACTGGACAGTCCAGTACCGCTTGTAACCACCAGAGGGAGCCTCTGCTCAGAACTCATTTCAAGTCCATTCACAACAGTACCCCCCCTTGAGGAGGGGTCACCGAACCCTCACTTGAGCAACCAGGTCGGTCAGGATGAGTTCTATGAGACGCACGGATGAGTCTCCTAGCATGGATGTCCGAAGCAAACACCCAAGAATTGTCTTCCTGACCATAACCTCTCCACTTAACCAAATACTGGAGTTTCCGTCTAGAAAAACGAGAATTCAATATTTTCTCAACCACATACTCCAGATTGCCCTCAACCAAAACAGGGTCAGGAGGCACAGTAGTAGGAACCACTGGCTCAACAAACCTCTTCAACAAGGACTTGTGGAACACGTTATGGATCTTAAATGTCCCTGGAAGAAGCAAACGAAAAGAAACAGGATTAAGAATCTCCATGATCTTATAAGGTCCAATGAACCTAGGCTTAAATTTAGGAGATGCCACTCTCATAGGAATATTTTTTGAGGACAACCAGACCAAGTCCCCCACTTTAAACCGAGGACCATCAGTCCTATGCCGGTTAGCAAACCGCTGGGCCTCTCCTGAGAGAGGGACAACCTCTCCACTACCTGGTCCCAAATCTGTTGCATACGCTCCACAACAGAGTCAACACCTGGACAGACAGAAGCCTCCGTCTGTCCTGAAGAAAATCGAGGGTGAAACCCAGAATTACAGAAAAATGGAGACATCAAAGTGGCAGAGCTAGCCCTATTATTAAGAGCAAACTCAGCCAAAGGCAAAAAAGAGACCCAGTCATCCTGATCAGCAGACACAAAGCATCTTAGATAAGTCTCCAAAGTCTGGTTTGTTCTCTCAGTTTGACCATTGGTCTGAGGATGAAACGCCGAGGAGAAAGACAATTGAACACCAAGTTTAGAACAAAAGGTCCTCCAAAATCTTGAAACAAACTGGACTCCTCTGTCAGACACAATGTTCTCAGGAATGCCGTGTAAACGAACCACGTGCTGAAGGAACAAAGGCACCAATTCAGAGGAGGAAGGCAACTTAGGTAATGGCACAAGATGTATCATCTTGGAAAACCTATCACAAATCACCCACATGACGGTCATTCTCTGAGAAACAGGGAGGTCAGAAATGAAATCCACAGAGATATGGGTCCATGGTCTCTTGGGCACAGGCAATGGCATCAACAAACCACTAGAGGAGAGCAAGGCTTGGAGCGAGAGCAAGTCCCGCAGGACTGCACAAATTCCCTGACATCACGAGACAAGGTAGGCCACCAAAAGGACCGACTAACCAAGTCTCTGGTACCAAAAATTCCGGGATGACCGGCCAGCGCGGAACAATGAATCTCAGACATCACACTCTTTTTCCACTGGTCCGGGACAAACAATTTCCCAACAGGGCAGCGCTCGGGCTTATCCTCCTGACACCCCTCCAGAGCCAGTCTCAAATTGGGCGAGATGGCGGAAAGAACTATACCCTCTTTCAAAATAACAGAAGGATCAGATAACTCAGGAGAGTCCGCCAGGAAACTCCTCGAGAGGGCATCCGCCTTAACATTCTTAGTGCCAGGAAGAAATGAAACCACAAAATTAAAACGTGTGAAAAACAAGGCCCACCTGGCCTGTCTAGGATTAAGTCGCTTGGCAGATTCCAGATAAACCAGATTCTTATGGTCCGTAAAGACCACCACCTGATGTTTGGCTCCCTCCAGCCAATGTCTCCACTCTTCAAAAGCCCACTTCATGGCCAATAACTACCGATTACCCACATCATAATTACGTTCAGTAGGAGAAAATTTTCGAGAGAAAAAGGCACAAGGGTTACTTTTAGAGGTCTCTGGATCTCTTTGGGACAAAACGGCACCTGCCCCAATTTCAGAGGTATCAACCTCCACCTGAAATGGCAGAAAACATCAGGCTGCCGTAGAACAGGAGCAGAAGTGAATCTCTGCTTAAGTTCCTGAAATGCAGAGACTGCCTCAGGAGGCCAATTCACCACATCAGAACCCTTTTTGGTCAAATCAGTTAAAGGTTTAACAACAACCGAGAAATTACCAATAAATTTACGATAAAAATTGGCAAAACCCAAAAATCTTTGAAGAGCCTTTAATGAAGTAGGTTGAACCCAATCACAGATGGCCTGAACCTTGACCGGGTCCATTTCAATAACAGATGGGGACAAAATGAATCCCAAAAATGAGATCCTCTGTACGCCAAAAAGACACTTTGATCCCTTCACATACAGAGCATTCCGCCAGTTTCATCAGAGGTACCCTGACAAGCCTGGTCTGAGGTCATCCGGAGGTTGTCCCTAAGGGGGAGTAATGTAAGGTTCTTTGTCTCTGTTGACATGTTCCTTGAAACTCAGTTTTCCGTCGGCCATTTTGCTTTCTATCTTTCTGCAGCTCTTGCCCTCAGTTAATATGGAGTTTCCAGTTTTCATGTTCCCGCCCTGATTCTTCCCTCTTGCTTCTTAAGCAGCCTCAGCTGAACAATCAGTGCTCCTGAATCAAGCCTCAGTCAGTCTGTGACCTGACTCCTGGAAGCCTTGGACTTGTACTCCAGCTATTCCCTACTGAGGAACCTTGGAACACTTTTGGACTCTGGAAACCTGCTGTTTGGTGAATCCATGTTTGCAGAGGAATTACGTACAGAGAAGAGATCCTGAACCTGCTTTGGAGATTTATTGTAGTGCTTGAAGTTACTCTGGCCTGCTGTGTCTCCTGTCGCTGTTCCTGCAAACTGTGTGAACTTTTCAGCATGCTTGTATGAAGTAATACAAGTCATTTCATTTCAACCTATGTCTCCTGTGATTTCCTCGCACCCAAGCACAAGACGCTATAGGAACTGTACACTATACATGACAGGCGCATTGCGACGCATGCCGTAAAGCGGCATGCGTTTGCGACGTGCCATCATTCAGTGACGGAGCCTCGGACGCGGGCTGCAGCGTCTGGGCTCCGTCACCGCTAGCGCAGATGAATCATCTGCTGATTCCTCTGCGCTAGCGGGTATAGCATAACGCGATCGCGTTATGCTGTACCGTTACCAGCCCGTCAACGCTATGTGTTGAACGGGCTGGTAAAATGCAAAATGAACCTAGCCTTAGGGTTAGGGTTAGAATTAGGGTTAGAATTAGGGTTAGGGTTACAATTAGGGTTAGGGTTAAAATTAGGGTTAGGGTTACAATTAGAGTTAGGATTACAATTAAGGTTAGGGTTACAATTAGGGTTGGAATTAGGGTTGGGATTTAGGTTAGGATTAGGGTTTGGATTAGGGTTAGGGGTGTGTTGGGGTTAGGGTTGGAGCTAGAATTTCCACTATTTAGGCACATCAGGGGTCTCCAAACACGACGTGGCGTTCAAAAAGTCAAATGGCGCTCCCTCCCTTCCGAACCCTGCCGTGTGCCCAACAGTGGTTTACCCCAACATATGGGGTATCAGCGTACTCAGGACAAATTGCACACCAATTTTGGGTTCTAATTTCTCCCGTTACCTTGGAAAATAAAAAATAGCTGGCTAAAAATAACATTTTGAGAAAAAAATGATTTCTCATTTTCACGGCTCTGCATTTATAAATTTCTGTGAACACTTGGGGATTCAAAGTGCTCACCACACATCTAGATAAGTTCTTTAAGGGGTCTAGTTTCCAAAATGGGTCACTTGTGGGGGTTTCCACTGTTTAGACACATCAGGGGTCTCCAAACACGACGTGGCTTTCAAAAAGTCAAATGTCGCTCCCTCCCTTCCGAGCCCTGCCGTGCGCCCAAACAGTGGTTTACCCCAACATATGGGGTATCAGCGTACTCAGGACAAATTGCACACCAATTTTGGGGTTCTAATTTCTCCTGTTACCCTTGGGAAAATAAAAAATAGCTGGCTAAAAAATACATTTCTGAGAAAAAAAATGATTTTTCATTTTCACGGCTCTGCGTTTATAAATTTCTGTGAAGCACTTGGGGGTTCAAAGTGCTCACCACACATCTAGATAAGCTCCTTGGGGGGTCTAGTTTCCAAAATGGTGTCACTTGCAGGGGGTTTCTACTGTTTAGGTACATCAAGGGCTCTGCAAATACAACATGACGCCCGCAGAACATTCCATCAAAGTCTGCATTACAAAATGGCGCTCCTTCCCTTCCAAGCACTCCCATGCGCCCAAACAGTGGTTTCACCCCACATATGGGGTATCAGCGTACTCATAAAAAATTGCACAACAACTTTTTGGGTCCAATTTCTCCTGTTACCCCTGGGAAAATAAAAAAAATAGCGGGCTAAAGAATCATTTTTGAGGAAAAAAATGATTTTTTATTTTCACGGCTCTACGTTTATTAATTTCTGTGAAGCACTTGGGGGTTCAAAGTGCTCACCACACATCTAGATAAGTTCCTTAAGGGGTCTAGTTTCCAAAATGGTGTGATTTGTGGGGGGTTTCGACTGTTTAGGCGTATCAGGGGCTCTCCAAACGCGACATGGCGTCCAATTTCAATTCCAGCCAACTTTGGTTTGAAACAGTCAAACGGCGCTCCTTCACTTCCAAGCCCTGCCGTGCGCCCAAACAGTGGTTTACCCCCACATATGGGGTATCGGCATGCTCAGGACAAGTTGCACAAAAACTTTTGGGGTCTTGTTACCCTTGGGAAAATAAAAATTGGGGTGAACAGATCGTTTTTGTGGAAAAAATATGATTTTTTATTTTCACGTTTCTATGTTATAAACTTCTGTGAAGCACTTGGAGGTTCAAAGTGCTCACCACACATCTAGATAAGTTCCTTAGGGGGTCTAATTTCCAAAATGGGGTCACTTGTGGGGGTTTCCACTGTTTAGACACATCAGGACCTCTACAAACACGACATGACGTCCAGCCAATTCTGCGCTGAAAAAGTCAAACGGCGCTCCTTCCCTTCCAAGCTCTGCCTTGCACCCAAACAGTGGTTTACCCCCACATATGGGGTATCAGCATGCTCAGGACAAATTGCACAAAAACTTTTGGGGTCTTGTTACCCTTGGGAAAATAAAAATTGGGGTGAAAAGATTGTTTTTGTGGAAAAAATATGATTTTTTATTTTCACTGTTCTATGTTATAAACTTCTGTGAAGCACTTGGAGGTTCAAAGTGCTCACCACACATCTAGATAAGTTCCTTAGGGGGTCTAGTTTCCAAAATGGGGTCACTTGTGATGGGTTTCCACTGTTTAGACACATCAGGGCCTCTACAAACGCGACATGGTGTCCAGCCAATTCTGCGTTGAAAAAGTCAAATGTTGCTCCTTCCCTTGCAACCTCTGCCGTGCGCCCAAAAAGTGGTTTACCCCCACATATGGGGTATCGGCTTAATCAGGAGAAATTGCACAACAAATTTGTGATTCATTTTTTCTTTTAACAGTTGTGAAAATAAAAAAAATAGGTTCCGAAGTAAAGTTTTTGCAAAAAAAGTTAAATGTTAATTTTTTCCTTCCACATTGCTTCTGTTCCTGTGAAGCACGTAAAGGGTTAATAGACTTCTTGAATGTGGTTTTGAGCACCTTGAGGGGTGCAGTTTTTAGAATGGTGTCACTTTTGGCTATTTTCTATCATATAGACCCCTCAAAGTGACTTCAAATGTGAGGTGGTCCCTAAAATAAAAATGGTGTTGTAAAAATGAGAAATCGTTGGTCAACTTTTAACCCTTATAACTTCGTAACAAAAAAAAATTTTGGTCCCAAAATTGTGCTGATGTAAAGTAGACATGTGGGAAATGTTATTTATTAAGAAATTTGTGTGACATATATCTCTGATTTAAGGGGCATAAAAATTTAAAGTTTGAAAATTGTTAAATTTTCAAAATTTTCGCCATATTTCCGTTTTTTTCATAAATAAACACAAGTCATATCAAAGAAATTTTACCACTAACGTGAAGTACAATATGTCACGAAAAAACAATCTCAGAATCAGCAGGATTCGTTAAAGTGTTCCAGAGTTATAACCTCATAAAGTGACAGTGGTCAGAATTGTAAAAATTGGCCCTGTCATTAAGCTGCAAAATGGCTCTGTCACTAAGGGGTTAAAACCTGCCTAGATTCCTTTAATCCTAAACTTTCCCTCCACTGAATGCAGGTAACAGCAGTTTTACTACAGAAAGGACAATACAGTATTTAGCTCTGATAAGGACTGTTGTTATAATGCTGCTGCAGCAGCAGTATACAAGTACTGCAAATAGCAATATTACACCCTGACTACTGCAGCATGAAAAAGTTTGGGCACCTCTGGTCAAAAATACTGTTATTATGAACAGTTAAGCAAGTTGAAGATGAAATTATCTCTAAAAGGTCTAAAGTTAAAGATTACATATTTCTTTTGTATTTTAGGCAAAACAAATTATAATTTCATATTTTCCATTTTAAAAATTACATAAAGGAAAATGGCTCATGCAAGAATTTGGGCACCCTGCATGGTTAGTACTTAGTAGCACCCCTTTTTGAAAGTATCATAGCTTGTAAACACTTTTTGAAGCCAACCAAGAGTCTTTTAATTCTTGTTTAAGGGATCTTCATCCTTTCTTCCTTGAAAAATTCATTCAGTTCTGTGAGATTCATTGGGTCATTTTGCATACACTGTTATTTTGAGGTCTTGCCATGGATTTTCAAAGATGCTCAGGTCAGGGAACTGTGAGGGCCATTGTAAAACCTTCAGTCTATTGTGGAATTTGATACGCATTTAGGATCATTATCCATTTGTAGAAGCCATCATCTTTTCAACTTTAGAATTTGTTGAAACTTTATTGAATCCATTCTTCCCTCTACCCATGAGAAGTTCCCTGTGCCATTGGCTGCAACACAACCCCAAAGCATGATTGATCAACCCCTATGCTTAATGGTTGGAGATATGTTATTTTCCTGAACTTCTTTGCCTCTCCTTCTCAACACATACCTCTGATCATTGTGGCCAAAGAGTTATATTTTAACCTTATTGGTCCACAGTACTTGTTTCCAAAATGCATAAAGCTTGTTTAAATGTTCTTTTTCATACTTCTGATGCTCAGTTTTATGATGAGGATGCAGGAGAGGTTTTCTTCGGATGACTCTGCCATGAAAACCATATTTATGCAGGTGTCTCTGAACAGTAGAAAAAAGCACAACTCCAGAGTCTGCTAAATCTTTCTGAAGGTTTTTGCACTCAAGCGGGGGAGTCTGATTAGCCTCTCTACCAATCCTACTGGCAGCTCTCACTGAAAGTTTGCTTGGTCTTCCAGACCTTATCTTTACCCCCACTATTCCTGCTAACTTTCATTTCTTAATTACATTTCAAACTGAAGTAAGGGTAACTTGAAAACGCTTTGCTATCTTCTTAGAGCCTTCCCTTGCTTTGTGAGCCTCCACCATTTACATATTCAGAGTGCTAGGAAGCAGCTTAGAACTCATGGCTTCTATTTTTTAGCACAAGGTTAGAGGAGGCTGGGTTTTTATAAACCTTGCAAAATCTGCATCACCTGGCTTTTCCTAACGATGATGGTGAACAAGCCATAACCTTAACAGCTAATTAAGGTCTGAAACCTTGGTCAAAGTTATCTGAACACACACATCTCCAAGGGTGACCAAACTTTTGAATTGTCTCATTTTCCTTTTTGTAATTTTTAAAATGTAAAAAATTACTATGTTTTTATAACCTAATATACAAAATAAATGAGTCATCTTTAACTTTGAGCCTTTTAGAGATCATTTTATCTTCTACTTGCTTAACTGTCCATAATAACAATAATTTTGAGCAAGGGTGCCCAAACTTTTACATGCTATTGTATATCTCTACTCTAAAATATGCTCTCCCTCAGATAACAACTCTCCCTGAACAGCTTCCTGAACACAGTGTGACAAGTATCGCATCTCCGGGTCTTATATAATACCCCATGATGCAATGCAGCCAGCCAATCACACTAATACCAGTATCAAACATGGCGACGGAATTAATGTCTATGGTAGCCAATCCTCCCATATTTATTGGCTGTCTAACAGGTTCCAAATATGAGGGGAGTAGACACAAGTATGGCACTCGAGCACCCTCATAACTCGGTTGAGTATCGTGCGTGCCCGAACACAATGTTGAGCGATCGAGTATCAAGCAGTGACGAGCATGCTCGCTTATCGCTATCTTCTCCTTTTCGATCTGCAGTACATGGCATCTGTGGTTTCCACAGAGAATTTCGGATTTTGATTCATTTGACTATGTAAAAGTTTTCTTTTTGCCAACGTCTCTTTTAAATAAACTTTGGCCCAGAGAAGACAGCAGCTTTTCTGGATTGTGTTGAGATATGGATTTTTCTTTGCATGATAGAGCTTAAAATTGCATTTGTGAATTGTCCAGCAAACTGTGTTCACAGACAATGATTTTTGGAAGTATCACTGAGGCCTTCCATTGATTAGCAGGACTGAATAATGCCTGTTTTAATGCAGCGCCACCTAAGAAACCATTGTTTACAAGTATCCAATATTGACCATTGGCCTTTTCCTTGTGGAATGGATTTCTCCAGAATTTCTAAATGTTTTGACGATATTATGTGCTGTACATTTTGGGATATTCAAATCCTTTGTCATTTTAGACTTTTCTGTAATTGCTCATAATTCATGGATTAATGAATTTCTGACCATCTTTGTTTGTTAGAGATGCTGCTCCTCTAATTGGCTCGTTTTTATACACAGTCATGTGATTTAGCTGAAAATGTATCCTTCAGCTGTTGTTCAAAAATAACAGCTGCTTTCCAGCCTTTTGTTAACTGTTTCTCAACTTTTTTGAGATGTGATGTGTTGCTTCCATCAGTTTTTAAATTATATAGAAAATTGTCTAACTTTCAACTTCTGATATATGTGCTATGTTATGTTGCGAATAAAATATGACTTTCAGAGATTTATCAATCATTGCATTGCATTTTCTTTACATTTTACACAGTATAATTGAGGTTGTATATGGTATGTGTTATTCATTTGTATTCTGTAATAATGAGACAATTTTGTACTAAGCCTCTGTCTTTTGTGGTGCCATTGCTGCTACATTTAAGATATGTGGTATGATATACAATATGTAAATGCTATTAGCACTTTGAAATAGAGATAAGTGGATGGGACAAAATTCTAAGTTGTCAAATTTCAAGGAATTTACTCAGGAAATCTATTCAGTTATTTTCATGAATGTCTCTGTTAATGCTTTTGTATCTTTTAAACATCATAATAAAGCATAATAAAATTGAACAATAATATTTTATAGTCACCTGACGATTCACCTGTCTGTCCCCTTCCATTGATCACTGTCCGTCTTATCTTTCGCCTTTGTGAGTCACATCTTACCAGCTTGTTAATTTTAATACTGGACATCTGGCCATGTCCAAATCTTGCAGGTCATTGCACATCACACTGTTATGAATGTGCTAGAGATGGTTTTGAGCAGGGGCTCCCTCTGGTGGTTACAGACAGTACTGAGTCTTTCAGCGAGAAATGGCAATCTGGGATCGCTGACTGGTCTGATATAAGGGAGGTTCCCTCCCATGATGGTTGCCGGTGATCAATTGTTCTTGTCTCAATTGTGGTTCCTGGTTCATTTGGAAGTTTGCTGAGTCTTGCCTGCATCTTCTGCTATCAGATAAGATATTTTCTGCTTTTCTTTTTGTGCTTGCTTTTTGCATAGTTCTCTGCACTTTTGTGGAGGTCAGCCGGTCCCCTCTGGGGGCTTGTGCTCCTCTCAGTTTATCTGAGGCCACTGTTGTTTGTTCATTTGCTTTTTCCTGTTTTTTCAGTGGCTGCGGCTTGGTTTTGTTACACCAGAGATCTGATTTTAGGTGGTAGAGATCGTGTGATCTCAGGTGTTTTTGCAATCAGAAGAGTTGGTATTTTTTAGTGTTTTTTTTTTTTTTGGATTGCAGTGAGTATCCTTTCCTGTACTTTTCTGTCTAGACAGATTGGGCCCCAGCGTTTGCTCATTTTATTTTCTGTCTGTGTCCGTGCTTCTTCTTGTCTAACCGCCATTACATGTTTGGGGCTTCCTATTTTCTTTGGGGATCTGCTCCGGGGCAGATAGCTTTCATCTTTCTGCCTTTAGGTGTAGTTATCTCTCAGGCTGTGACGAGGCGTCTAGGATCAACGTAGGAACACTCCACGGCTACCTCTAGTTGTGTGGTTAGTTCAGGGTACTGCAATCCTATAGGTTCCAGCCTCTCTGGTGTATTGCGTTTTTGCTTATTCTCCTTAGCTACCAAAACACAACATCAAACGTTGTTATTAGAGATGAGCGAATATTTCAATATTCGATTCGATTACGTTTGCCGAATTTGCAATATTCGTCAATTTAAAGGAGCGGGTCTCCTAGACTTGCAATGCCCATACACTGGCTGGCAAACATTTCCCCTAGGGGTAGATATCAACATAGTGTGTACATTTTTTTGGGGGGCATCATAAACTGAAGAATTAACTGGGTAGAAGGGCAAAATTAGCAATTGTACGTACATAGTGCTATATAATATGATGATTGCAGTATACTAAAGGGATAAAAATGTTGATGGGAGGAGTGCTTCTTTAATTTCTAAACTTTTACTGTTGATCAACAGTTCAGCAAATTTGCAAAGATGAGAATTTTGAAAAATCTAGATTTTTTGTATAGATTTGAGTAGAATTAAATTCCACTCAAATGCTTAGTTTTTAGAACAGAAGAAACAGTGTATCCCGAAGAACTTTTTCTTCTATTCAGAAAAGTGACACTATGAAAGTGTAAATGTAAACTGCAAATAGGTGTTCAAAGTGTGTTCATAAAATAGATTTCTCATTCTTGTGTTTATTGGAATCTGCTCTTAAGACAAAATTGGGGAGACATCAAAATGCTCTCCCTAGATGCATCAGTTTTCAACTTGTTGAAAATGATGCAATCTGCATTAAATTTATCCTAAGCCTTCAGTTGCATAGTATTATATGTTACATTATTTTCTGTGGCTGTTATACACACTTCTTATTGCAAATACATTTATTTTCTTTTATATGTTGCAGTTAATCATTGCATGGTACAGTATGTGATTTATAAATGATGCATTCTGCTTATAGAGAACATGGTTTGGAAAATGAGGTCGGCATAGGAGGAGAGTCCTCTTGCTTTTTCCTGCCCAGATAAGCTTCATTGGCAGGTATTTGCATATAGAGAGAGAGCTGTCAGTCAAAAGGAGAAGTTTGTTTCCTTTAAAGCGTCACAGCATTTCAGATTAACGCATTTTTTTGCATATGAGGATGTCAATCTGTATTTCATGGTGCACATGGTTCTGACAGATTCTGTTCTATTTTGCATTTATGTGATGTATTTTTTCTTCTGATTTGGGTAATATCAGTTTTTGCCAGGTACAGCATGAGTCAGACTGAGCTCAATTTGAAATTTTTCAGTGCAAGCTAATTCATAAAGCGCTCACAATTTTTTTTATGTCTAATGATATAGTTAGTCTTTTAGATTGATATTTGTAAAAGAAAGATATGACCATTATTGTTCTTATTTGCATTTTAAAATGA
>JARQOD010000001.1:798644685-798787682 GCA_033576555.1 Oophaga sylvatica
AAAAATCTACATTTCTGTTTTTTTTAGTCACGATGGGGTGCAGAATGTGCATTAATCAGAAGAAAATGAACTTTTTTTGAATTTACTAAATGGATATAATGAAACAAAGAGTGAAAAATTTAAAGGGGTCTTATTATTTTCTGTATCCACTGTATTTGTTCAAGCAAGAACCTGATTCACTATAGTTTTTATCTACCTTCTAACTCTTGTTTTTATGACCATATCTTATATTAATTACGATTTTATTTTTCTGCTACAGATCTCCAAAGAGGTAAATACATAGATTAAATGTAACCTGTCATGTCCCCAAGCGCTATTAATCTGCAGATATGGGGGGTAATTTGCAGGTTAATAGCATCTTAAAGCATATCCGTGCAGAGAAGGCTGTCAGTCAATGTGCCAGGGCGTGTTTATAGCCGCTGCTCATTATAATCTGAGCTGTGACTGAAATCACCCTGGTACTTCTTTATTCATCCTGTCAGCCTCCAGCTTTTGGTCATAAAGTTAATTTCCTCTCTGTAGCTGTGCTTTCAGTATAGCTTTATAATGCTGTTAACCTGCAGATAAACTGCATATCTGCAAGTTATTAGTGTTTGGGGCCCTGACAGGTTGCCTTTTAAGGGAACCTGCCATGTAAAATAATGCTATTAACCTGCAGATACAGTATGCAGTTCCTGCAGGTTAACAGCATTCTAAAGCTATACTGAAAGCACAGCTACAGAGAGGAGACACCCTGAACTTTATTCCTCTTGGCAGCATTTGGCTTTCCTGTCACTGACTGACAGACAGCCCTAAGACTGAGTCTGCTGTCAGTCGGTGCTTGAGGTATGGTCAAAGCTGCCTCACTTTATGCACAAAGCAGTGATTGAACCTGTTCCGGCGCCACTTCTATGACTGGAAGCTGAATGCTGCCGGGGGAATAAAGTTCATTTCCTCTTGGCAGCAGGGCTCTCAGTGCCTGTGGCGCATAGTGTCAGAACGCTATTAACCTGCAGATTATCCCCATATCTGCAGGTTAATAGTGTTATTTTACATGTCAGGTTCCCATTACATGATAAAATCCTGACTGCTATTGATAAAAACCTGCCTTTCTAGTCCAGAAATTTGTATACATATGTTGCTCTTTCTTAATGTACCTAAGTAGTAAAACTAGTGCATTTAAACGGAATAAGTAAGGATGATTTTACATCTCAAACTGGTAGTATGGCTACAGAGGTTCTAGTACAACAATAGAAATACCTGATTTGTAGGAATCTCATGTCCCAACTCGAGAAATGAAGCTTTGAAGCCACATGGAAATTAGACTATAAGTGAAGTGCAAGTAAGTGTCATAAACTTCCATGGCTTTTTGTGCCTCTCTTTCTTCATGTGTTCAATACTTTTTCCCTGTGTCATTTCTCATTATTAAAAATAACTTGGTTTATGGACATTCATGATTTGATTTCTTTGCCTGTGTGGATTGGATTGGTTGTTACCGACATTTGGTGATAATTTCATGTCAATATGAACTTTAGAATATATTTACTTCGTAAATTGGTGACGTGTTTAATACTTATTTCACCTGCTGTGAAACACATCTAATCTCTATCAAACAGATGTCATTTTTATGGTTGTATTAGAATATATACAGCTATACCGCTCATTTTAGAAGGAACATTATCGTGACCGCTTCCATTTAATGATGCGAACCACAAGAAATTCTCTCATAGCCCTTTCTTACTTTATGTCTCAAAGCAGGTGCAATTATAACGGTAAACCTGATGCTGCATTATGCTTTATTTCACTCTCCTTGTCCTCTGGAAAATGTAATATTTCTTTACAAAATGAATGAAAATAACAGTGTGGATTTCTTCTTCCACAATAGTCCATTTTCTATATTTTGCACATGATTCTGTTGCATGATCATTTCCAGAGGCAGATTGCATCTCCCGCTGATTTCATTATTTTCCTGTTTTTGCTGTTTCATATAAACCTTTGAAACCTTAAAGACGTAACATGTTTGATCCTGGGTGTAAGTCACTTAAAATCTATGAAAATTAATTGTGTTATCTAATCAAAACTTATGGTTACCTTCAAAATGACTTTGCTCTGCAAATTAATCTCACAATGAAGTTATAATGAAATAGTCTCATGTCTGAAATATGTGCCAACTCTAATCATCCAGTTCAGCCTGACAACATTGTACTGTGTGCTCTGATATTTTAACAGATGAAAAGTAAATTCAGTTAACAGATACATAAAGATAGGTTTTCTGTATCCTTGGTGCAGACATTTATTATCATCCTTGACAGAAATGTCAATAAATCTGGTATTTTGCCTTATTTATTAACAGCATCATTCAGTTAGGTAAGACAGTAATGCGTCTGTTTCCCAATTTTTATAAAAAAAAAGGTTAATGCCTAAACATATCTCACTGATACATTGTTGACTTTTTTTCCTCTCTTTCTAAGATGCTTTTACATATGGAAAATTGATAACCACTGACAAGAATAAATAGACATTTATTTAAAAACTAGATGGTGGCCCGATTCTAACGCATCGGGTATTCTAGAATATGTATGTAGTTTATTTATGAAGATTTAAGAATAATGCAATGAATACACAGGATTTTCCGGATAAAATATATACATTATCATTAAATGTTATTGCTCATAGTCATAGAACTTAATACAACTGAACGAAATTATTAAACAGATCATCAAAATATATAAACTATTACATGAATACCTAACTGTATTTAAATAAATCATCGGACGAAAGAAGTACATCAACACTATAATATATTTGTTAACAATATCAATCCAAAATATTTTTGTACACCACATTTCTTGTAGAAAGTATTCAGTAAACGGGACAGAAGTACGTAACACTGTGACTGACAGAACGTGTTCAGTAAACGTGAGTGAACTATGTCACACTGTGACTGATTGAACTTGTCCAGTAAACGTGACTGAACTACTTCACACTGTGGCTGACAGAACTTGTTTAGTAAACATGAGTGAACTACGCAGGACCGGCGTCAGCACCCACCACCGCCCACACACATCGTGCAATCAAGCAGCAATAATTATTTTCCCCTCCATTTGCTCATTTTCCCCTCCATTTGCTCTCTAACACAGGTTCTGTGACAGTCCCTGTGACGTTGCTAAGGCTGCAGTCGGGCATCCAAGGGGCGTGCCCGCACCACTCCCCAGCAACACCCACATCCAATCCGGAGGCAGCTGAGCAGAGCGGTGGGCTGATTGGTAGTGTCCGGCCTGGCGCGACCTATCAGCTACGCGGGATTTCTGTTACAGACAGACAGAATTAGACTATTATATAGTAGATTATTTATAAACCTATCACAAAAAACTAGCACAATCTAATGAAGCGTATGTTGCCAAGGCCTGGGGCAAGACAAATATTCCTCCACTTTCATGCCAATTCCCACAAAAAGTCTATAGTCATCTAATCTGAGCAACTACAGTAGTTAAAATAAATATTTGATACACTGACTATTTGCAAGGTTTCCCTCCTACAAAGGATGAAGAGGCCTGTATTTTTTTATAGTAGGCACTGTAAACTGTTCAACTGTGAGAGACAGAATCTTAAAAAAAAATAACAAATAAAATCAGAAAATTACATTGAATGAGTTTTCCATAATTAATTAGCGAGTAAGTAAGAGTTTCTGCTGCGCTAAAAAACACTCACAACAAATGGCACTTGATAAGTGAGATAGAAGAAAACAACACATGTGAAATATGAAATAATACAGTAAATAAACTTTGTTTTGTGTTATTTCTTATCCAACAATTGCTATTAATGCTAACAGTATGAAAGTTGTATAGTGAAAAAATCCTTAAAGCAAATATGATCAGTTTTATCGTACTCAGCTGTGGCTTAAATTGTTATGATATTCCTTGTCAAGGAAGCGTTAAGAATATTCATTAAGCACTATTAGTGTAAATGAGGAGTTTCCCCTTCATTAGTGGTGCAGCGTGTTGGTAGCAGTATAACACTTAATGTAAGTATACCTTTAAAAAATCTTGTCTGGATATTCTATATTAACGGATGCTGTGGGGTGAATGGCTGTGTCTGTGGGTTTGCAGATCCTGGAAATAGCTGCTGGCGCAGGCTGGCAGTCGAACAGCGAGACCCGGAAGGATGAGAGAAGCCACGCGTGTAGAGCCAGGGGCTCTCCTGCCGGGAGCCTCCCTGGATACTAGAATCCAAGATGAAAGCGGGCACTGAGAGGGCGTATGACATCACAGGGTACCGATGCCTGGGGATGCCAAAATTTAAACCAACGTGTTTCGGGAAGCTTTGTTCCCCTTCATCAGGGTATTGTGCTCCTGTGTAGGAGGGCATTACAAACTCAGGAAAAAAAACACACTCCTCCCTGAAAACTTCTCTGTTCCTTCGGAAATATGCCAGTTGCAGCATGTCATATAGCAATTGCTTGATCTATATTTGGCAATACATCAATATATCAATATAAGTCTGAGTATATAATAATAGTATATAATAGTCTGAATATATAATAAAAAACATATTTATGAAAATGAAAATCTAATATTGAGCAAGAAAGCATAGAGTTCTTTAGCCCCTTTCTGCCATATCACATACTATACCGTCCATGTGCCTTGGGATTTAATTCCCAAGTATGAGATAGCACGTCATCACTGATCAGCCGCGCTCACAGGGGGAGTGTGGCTGATGCGGGCCGGGTGTCAGCTGATTCTCACAGCTGACACCCGGTACTAAGTGCCAGGAGCGGTTACGGACCGCTCCTGGCACTTTAACCCCCAGAACACTGCGATCAAACATGATCGCAGCATTCTGGAGCTGATAGCTCCTCTGTCTTTGGATCGGAGAACCTGCAGCATGACACGGTGTCCTGATCGCTCCCATGGTAATGACATCCGGGTTACCAGAGCTGAGAGACTTCCTGTCATGCGCAGTGCATGTCAGGAAGTCTCTGAGGTCAGTGTGCACAGAGTGCAGCGCTGACAGCTTATATGCATGCAGATCTGCATGCATATAAGCTATCAGCCTGCAAAAAAAATGAGTGTCCCATAGTAGGACAAAGTGTAAAAGTAAGAATTAAATAAAAAATAAAAAAATTAAATAATTGTAAAAATATTTAAAAAAATAATAATAAAAAAAAATCAATATTTATTCCAGCAATAAATAAATATTTGAATTAAAAAAAACTAAACAACAAAACTACACATATTTGGTATCGCCACGTCCGTAATGACCCGACCTATAAAATTGTCCCACTAGTTAACCCCTTTAGTGAACACCATTAAAAAAAGCAAGGCAAAAAAACAATGTTTTATCATCATATCGACAAACAAAAAGTGGAAAAACGCGATCAAAAAGACAGATATAAATAAACATAGTACCGCTAAAAATGTCATTTTGTCCCTCAAAAAACAAGCTGCCATATAGTTCCATTACCAGAAAAATAAAAAAGTTATAGCTCTCAGAATAAAGCGTGCAAAAATAATTTTATTATGCAAAATAGTTTTATTGTATAAAAGCGCCAAAACATAAAAAAAATAATATAAATGAGGCATCGCTGTCATCGAATTGACTCGAAGAATAAAACTGCTTTATAAATTTTACCACACGCGGAACGGTATAAATAAAAGAACTTCATGAATTGCTGTTTTTTGGTCATTCTGCCTCACAAAAATCAGAATAAAAAGCGAACAAAAAATGTTGTGTGCCTGAAAATGGTACCAATAAACACGTCAACTCGTCCCGCAAAAAACAAGACCTCACTTGACTCCGTGGACCAAAATATGGAAAAATTATATTTCTCAAAATGTTGTGATGCAAAAGCTAATTTTTGCAATAAAAAGCGTCTTTTACTGTGTGACAGCTGCCAAACATAAAAACCTGCCATAAAAACCCGCTATAAATAGTAAATCAAACTACCCTTTATCTCCTTTTATAAAATTAAAAAAAAATATTTATTTCCATTTTCCCATTAGAGATAGGGTTAGGGTTAGGGTTGGGGTTGAGGTTAGGTTTGGGGTTAAGGTTGGGGTTAGGTTTAGGGTTGGGGCTAAAATTCGGGTTAGGGTTGGGGCTAAAGTTAGGGTTAGAGTTGGGACTAAAGTTAGGATTAGAGTTGGGGCTAAAGTTAGGGTTAGGGTTGGGGCTAAGGTTAGGATTATGGTCGCAGTTAGGATTATGGTCACGGTTGGGATTAGGTTTAGGGTTGGGATTACAGTTAGGGGTGTTTAGGGTTAGGTTTGTGGTTAGGGTTATGGTTAGGGTTGGGATTAGGGTTAGGGTGTGTTGAGGTTAGGATTGGAGTTAGAATTGGGGGGTTCCACTGTTTAGGCACATCAGGGGCTCTCCAAACGCGACATGGCGTCTGATCTCAATTCCAGCCAATTCTGCGTTGAAAAAGTCAATCTGTACTCCTTCCCTATATTCCCTATATTCATATTAGAGCCTTTAATGGTGGGAGCAATTTTTAGGCCCAGTGTTGGTACACGTCTGTATACGAATCTTGGATGTATTGGTAATAAATTCCCAATAGTTTTGTCTCCTTTGAGGATATACCAATATTTTTTAGTATTTCTCTTAATAACTCCACCATTAGTGTGATATTCAGTGATAATGGGTGATAATCTCTATTTGTTCCTTTATATTCAAGAGTTTCTCTATCACCTGTAAGGTTTCCAACTCACTCAGCTGCGACAGAGGTAATCAGGACGCACTTTTATATCAAAAGTTCATGGTTTATTGCTTCATAAACCTCAAAGCACATATAGTACAAGTCTTCAGTACTTCAGCTCCCGTCTGGAGCCTCACTCCTCATAGACACAGAGTCCTCTCTGTAATGTCCCGCCAGGACACATACATGGAAGTCTGTCGACACTGGCAGACTCCCACAACACTCTCCCACAGGGCCAAGCACACTTAGTTACATAGGCGTAACTCCACCCCCAGGTGAGGTCAGGATCACATGATTATGACCTCACCATAGGTCCTTTTGATACACAAACATCCTGACTTTATCATGGGTTTTCAGACACATACCCTTGGGTGGGTTTGTAGGTGACTGGACCCGCCCAGCTCTCCTAGTCACCTAGAAGCCTCCCAATATATAGCCAAACTCTCAGCAGTATATCTGCTGAACAAAATATGCTCAGGCTTCCATCACAGGGCCACCCCACCTCTGTGATACATAACGTCCATCCATCACATGCCTCCATGCATATCCCGAGGGCCATACACAGTGCCCCCTAGCTGCATCAGGGGTCATTACACCACATACCTCCCCCCTCTGTTCAAACTTGTGGGGTTGAACACTTTTTCCCCTACCAGAGATCCATCTCGGTCGTCTCTGCCAGTCAAACCGTCTCTCTAAGTCGGAGCCTGCTACTACTTTCTTTGGTAGGCGTCTGTCCTCCGACTCTGTCACATCTGTTGCTGACGAGGCCCCCCTGTCAGACCACCTGCATCCCCAGCGGTCAGTAAGGCATCGCAATTCACTTGCACCCATACGTCCTGTCTGGTCTGAGTCCTTTTCATTTCGTCCACTACAGGTTCTCCTGCTTAGGTCACTCATCACTGAGCTAACTGAGGCATTACTATTTCCTGTATTATCCCCAGCTTGAGGACTTCTCGTCTTAAGCGAACCTCTTCGCCTCTCAATACCACGGGTTGAAGGTGGAGACCATCTTCTTTCCATTTCCCGTATGTTTCTGTTGACCTGCTCCCTCTCAAGTCGTAGCTGCTCTACTTCTCTCAGGTACGACACACGATACTCCAGGATCATCCGATATTCCCAAGGCTCTCCCTGGATCCGACAACGAGGAACGGAACCATCCCGTCTTCACCCCTGACCTGGACTTCGTCATCAGCCGGAATCCTGACTCTCATCACACCGGACTTATTTACCATCTCCTGCATCACTTTCCCTAGTCTTCCGATGATCTTCTTCACCAGACCTCTGGGCACTTGAACGATGTCTTCCATCAAGCCAAGCTGATTTTGAGTCTTTCTGGCTTGCTCCAAACGTCGAGTGGCTTCGTGATTTCTCAACAGGATCAGTTGCTTTGTGCGGAGACAATGTAGGTGTCCATGTCCCTCAGGATAGCCACTCGCTTCATTGTGACTTCCCTAGTCGACAGTATGACTAACTGTTTCATCTCTGGCACCCAGTTCACACTAGATGCTTCTACCGCTTTTCTAAAGGCCTCATGCACCTCCTCACTGGCACACACTTCTCGCAGGTCTTCTGGTATCTCTATTATACATTTGAAAAGCGATGTCTCCTTTTCCTGAACATGCGGTTGGACCTCCTCATCCTGAGCATCAGCGCAGTTCTCCAAGACCTCAGCATTTCTTGTGTGGCCATCTGCGTGGCACTTCGCTTGCTGTACTTCGTCTCCAGTGGATTTCTGGAGCTGGGCATTAGTCTCTTTCTCCATCTTGAGCTTACGGAGAACTTTATCTCGCTCCTCTGCCAAGCCGCGACACTCATCCTCCCTCCGGAGAAGCTCCTGCTGGTGCTTCACTTGGGCCTCTCTGAGCTTAGAGACTTCCTTCTCCAGCTCCTCCATTCTGTGCTCAATTATTCGTCTCAGGACTAGTGTTGAGCGATACGATACCGCAAGTATCGGGTATCGGCCGATATTAGCTCTATCGGCCTTTCGATACTTTGTTTCGATATTTTCCATATATCGTATACCGGAATCGGAAGTTCCCATAATTCTTTGAGAGGCAATGTGATTTTAGTCAGCCAATGAGGAATCCTAAGAAGTGTGGGCACATCCTGTACTGCTGCGGTCATGTTAACTAATGGCATGGCTGTGATTGGATGCTGAAATGATGTCAGAATGCACTATAAAAGGCGCCGCCGCCATTTTAGCGTCACTGTGCTGTGAATTCAGTTAGGGACAGAACGCTGCTGTGCTGACTCTGAGGGACAGTTAGAGATTGCGATTTAGTGTAGTGTGCTTTAGGCAGGCTAGCACCAACCGCTGTGTAAAGCTTCCTTTTGCCTGCAGTGTTGTTTTAACAGCTCTGCAAGGTGTGTGTGAGTGCAGGTGACGCTGCAGTTTGCTCTGCATGCAACGCTGTCTGTAGGCATCTGCACGTGTCACTCACAGACTCTTTTTTTTTTCTTCAGTGTAATTCTTGCTGCTCCATGCAATTTAAATTTTAGTGTGAGGCGCTTCCATCCGTATTCAAGACATTGGTTGCAAACACTATAGAAGTAGACAAAGGAGTAGCCTTTCACAGATTGTGAACAGTTGTGTTTCAGTGTTCACTTCAGTCTGTGTTTTTTATTTTTTGAGTGCACATCACGCTCCAGTTACTTGTTCAAGCACTGCTGCTTGTACTCTGCTGAGCGTGTCTCAGTGCCTCATCCTTTTCATTTCTCTCCAATTGGTTCTGCTCCATTCCATTTAAAATAAATATATCAGTGTGACGCGCTTCCATCCGTATCCAATACATTGGTTGCAAACACTATAGAAGTAGACAAAGGAGTAGCCTTTCACAGATTGTGAACAGTTGTGTTTCAGTGTTCACTTCAGTCTGTGTTTTTTATTTTTTGAGTGCACATACGCTCCAGTTACTTGTTCAAGCACTGCTGCTTGTACTCTGTCTCAGTGCTCATCCTTTTTCATTTCTCTCCAATTGGTTCTGCTCCATTCCATTTAAAATAAATATAATCTATTAGTGTGACGCGCTTCCATCCGTATCCAATACATTGGTTGCAAACACTATAGAAGTAGACAAAGGAGTAGCCTTTCACAGATTGTGAACAGTTGTGTTTCAGTGTTCACTTCAGTCTGTGTTTTTTATTTTTTGATTGCACATCACGCTCCAGTTACTTGTTTAAGCACTGCTGCTTGTACTCTGCTGAGCGTGTCTCAGTGCCTCATCCTTTTCATTTCTCTCCAATTGGTTCTGCTCCATTCCATTTAAAATAAATATAATCTATTAGTGTGACGCGCTTCCATCCGTATCCAATACATTGGTTGCAAACACTATAGAAGTAGACAAAGGAGTAGCCTTTCACAGATTGTAAACAATTGTGTTTCAGTGTTCACTTCAGTCTGTGTTTTTTATTTTTTGAGTGCACATCACGCTCCAGTTACTTGTTCAAGCACTGCTGCTTGTACTCTGCTGAGCGTGTCTCAGTGCCTCATCCTTTTCATTTCTCTCCAATTGGTTCTGCTCCATTCCATTTAAAATATATATAATCTATTAGTGTGACGCGCTTCCATCCGTATCCAATACATTGGTTGCAAACACTATAGAAGTAGACAAAGGAGTAGCCTTTCACAGATTGTGAACAGTTGTGTTTCAGTGTTCACTTCAGTCTGTGTTTTTTATTTTTTGAGTGCACATCACGCTCCAGTTACTTGTTCAAGCACTGCTGCTTGTACTCTGCTGAGCGTGTCTCAGTGCCTCATCCTTTTCATTTCTCTCCAATTGGTTCTGCTCCATTCCATTTAAAATAAATATAATCTATTAGTGTGACGCGCTTCCATCCGTATCCAATACATTGGTTGCAAACACTATAGAAGTAGACAAAGGAGTAGCCTTTCACAGATTGTGAACAGTTGTGTTTCAGTGTTCACTTCAGTCTGTGTTTTTTATTTTTTGAGTGCACATCACGCTCCAGTTACTTGTTCAAGCACTGCTGCTTGTACTCTGCTGAGCGTGTCTCAGTGCCTCATCCTTTTCATTTCTCTCCAATTGGTTCTGCTCCATTCCATTTAAAATATATATAATCTATTAGTGTGACGTGCTTCCATCCGTATCCAATACATTGGTTGCAAACACTATAGAAGCAGACAAAGGAGTAGCCTTTCACAGATTGTGAACAGTTGTGTTTCAGTGTTCACTTCAGTCTGTGTTTTTTATTTTTTGAGTGCACATCACGCTCCAGTTACTTGTTCAAGCACTGCTGCTTGTACTCTGCTGAGCGTGTCTCAGTGCCTCATCCTTTTCATTTCTCTCCAATTGGTTCTGCTCCATTCCATTTAAAATAAATATAATCTATTAGTGTGACGCGCTTCCATCCGTATCCTAATACATTGGTTGCAAACACTATAGAAGTAGACAAAGGAGTAGCCTTTCACAGATTGTGAACAGTTGTGTTTCAGTGTTCACTTCAGTCTCTGCGTAATAACCACACTTAGGCCTTATAACTTTTCTGACTTTCTTTATCAATCTACCAAGATGAAGAAGTCAGTGAGTAAGGCACGTGGTCGTGGCCGTGGAGTTTCAGCAGGGAGAGGACGTGGGGATTCTGTGGCTGCTGCCGCCCTCAGTGACACAGCATCCACCATTTATCCCCGTGAGCGTTCCTTTATGCGCACTTTGGTAGGAGCTCGGCGTCCCCCCCTGCTGCGGGAAGAACAAATTGAAGCCGTTGTTGGTTGGATGGCAGCCAATGCATCGACTTCAATTCCTTCCACCTCCTCTCAGGAACACAACACTGTTGAGCAACCATCTGTCTGTTCATCGCCTGTCAAATTGGCCAGGCAGTCAGAGAGTTCTGTACAGGAGCCAGCTGAGTCTCTGCTTCTGTTCTCAGAATCTGTTGGCTCGCAAACACGGGCACAGGCAAGCAGCATTCTGCAATTTGAAGAAGAGGGAGTATGCAGTGATGCGCAACAGCTGTGTCTCTCTCAATCTGAAGAGGCGGGTGAGCCAGTGCGATGGACAGCACACCGCAGAACGCATCTCATGATGATGATGAGACTCAGGTGCCAGGTTTTGTGGAGCATGGTGCTGCCCAGACCATCCAACAGCAGCAGGTGTTGGAAGAGGGTAGTGGAGATGATGAAGTCTGAGACCCAACATGGCGTGAGCAACAGGAAGGTGGTGGGAGCAGCTCTGAGGAAGAGATTGGCCCAACGGTACAAAGAGGAGGGAGAGGTAGGCTGCAGATTCGCTTGCCTGTAGCCTCCAGTTTGGCACGTGTTGGGAGCAGTTCTCTTACAAATGTCAAAATTGGCGCTCACATGACTTGCACTGCGTGGTCCTTTTTTGACAGACTTGTAGATGATATTTGCTATGTTCAATGCAAGCTGTGTAAGCAAAAAGTTAAAAGAGGTAAAAATATCAGTAACCTGAATACCACAAATATGTGGAAACATGTACGGACAAAGCACGTAGCTGAGTTACAAAGACACACTGGAGATGTAGGCCAACCTACAGCAGCACCTACATCTTCAGGTCGTGTTGGAGCCTCTACCTCCAGCTCACACACACCTGGTTCGGCTTCCTCACAGGATCTCCATGGAAGAACCTCGGTCACTGTTGTCCATAGACAAACTGTTATTCCACCCACAGCAGCAAGTTCACAGTCATCGTCACACTCCCAGACCACAAAACAGCCATCGGTACCACAGGCATGGGATAAAAGACGGCCATACTCGGCAAACCATCCACGAGCACAGGCTCTGAATGCTGGCATTGCAAAACTCCTGTCCCTTGAAATGCTGTCATTCAGGCTGGTGGAGACTGACAGTTTCAGGAACTTAATGGCATTGGCACTCCCACAATATAATGTGCCAAGCCGATTTTATTTCAGCAGGCAAGCCGTCCCTGCTCTGCAAAAACATGTCGAGGGAAACATTAAACATGCGCTACTAAACGCCGTCAGTAGCAGGGTCCACCTGACCACCGATGCGTGGACCAGTACCCATGGCCAGGGACGATACCTTTCCTTCATTGCCCATTGGGTCAATGTTGTGGAGCCGGGTACAGATCTTGCCAGTGGCGCTGTACGTGTTCTGCCAACTCCAAGGATTGCAGGAATCCAGTCTGTACACATTGATTCCTCCTCCTACTCCAGTTCCTCAGAATCATCGCTGCACGAGCCGTCACGGTATACCTCCACATGGACCCGTGAACGCTTACCTGTTGCGACCGATATGAGCACAGCCGTGGCCAAACGTCAACAGGCCGTCCTGAAATTAATTTCCATGGGGAATCGAAGCCACACAGCGCAGGAGCTCTGGGATGCCATCAAGCAGGAGAGCGACGTGTGGTTTTTGTCAGCTAATCTCCAGCCAGGCTTGGTAGTGTGTGACAATGGCCGAAATCTGGTGGCAGCTCTGGGCCTTGGCAACCTCACTCACATACCATGTCTGGCACATGTGCTCAACTTGGTCGTGCAGAGTTTTTTGAGGGACTATCCGGATCTTGATGCACTGCTGCACAAGGTCCGCCTAGAGTGCGCTCACTTGCGACGTTCCAGCATGGCCAGATCGCGCATTGCAGCTCTGCAAGTCAGATTTCGCCTTCCTGAACATCGCATCATATGTGACGTACCCACCAGGTGGAATTCCACGTTACATATGTTGGAGCGGTTGTGTGAGCAGCAGCCAGCAGTAATGGAGTATCAGCTGCAACAGGCGCAATCAACTCGCAATTTGCGCCGTTCACACTTCACCACTACTGAGTGGGCCTCTATGAAGGACATCTGCGACGTTTTGCGTGCGTTTGATGTCTCAACGCGGATGGCGAGTGCAGATGATACACTAGTCAGCATGACTGTCCCCCTTATCTGCCTGCTTCAGAAATCACTGAAAGCACTAAAGGAAGAGGTTTTGGAAGAGGTGGAGGATGAGGAGTCACAAATTCAATTACCTTCAGGACAGTCAGCGCAACGTGGTTCCTCACAAAGGGCTGGGCAGGGCTCACTTTGTGAGGAGGATGAGGAGGAGGAGGAGTCAATGGAGGAGGAAGAAATCCCTACAGAGGGAGGTACACAACGCTCTAGTCAGTATGTAGAGCGAGGGTGGGGTGATGCAGAGGAGGCAGAGATGACGCCTCTTCCAGAGGACAGCCTTTGTTGGCCAGTTGGGAGTCTGCATCACATGGTTGATTTCATGCTTCAGTGCCTGAGAAACGACCGCCGCATCGCCCACATTCTCACCACGTCAGATTATTGGGTGTACACCCTCCTAGACCCTCGCTACCGGGACAACTTACAAACCCTCATCACACCGGTGAAGCGGGACCGTAAAATGCAGGAGTACCAAGACACACTGGTGCAATCCATACTGTTGTACATTCCAGCCGAGAGAGCTGCTGCTGCTACTGCTTTACAAAGCAGCTCTGTGCGTCGAGGCAGTGTAGACACCTCTACAACAAGAGGGAGCACAAGCAGCGCCTCTGCACAGGGCAAGAGCTGTATGTTACAAATGTGGCGAAGTTTTGTGACAGCGCCAGCAAGGTCTACACCATCCGAGACGGCTCCAGTCACCAGGAAGAAACGTTTCCGTAAGATGGTGACAGACTACTTGGCTTTCCCTCTAAGTGTACTCCCAGATGCCTCTTCCCCTTTCAAATTTTGGGTCTCTAAGTTGGATACATGGCCAGAGCTTAGCCAGTATGCATTGGAGGTGCTGGCTTGCCCTGCTGCCAGTGTATTATCTGAGCGCGTCTTTAGTGCTGCAGGTGGTGTAGTAACAGACCGTCGCATGCGACTATCCTCAGAGAATGTAGACCGGCTTACTTTTCTGAAAATGAACAAGGCATGGATCTCACCTGAATTTGCCTGTCCGTTTTCAGATTAAATAACTGTTTGGCAATGTTTTCCATGTCTCCTGTTATGTTCATCTTTCTACCACCTGAACTCTACTCCCTGGGCTACAACACCGCCATTTGTTGCTCGTAAGTAATTGGCAGGGGTACTGACTCCTGGCCAGCCTGGTTACAGCACGACAGCTGTTTCCTGGCAGTGTGAACGTCAATTATCCTCCAATAAGTTGTGCTGTCGTGTTGCATTCGGGTTAGCCGACTCTATGGTGCCTGCAGTTTAGGTGATTCCTATGTGTGCTGTGGGATATGTAAATAAAGGCTGTTTCCATTGTGACAATAGGACAAGCACCCACTGTAGGACTGTGTGATTCGGTAACTGCGGACGGCTTGCGTCCTGTCAACTTACATTTTCATGGGTGCGTTCTGCTACCCGTCCGGGGTCCAGTACCGTCAAGTGGTTCTCCCCAGTGCCTTTGGCCTAGGTGCCTCCATCTCCGTATCCGAGTTCCACCAACGTCTGCTGGTCCTTGGTAGTGCTTTGGAGCACAGGTACCTCCTGCTTAGTAACCGTGTCACAGTAACGTCAGCTGGTACTCGGTTGTGACATTGCCTCTTTTCCTTCTGCTACCCGTCTGGGGTCCAGTACCGTCAACTGGTTCTCCCCAGTGCCTTTGGCCTAGGTGCCTCCATCTCCGTATCCGAGTTCCACCAACGTCTGCTGGTCCTTGGTAGTGCTTTGGAGCACAGGTACCTCCTGCTTAGTAACCGTGTCACAGTAACGTCAGCTGGTACTCGGTTGTGACATTGCCTCTTTTCCTTCTGCTACCCGTCCGGGGTCCAGTACCGTCAACTGGTTCTCCCCAGTGCCTTTGGCCTAGGTGCCTCCATCTCCGTATCCGAGTTCCACCAACGTCTGCTGGTCCTTGGTAGTGCTTTGGAGCACAGGTACCTCCTGCTTAGTAACCGTGTCACAGTAACGTCAGCTGGTACTCGGTTGTGACATTGCCTCTTTTCCTTCTGCTACCCGTCCGGGGTCCAGTACCGTCAACTGGTTCTCCCCAGTGCCTTTGGCCTAGGTGCCTCCATCTCCGTATTCGAGTTCCACCAACGTCTGCTGGTCCTTGGTAGTGCTTTGGAGCACAGGTACCTCCTGCTTAGTAACCGTGTCACAGTAACGTCAGCTGGTACTCGGTTGTGACATTGCCTCTTTTCCTTCTGCTACCCGTCCGGGGTCCAGTACCGTCAACTGGTTCTCCCCAGTGCCTTTGGCCTAGGTGCCTCCATCTCCGTATCCGAGTTCCACCAACGTCTGCTGGTCCTTGGTAGTGCTTTGGAGCACAGGTACCTCCTGCTTAGTAACCGTGTCACAGTAACGTCAGCTGGTACTCGGTTGTGACATTGCCTCTTTTCCTTCTGCTACCCGTCCGGGGTCCAGTACCGTCAACTGGTTCTCCCCAGTGCCTTTGGCCTAGGTGCCTCCATCTCCGTATCCGAGTTCCACCAACGTCTGCTGGTCCTTGGTAGTGCTTTGGAGCACAGGTACCTCCTGCTTAGTAACCGTGTCACAGTAACGTCAGCTGGTACTCGGTTGTGACATTGCCTCTTTTCCTTCTGCTGCCCCTCCGGGTTCCAGCACAGTCAGCTGGTCCTCGTTACTTCCATTGTCTCTTGCTCCATCTGATACCCGTCCGGGTTCCAGTAACGTCAGCTGGTTCTCGGAAATTAGACGACCTTAAAGACCACCCAGAAGAAGATGACGACAACAAGGACGATGAGCATGAAGCCAACCAGCCTGAACACCATCACAAAGAAAAAATAAAAGATTACCCAGAAGAAGATCACCAACAGGACAAAGAAGGTTAAGACAAACTACAAGATACAGAACAAGAGACAGAAGAACAATAAGCAGAAGATCAAAAAGCAGAAGAACATGAAGTATAAGACCAAAATCTAAATTATAAGCAGAAGAAGACTAAGCAGTGTATGGGGGTGAGTCCGTTCCTCCTCGTGGTGCCCCTGGAAAATGCCTGCTGCTGCAGGCTAAACTGAACACGGACAAATACTGTTGTAATTTAAATCTTTTGTGACAGCAAAAACGGAAGAATGAAAAATTCATACTTTTACAGATTACAAGTACAGGAATCTCTGTCACAAATAAGAATATGATAAGAAGATGAAGAGGAAGAAGATGAAGAATTTGAATATGAAGAAGATTAATAGTTTAATAATAACAATATGAGTAATGTAAACAAAAACATGAATAGCAAGAAGTTTAAGAAGAAGATTAAGAAGGTGAAGATGAAGAATAATTTGATGAGAAAGATGATGCTGCTGAAGATTATGAAGGAGAAAGTGTGGCACTGGCAAAAGTTAAAAAGGTGAAGAGCATGGAAGTTGTGAAACATACATATTTGCCAAAATAGAAAAAAGGTTAACAACATTGTCAATTTGTTCGTCAATCCAAACGTATTTCCAAAAAAAAAAATATTAATGCTATTCCAATGCATTGGGTTAAACATGTATGCCTTTATTGTCTCCTCAACCTCCCCCAATACATTCTACATTACTCTTTGTTGTTTTCCTTCATGTACAATTAACCAACAAGGCAAGAATGGGTTTTTTTTAATATCGATATTTGGTTCCCATAGACTTACATGGGACTTCCGGTATCGGAATCGGATATCGCCGATATTTAGTGATATCGGCGATACCATTCCGATCCGATATTTTTAGATATCGAGCAGTATCGCTCAACACTACTCAGGACCCTTTCCTGCTCGACTGCCTCTTTCACTGTTTCTTTACACAGCTTTATCTCCCGGTCCTGCTCTCTTTTAGCCAGCACATGTCGCACCATCACTTCTTTAATCACAATTTCAGATGGGCACTCTTGTCCACTCACACTCTGCTTCTTCAGAGTTTCGCCTGTTCCGGCATCCGCAGCTTCAACTGTCTCACGACTCTTAGTAACTTCAGAGAGCTCCAGCTCTGCCTCCGGTACTCTGGAGCCTTCATCATACTGAGCCATTTCACCCTTTCCGGGCATTGCAGATGTGGATCTACTACAGGTCTGTTCTACCTTCAGCCCTACCTCTGTGCTGGGCTTTGTCAGAGATAACATGGCCTCTTTATCAAGGACAGTAATCTGACCGGTATCTGACCCTGACTCTTCCTCATCATTTTGCTTCTTAGAGGATGTAGCCTGTCCCGCCTTTCCATGGCCCCTGCGGCGAGAGGAAGATCGGCCATTTTTACTTGGCTCCACGTTACTGCACTCGCTTTCCTTTGCGGTCGAGTCACAGTCTGCATAGGAGTCACCCCCACTCCCCCTGTCATCCTGGAACAGCACGTCCCCACCTAGACAGGTGTCATACCCCTGTTCTGGAGCTAAACCGTTTCCCACGGTCACATGTCTCGTCACCTCCAAGTCCCCGAGTTGGTCTGACCCACACTTTCTTCTGGTCACCTGGGGCTCGGGACTATCTCTATTAGGTGTTACCTCCTTTTCACACTTCATACTACAAGGAACCACTACAGTCGCCTGCTGTGATGGCGCTCCCTTAGGGTCATTCCGTCTCTCCTCTGAGCAACCCCACACTACATCAAGTTCCCATGCATTTTCAAAAAATACAAAGTCCCGTGCCCTCTCATAGGGGTACAATACGTTCGGTGGTATACCGCCATCTTGATCCTCGACACTTGTGGACATCTCAAGCATCACCCTGTCTACCAAATAGTCCACAGTGAGTCCGTGGATGCAGCCCACCTGGACCTTTTTCTCGGTCAGAGAACTAGCGGAGTTCCTTTCAGAGTCACCTGACTCTTTGAGTCCAACTGTCCAGAGACTCCTTCCCTATGTAACATTACAGTACATACCTGTGGGCTGTTATCAAACGGGAAGTCTATGCCACATGCGGAATATGTATAACATCCACACCGCTGTTCCTCAGATATGTCCGCTGAGGAAACCGGTGCCACCCCTTTTTTGGACCCCGCCCCCTTTCGGGCCACCATCCCAATTTGGGTTACCGCCCACTTCTGGGATTCCGCCCCCTTTTGGGCAACTTTACTGATTTGGGCTACCACCCCCTTTTTAGACTCCGCCCCATTTTGGGCCACCATCCCAATTTTGGGTTGCTGCCCCCTTTTTGGGACTCCTCCCCCTCTAGGGACACCACCCAACACTGGGGTACACATCACGGCTCCCACAGGCCCCAGTCCACACAGTACCCTTAGACAGTGACTTTCCCTTAGGGCGTGTACTGGCCCTTTAAGAGTTCGTGTGCCTCGGTTCACACCGTCCTTTTTTTCCACACCAGCTCCTGCTGGTTCTGCCACCGCTTCACTGCAGCCACCAACAACCAGCACCTCCGGCTGCCACGCACAAGCCGCTGCTGCCACTGCAGCTCTTGCTGCTGCAGAACCTCTTGCTGCAAGTCACTGTAGCTCCTGCTACCACAAGTCTCTGCACGCTGCGCTGTCTTGCCGCTTGTCACCTTCGTGACCCCACGAGTCACAGCCAGCCGCTTGTCACCTTCATGACTCCATGAGCCACAGCACACACCTCACACGTGTTCCAGAAGGAAAAAAAAACACCAAAAAGAAAAAAAAATCGTTTCTCACCAACTCTTCTCACTGATCCCGATCAGCCCAACACGGTTGTCAAAACCGTCCCCTGTTGGCTTCAGCCACACAGGTTCCTGGAGACCTCAGCCTCAGAGGTACCCAGCAAACACAAAAAAATACAGTCTTTCTCACTGACCCGTCAGCACAACACAGACTCCTGTCTGTTACTCTTGGCCACAGAGATTTTCCGGACACCTCCTTTCTCATAGAGGCATCCCACAAAGGAAAAAACAGTCTCACTGACCCGTCAGTGCAACACAGACTCCTGTCTGCTACCTGCTGGCCACGCAGGCTTCCGGACACCTCCTCTGAGGTATCTTCTCAGCATGCTTTTTTTTTCTTACTTCACTTTTCAATGACCCCGGTCAACATAACACAGACACCTGTCTGTCACCACTGCTTAACAGCGTCTTCAGATACCTCATATCTTCAGAGGCACCACATAAACATAAATGCACAGTTTATTCGTGACCACTGGTCACACTCACGGTTTTCACAGACCGTCCGTTCCTGCATCCGATTCCTCATTCCCAGTCCTGGAAACATGTGCTCCTTGGGCCGCTGCCAGCATTCCATCCACCAATTGTAAGGTTTCCAACTCACTCAGCTGCGACAGAGGTAATCAGGACGCACTTTTATATCAAAAGTTCATGGTTTATTGCTTCATAAACCTCAAAGCACATATAGTACAAGTCTTCAGTACTTCAGCTCCCGTCTGGAGCCTCACTCCTCATAGACACAGAGTCCTCTCTGTAATGTCCCGCCAGGACACATACATGGAAGTCTGTCGACACTGGCAGACTCCCACAACACTCTCCCACAGGGCCAAGCACACTTAGTTACATAGGCGTAACTCCACCCCCAGGTGAGGTCAGGATCACATGATTATGACCTCACCATAGGTCCTTTTGATACACAAACATCCTGGCTTTATCATGGGTTTTCAGACACATACCCTTGGGTGGGTTTGTAGGTGACTGGACCCGCCCAGCTCTCCTAGTCACCTAGAAGCCTCCCAATATATAGCCAAACTCTCAGCAGTATATCTGCTGAACAAAATATGCTCAGGCTTCCATCACAGGGCCACCCCACCTCTGTGATACATAACGTCCATCCATCACATGCCTCCATGCATATCCCGAGGGCTATACACAGTGCCCCCTAGCTGCATCAGGGGTCATTACACCACACACCTTATTGTTATGGATTAGTTTAGATCTCGATATCTTTTGTCCTTCTTTAAGCGAGTCTTCCAGGGATTCTGTTGAGTATCCTTTTTCTATGAATTCAGAAATTGGGCCTCCTCCACATAGTCTTTTACACAGATATAATTTTGACAAGTTCGAGTGAATTAGCTTTTTGGTATATTCAGTAGCCATGATGGAAGGTGACAGCTTGAAGTTGGTATATAGCTGTTAGAGTCAACATCTTCAAGGAAGCTTTTAGTGATCAATTAATTCTGATCCACTAATATTGTGAGATCCAGAAAAATGTATACATGGTTGGTCTGGTAGCAGGAGTAAACACCAAACCATAATCATTGTGGCTTAGTTTTTTTAAAAAATCAACTAAAGCTTCTCTGGAATCTTCCCATAAAAAAATGACATCAATGATTTATCAATGCCTCATAACAACTCTTTTGGGCAGTTGTCCATCGATATAAATTGAGGATTCTTCCTAGCTGCCAACATATAGTTTAGCATAACTGGGAGCAAATTTAGTCCCCATTGCTGTCCCCCAAGTTTGAAGATATAATTAATTAGCATTTTATTGCATCAAATAAATATTTGATCACCTGCAAACCAGCAAGAATTCCATCTGTTACAGACCTGATAGTTTTTCTTTAAGAAGCCCTCCTACTCTGCACTCATTACCTGTGTTAATTGTATCTGTTTGAACTCGTTACCTGTATAAAATACACATTTACACACGCTCAATTTATCAATGCCAGACAGAGAGCTGTGTGAGTAAGCAGCTATGACCGATGGTAAACAGGTTACCGCTGATTACATGCATGGGCTGATGAACCCCGGTGACCTCACTTACGGCACCTCTCACTGCGTGATAACTTTCTAATACTACCATCAGCAGCGCCTGTTCTCACTGCTATCAGCAACAGCAGAATACTCTCTCACAGAGAGTAATATTCTCTCATCAGCTGATGCCTGTGACCGGTGGTAACTTTTTCCTGCAGGTCACAGCTACTGGCTCACATTTTTATCTGAAAGTGTGGAAACTGCAGCTCTCTGACCTGTGGTGATGATCTTACCACTGATCATAACCCGTGCTTCTCGCGCTGTCACGCATATGACAGCATGGCAAACAATGGATATTTCGGCCCCCATTCATCTGAGTGAGGTTCAGATTTGGGTACTGTTCTGGAACCCAAATCAAATATTTTTTAGATGTTTGGCTGAACCTGAGAGACCCAAACATCCATAGGTTCACCCATCACTATTTCTGAAGCCTTTAGAATTGTACTTATTTCTGCACAAATTTGACCTAAAACTACCATATTTTTGGACTATAAGATGCACCGGACTATAAGACGCAACACAAATTTTCAGAAGGAAAATAGGGAATAAAATTAATGTGTCAAATGGGGGTCGGTCTTATAGTCCAAATTCATCTTACCAGGGGGGATCGGCAGCGCTGGTGGAGCATGATCACAGGGGGTGTTCGGTGGTCCAGAGATATAACTCCCATCCCACGCTGGTGTGGCAGGTGCGGTGGCCTTCAGGAAATCCCATCCCAGGGTAGTGTGGCAGTGGTGCTCTGTGAGGCGGGGGGCTCTGCCGGCATTTTGTGAAAGCCCGGAGGCCCCAGCACTACCATTGCTGCGATGCAGTGGCCTTTGGGAAAATGGCCACCAGGGGCGGCACATGCTCAAATTGAGATCTCGGTGCCCATTTTCCTGGAGGCCATGGCATCGCAGCAATGGATGTGCAGGGGCCTCCGGGTTTTCACAAAATGCCGGCAGAGCCCCCCACACCACAGAGCACCACCGCCGAACCTGCCACACCAGCCTCACCAGCCTGGGAAGGGAGTTTGATCATTGCCCTGCAGCGTCAAACCGGGACCGCCATAGAAACGCCCAACTCCTACTGCCGACACAGTATTTGTAAGTATATTCTGATTATAAGACGCATCCCCTTTTTCGCCAAAAATTTTTTGGGAAAAAAGTGACTATTATAATCTGAAAAATACGGTACATTACATTTTCACATACATCCTAAAAGTTGACAGAGAACCAAATAAATGAGTTAGTTTTTAATAACAATCAGGTATGAGTGGAATACCTTTTATTTAAAGAACAGTGATCTAGCAAAGTCTGATGTTCACGTGTGGAAATCTATCATGACATGAATAAAGGAGTTTCCTGAGGACCTCAAAAGGCTTGTTGATGTTCAAGAGACTGGAAAAGTGAGACAGATTATGTGCAAATAGAGGAAATTTCAAACCATTATTACCGTTCCCATGAGTTGCAGGCCAACAAATATCACTCCAAAAGCAAGGCATATTATAGTCTGAGAAGCCACAAAAGGAACCCAAGGTAACCTCTAAGCAATTAAAGAACACTCTCACATTAGCTCCTGATGGCAGGATTGCAAAAAGAAAGCAACTGCTTTCCAAAAAGAACATTGCTGTCCATTTACAGTTTGCAAAGGATCTCCTGGACAAGCCAAAAGGCTATTAGAACAATGTTTTGTGGCTGGAAGAGAGTCAATTTGGATTTCTTTTGCTACATCCATCCGGACCTGGACAGTTTGCCATCATTGATGGAATTATGAATTCTGAATTATACCAAAAGAAAAAGTCAGGAAATCTGTTCAAGAGCTGAATCTCAAGAAAATGTGGGTCATGCAGTAAATGACCAATTGAAATGGCCAAGTCAAAGTATTGACCTTAATCTTATAGAAATGTTGTAGAGGAACCAGAAGCGAACAGTTCATGGGAGAAAACCTACCAACATAACTGACTTAAAAGCTGTTTTATAAGGAGGAATGGGTTTAAATTCCTCAAAGCCGATGTGCACTAGCCAACAATTACCAGAAATATTAAAATACGGCTATTGCTGCATAGGAGGGTCACCAGATACTGAAAGCAATATTTTTGTTAATCACAGACATGTTCATGAACTTTTAAAAGCACCCCATGTATAAGCAGTGAAGAAACTATATACAAAAGTGCATACAAGCAAGCAGCAATGTAAAAAAGAGCACACAAATATATATTAGCAGCGAAGAAGCCATATAAATAAGTATATACCAGCATCCAAGCAATGATTAATCCTATATGCAAATATATATCAGCATGGGAGAACCATATCAACATATATCATACAGTATTAGTATCCATATACACAAATGTATATCAGCAGGCAGCAGTGAATAAACCTCATACGTAATCACAGAAAACAATGCACTAATCATGCAGAATCTTCCGTCCAGATTGTAATCATTGTAATTATTACAATTATCTATACCCCCACCCCAGTTTATTAACACAGTAACAAAAATTTGTAGTTATTATCCATCATATGCCATTCACCATCTCCACTGCTCCCACCTTTTAAAGCGTGCAGAATGTTGCTATGATGACATTTAGTAATATTCATTCATCACATGCTCTTATGATGGATTTACATAGTTTCCCAATAAACTTGCATTTTAAATTGCGGTCAGTCTGTCTAAAATGGTTATCTATTGCTAGTTGGGTAAAATACAGCCAACCAGCGGTCTTTTAACGCCTCAAGTTGGCTACTGTAAATCATCCCTCAGTCTAGCCTAGCAAAGAGACTGTAATGTATGATTATTTTCAGTACATTGGGTTCACTGTATATAGGGTGTGGATGCTAAGGAAGATAGTAACCAAGATGTGCGGAGAATAATCACTCATCATCACATGTTCTCTGCACCCCCTGTTGACAGGCATGAGCTACACTGCAGAATATTCTTATTAAACTGAGCAGTTTATAATGCTATGGATAAGGTGGCAGGTGTCTTATTATTATACTAATGGACTGGGGCTTATAATTCTGCCCTCATTATAATATTAACATTCAAACATTATTGCGGACACAATTAGCAGGCAACTAAATGTGTGACAACCAAGGCGCATCTCTTCAGTGGATAGCGGCATTGATTAGCGGCACATCAAGCATCTTAGATGGGTGTGTCTCTGATGGCAGGTGCACAGTGCATGAAATATAAGGTGCACATGTGGAGCAGGAGGTCATGCATGGGTGACAAAATTCTAATAATACTAATCATGCACATACAAAGGACAAAGAATGCATCATTATGACCAGATACTAGCGCATATACAGAAGTTATGAAATAATACTATGAAACTGATCATTACCAAAAACATTGTAATAATACTTTGCTAATATTACTACCAGGATCTAAGGAGTAACATTTCTCCTTGTGGAGAGGGACCTGCCTGGCATGCCAGTGTAAGGTGGCCTATAAGCCATGCAATACTTCTCTGAGAAATTAAGTATTCAAGTCACCTCTTCAGACAGAAAGAGAACTTTAACTCTATTGAAATCTTAAAAGTCAATGTCGACCCTTTAACGAGTCTTACCATATGACTAAGGCCAGTTTGCATGTTCAGTATTTGGTCAGTGTTTTGCATCAGTATTTGTAAGCTAAAACCAGGAGTGGGTGAAAAATACAGAAGTGGCGACGAGTTTCTATTATACTTTTCCTTTGATTGTTCCACTCCTGATTTTTGCTTACAAATACAGACGTAAAATACTGACCAAATATTGAATGTGTGAATTTGGCTTTAGAATGAAAAAGCTAAATCAGAATCTCAATTTGCAGAGAGGGTATTTTGTGGTTTTGCGCCTCAGTGACTGGCGTCTAAGGGGTAATGTTTCTCCTTGTGAAGAATAACATGCCAGACTTATAAGCCATGCAATGCTCCTCTGGGAAATTAAATATGTAAATCGTCTCTTCAGAGAGGAAGATGACTTTAACTCTAGCGCCACCTATTGGAAGTAGCAATCCTAAAAGTCAATATGACCTCCCATGCAGTACTAATATCCTTGATTCTGGCCCCAATACAGTAATATTGCCCCCTCTCTTACACAAATACAGTAAAAAATTTTACTTCTTTCCCCCAAAGAGTAATAATGTCCCCCATTGTGGCCCCAGACAATATTGTTCGATTTTGGTTCCCATTCAATAATATTGTCTCCTATTTCCCCCCCTATACACTGATAATGTCGCCACTGTGGTCCCCATACACTGATACTATCATCCATTGTGACCCCCAAGAGGTAATAATATTCATCATTATTGCCCCTCATGCAGTAATAATCTCTCTCATTCTGGCCCTCAAACAATAATAATCTCCACATAATAATATGTCAAATTCTTGCCTCTGTCATAAATCCCCACATACAATCTCATACATAATTTATCCATTCTGTCCCCCATAAACTGATATTGTTCTCCATGCTAGCTCCCATACACATGTCCAATTCTGGCCAGTGACTCTGCTCCACTATAGTTGTCAACTGGATGTGCGTCAGTGGATGCATATTCAGCTGTAAATAGCAGTGACAGTGGAAGGCTTGAATTACTCCTCCTATTAATTTGTATTGTAAAATTTCATTGCTGTTCATACATTCAGGCTTTTGAGCTTTATGCTTCCAAAAACACTAAGCAATTAAAAGAATTATGTGAAAATTTTTTATTTGTCCTTCGCTAAGATGCTGTGACAAGAAATCCCTAATTAGTCATCAGCAATCCTTCAAAGAATTCATATTTAGTATGCCATCACTTATAGATTTATAACAAAGTGCAACGTGCAACCCCTCATTATTTGGAAGAAGGGAATAGCTTATAATATAATGACCTCTCAATGTGAACAATTAAATGGAATGGAAGGCTAATAGATGGTGCAGGGCACTGGCAGTTTGACCCTGCCACTAAATGAGCGCAGACAAGTGGCAGAAGATACATTCTGCAGTGCGTTTCATTTGTATCAAATTACATTTTCTCATTTTCCCTTTGTAAAATTAAGTTCTTACATCAACATTGGCATCACACAGATCCTATCTTTTATATATTATATATATTTGTGGTAGTTCAACTCACTCGGAGGTACACGAAGGTAGAAAACAGAAACACTATCTCTTTAAATCTTCGGTTGGTTTTTTTATCGCGTCCTAAACCAACAAGAAGGAGAAAGTAAAGCACAGCCCTTCAGGAAAAAAGCAAAGAAAACAAAATGATGTCACACAGTCCATATGTTTGTGGTTAGCAGCCCACTCTGGAGCAACAGAGGTTCAGTCTTTCCTCCTCAGGACACAAACCACTGGAGATCCTTCCCTCCAGTTCTGCTGAGCAAAGACTGCCTCTGGATCCCAGCAATTTAAGCCCCAGACAACACCCTGGGGTGGAGATAAGGTGGACATCCTCCCATCAGATCTATGGATGTCCACATAAAAGCCAGCCCATTATGAAAATTAGCTTAACCCCTCAAGGAACTTAGTGTGCTGGAGGAAAATACTCTGGGTTTTACATCACTGACACCATTAAGCGCAGTGCCACGTATCTCCCTTCCAGTACTTTACTAGTGACTTTGTCACAATATATACAGTATACCCACAGTTTATAAACTTTTATATTGTTGTTTCCTAGCAGTAGTCAAATTGTAAAGGTGTTTTTCACTATTTGACCCCCCTTTATATGTTCTAACTCTTCATAACATTAGCTTTTCTAATGCACTTTCCTCACCTGTGCATTTCAGTGTTAAGTCGTGTAATCCTTTGTTCACATTCGGGCACTACTTCCGGTCTGTTATGTTTGATCAGTCATCACAGGATGGAATATGCAGAGCATGTAACTCTGCTCCTGATGGGATCAGAGCAGCCTTTAAATGTTTAATAGCATGTCTGAGCTTGCAAGCTTTGATCAGTATTTCCAATGTAAAAGAAAGTTAGCGGCACTCCCCAATGTCCATTATTTAAAATCTTCCTTAAATAAAGCATCTGTATGGCTGAGGGAGCGGGGAGTATTGGAGGGCAGCAGGTGCAGCAGAGCACATGATGGCCATTTCGCATTGTAGTGCACTTCAACATGTCTGACGTTTTATGAATATTGGTGAGTGCCACTGTCTTTTTCATTAGACACAGTATAATGCCTTTTCCCCAAGTGAAACTGGTTAGCTGAGCACCTCCATACTCTTAAGGTTTACTCAGGAATTTCCCAATCCAATTATATGGTAGTGCTGAGTCATTTCCCTTCTTTATGTCACATTAAATAAGTCTTTCAAAGATACTACAAATAAATTGGTGCCTCAGCCCCTTGAATTGACAAACGATGTGATGTGTTTATTATTAGAAATAACATTGCAGTGCTAGACAATTTAAGAATCCGGCATCTGCGCTCCAAAGCATCAGCAGTGTGAAACAGTCTGCACCATGCATTGGCAAATTCAGAACACTGTCCTCTTCACTGACCCTGCTGATGGTTTGGAGCTTAAGTGCCAGCCTCTTTAATTAACAAGTGCAACCATGTGCTTTCTAATACACACACATTGCAGCATTTGTCAATTACAGGGGCAGGTGCTTCAAAGGATCATCAGGATCAGTGCAGAAGAGAGTTATAGAATAACAGTCATTTTACTTTTGTAAATCAATTATACACATGAAAATAAGTGACATTGTAATATATTTTATAGGTGAAATCAGCTGTTTTCTTTGCCAAGGCTAATCAATCATTTTCAAAATTCTCAATGTATTGGTAAAATCTGTCTTCAGTGAATTTACGCTGAAAACAGATATTTACATTATTGAGATAATAATCTTTATTTTTATATAGCGCTAACATATTCCGCAGCACATTACAGTCTGCATACATTATCATCGCTGTCTCCGATGGGACTCACAATCTAAATTCCTTATCAGTATGTCTTTGTAATGTGGGAGGAAACCCGAGTACCCGAAGGAAACCCACCAAACATGGGGAGAACTTACAAACTCCTTGCAGATGTTGTCTTTGGTGGGATTTGAACCCAGGACTCCAGCGCTGGAAGGATGCAGTGCTAACCACTGAGCCACCGTGCTACCCAATTTGTCAGAATCTGCATATTTGTCAGGACTTTCTTAATGCCACAAATCCCAGATTTCACAGACCGGGAAGGTCGCGAGTACCACCCGCTGTGATCTTTGGAAAGAATAGCTCTTTGCTGCCCCCATCGTCCGGACAATTGCATGATTGGCTGACGATCAACGGTAGCTAAAGGCTTTGAGGTGTAGTTACAGAACAGAAGGAAGAGAACTATTAAATTTTATAGTTAATCCAAAGGGAGGCAGTGTTTCTGAAAAATATACAACATATTTTACAAGGGGGACAAAACAATACAGCATAAACAGTTACATAAAATAAAAGTGATTAACAGAAGACTTAATACACTGATCGCAGAGATGATTCAGTTTAGACAAAGGAGAGCGCTTCGATTTGGCCGTCAAGACCGGATCCCTACATACACAGGATATGTAACTCTCTGTAAGAACACTGATCAAATTGGGATCGATCTTTTATCAAACGCTGAGTCCCACCCACACACCACTCTACTATGGCCTTCCAAGGTCCGGTTGTGGGCCGAACTCAACCCTTCATAATTTTAGGCATTCCCAATTAGTGTAATAACTCCTCATAAGATGACTGCAGAAGTTTTAGACTGATGTCATCTTTTGTGTAAGGATTTTAGCAATGCTTAGAGACCAATCATGGCTAATCTGCTGGTGGTTATATGGCCCTTATGGATTTGGGACCTTTTGATGGGGTTATGATTATGAGAAAATATGTGTATGATTGCCTAGTTACCCCAGTGCTGACAATATACACTGCTCAAAAAAATAAAGGGAACACTTAAACAACAGAATATAACTCCAATTTTATATACAAAACGAAAAAAAGAGCATTAAAACCCAAAATTAATAAAAAAGTACAAATTTATTAGAATGACAATATCATTTAGATCATTTATATCAATAATAAAATGCAGAATTTACAAAAAATGTGAAGGTCACAAACACCTGCAGAACCACTCCTTTATTGAGTGTGTCTTGATAATTGCCAATAATTTCCATCTGTTGTCTATTCCATTTGCACAACAGCATGTGAAATTGATTGTCAATCAGTGTTGCTTCCTAAGTGGACAGTTTGATTTCACAGAAGTTTGATTTACTTGGAGTTATATTCTATTTAGAAAAATTACCAGAATAAAGGGTTATCACTAAACACCTCAATAAGGGTATACTCAAATAAGATTATATACAAAACGAAAAAAAGAGCATTAAAACTACATCAATGTCATATCAATCAGTGAGATTACTTTAAGATAAATGATTGATATGACATTGATATGATGTTTCTTTACTATATATAATTCCTATACAATCACTATAGATGTGGGATATTGATATTCTCTAGAGCCCGATCCAGTGTTATGTTCAATTGGTCAGATCTCAATTGCTGTTTGTGACCTTCACATTTTTTGTAAATTCTGCATTTTATTATTGATATAAATGATCTAAATGATATTGTCATTCTAATAAATTTGTACTTTTTTATTAATTTTGGGTTTTAATGCTCTTTTTTTCGTTTTGTATATAATCTTATTTGAGTATACCCTTATTGAGGTGTTTAGTGATAACCCTTTATTCTGGTAATTTTTCTAAATAGAATATAACTCCAAGTAAATCAAACTTCTGTGAAATCAAACTGTCCACTTAGGAAGCAACACTGATTGAAAATCAATTTCACATGCTGTTGTGCAAATGGAATAGACAACAGATGGAAATTATTGGCAATTATCAAGACACACTCAATAAATGAGTGGTTCTGCAGGTGTGGACCACAGACCACATCTCAGTACCATGCTTTGTGGCTGATGTTTTGGTCACTTTTGAATGTTGGTTGTGCTTTCATACTCGTGGTAGCATGAGATGGACTCTATAACCCACACAAGTGGCTCAGGGAGTGCAGCTCATCCAGGATGGCACATCAATGCGAGCTGTGGCAAGGTTTGCTGTGTCTTACATCGTAGGGTCCAGAGGCTGGAGGCGCTACCAGGAGACAGGCCAGTACACCAGGAGATGTGGAGGGGGCCTTAGGAGGGCAACAACCCAGCAGCAAGACCATTACCTCCGCCTTTGTGCAAAGAGGAAAAGGAGGAGCACTGCCAGAGCCCTGCAAAATGACCTCCAGCAGGTGTCTGCAAGAACAGTTAGAAACCGACTCCATGAGGATGGTCTGAGTGTCCGACGTCCACAGATGGGGGTTGTGCTCACAGCTCAACACCATGCAGGATGCTTGGCATTTGCTACAGAACACCAAGATTGGCAAATTCGCCACTGGCACCCTGTGCTCTTCACAGATGAAAGCATGTTGACACTGAGCACATGTGACAGACGTAACAGAGTCTGGAGATGCCATGGAGAGCAATCTGCTGCCTGCAACATCCTTCAGCATGACCGGTTTGGCAGTGGGTCAGTAATGGTGTGGGGGGGCATTTCTTTGGAGGTTCACACAGCCCTCCATGTGCTCGCCAGATGTAGCCTGACTGCTATTAGGTACTGAGATGAGAACCTCAGACTCCTTGTGAGACCATATGCTGGTGCGGTTGGCCCTGGGTTCCTCCTAATGCAGGACAATGCCAGACCTCATGTGGCAGGAGTGTGTCAGCAGTTCCTGCAAGATGAAGGATTGTGCGGATTGGAGGTAGGCAAGGTTTTTATGATCGATGAATATGACTACCTGATGAAGAGCTCCCTCAAGAAGATGTCTCCATTCTTGTAAAGCTAATTTGATAGCAAACAGTTCCCGATCTCCAATGGAATAGTTCCTTTCTGCGGGGGAAAAAACCTTGGAAAAAAACCACAGGAGACCATCCGACTGGTAGACGATTCCTGGGTGAGAATTGCTCCTGCAGCTATGTAGGAAGCGTCTATCTCAAGAAAAAATTGCTCATTAGAATTTGGATGATGGAGAATGGGTGCGGAAGCGAAGGCTTTTTTGAGAGAAACAAAGGCCTCTTCTGCCTCGGAGGACCATTCCTTGGAGTGTACACCTTTCCAGATAAAAGCTGTGATGGGCACCACTCAGGTGGAAAAGTGTGGGATGAATTGCCGGTAGTAGTTGGCGAACCCCAGGAACCATTTTATGGCTTTTAGCCCAGATGGACGAGGCCACTTGAGGACAGCAGACAACTTCTCCGGGTCCATCTTTAATCCTGTGGAAGATAAATTACCCGAGGAAAGGCAAAGAGGATTGCTCAAAGAGGCATTTCTCAAATTTGGCATAAAGTCTGTTCTCTCTGAGTCTTTGTAAGACCAGGCGTACTTGCCTCCTGTGTGAGGACAAGTCTGCAGAGAAGATCAGAATGTCGTCCAGGTAGACAAGGACACAAGTATAGAGCAGATCCCTGAAAATGTCATTAACAAATTCCTGAAAGACCGCGGGTGCATCGCTTATGTCAAATGGCATTACCAGGTATTCGTAGTGGCCATCACGGATGTTGAAGTCTGTTTTTCATTCTTCTCGGATTCGGATCAGGTTGTAGGCACCTCTGAGATCCAATTTGGTGAAGATCTTGGCCCCTCGGAGATGATCAAACAGCTCTGAAATAAGAGGTAATGGATAACTGTTTTTACCGTGATCTGGTTTAGGTAGTCTATGCAGAAGAATCCTGCTCCTGCCGGCGAAGATGACTTTCGGATAAATCCTCTTGCCAGATTCTCTTTGATGTAGTCTGACATGGCCCGAGTTTCTGCTTGAGAAAGAGGATAAACTCTCCTGCGAGGAGATGTTCCTGGGAGAAGATCTATCGGACAGTCATATGACCCGTGTGGAGGTAGTCTCTCAGCCTCTTTTTTCCCAAAGACATCAGAGAAAGACAAGTAAGAGGAAGTCAACCCTGGAAAGGTAACTGGTTAAACTGGAGGCGAAACAGGTTGACTCCGGGTTAGGCATCGATTCATGCAGCTGTCTCCCAATGCAGAACCTCTCCAGTTCTCCAATTTAGGACTGGTTCATGCATCTGAAGCCATGGTAGACCTAAAAGCAAGGGATGAGACAAATCGGGTTACACATAAAAATGGATTCTTTCAGAATGCATTAGACCTACCCAGAGTTCCACAGGCTCGGTCTGAAACTGGACTGGCTCGGTCATTGGTTTACCATCTACGGCGGTCACCTGTAATGGATCAGGAAGACACTGGACTCACAAGCGGTAATGATCCCCAACCGCCTGCTGGATGAAGTTCCCTGCAGCTCCAGAATCCAGCAAACCGAGTTCAGAGAATTTTATTGCTCCGAATGACACAGAGACCAAGATTCTTAATGATGGAGAGGGACTTTCTCTACCTAGGGTGTCCACTCCAACCGAATCTAGGCACTGAAGTTTTCTGACCTCTTTGGGTAAGTGCGAATCAGGTGCTCAAAACTACCACAGTAGAGGCAACTTCCCTCTTTGCGACGCGCCTCCTGGCAGCGGCTGGCCAAACTTACGCGATCAACCTCCATGGCTTCAGGGGAGGAAGACCAGGTAACTGACTTAGGAGAAGTAGAGCCCAGGTGGTAGGACCTTTTGTCTCGTTTGCTATCCTTGGAACGTTCCTGAAAACACAGATCTATTTGGGTTGCAAGGGATATCAGATTATCCAAGGTAGTAGGCCTGTCCCATTCCGCCAGCTCATCCTTGATTCTTCCAAACAAACCCTCACAGAAGGTAGCCAGCAAGAACTCGTTGTTCCAGGATAATTCGGACGAAAGAGTGCGGAACCGAACAGCATACTGAGCCGCCGTGAGCATTCCTTGGCACAGGCGGAGCAGGGTTGTAGCTTTCGACATGACATGACCAGGTTCATCGAAGGTCCTGCTAAACACTTCTAGGAAAGACTGGAGATCATTAACCAGAGGGTCCTCTCTCTCCCATAGTAGGGTTCAGCCAGGCGAGGGCCTCTCCAGCAAGGTATGACATTATGAAGCTCACCTTAGCTCGGTCACAAGCAAACATATTCCCCAGGATTTCGAAGTGCAGCGTGCATTGATTGATGAAACCCTGACACTGAGTGCGATCGCCATGGAAGTGGGTGGGGGCTGCCAGGTGAGGACCTCTACTTGCTATGCAGGCGGGAACCTGGTTGCCGGTAGACGAGTCGGTTGCAGTTGTTGACAGCAGGGAATCCATGCAGGTAGACAAGCTGCGAAGATCAGTTGTGATCTTATCCTGTTGATCCTTTAGACGGGTCACCTCTTGGCAAAGCTCCACAGTCGGAGGTCTCTGGGAACCAGTGGGTTCCATGGCCGGAGCAACCTGTAACGAATGGAAGCGGAGGCACAGGTGATGAAGTTCACATTTGATTTTTATTTTTAGAGTGGAACTCCGAGACCTCGGTCCGGGGGACTCCGAAGGGGGCGTAATTAGTGAGCCCCAGGTATCCTTATTAAGATCCCTTGAACAGGACCAGAGTGGAATACCTGGGGGACACAGGTGCTACCTCCAGTTAGACCCCGGACACGTGGCAGCTGTCTCAGTGGGACAAACGGGAAAACATATTACAGATATGGTGGAGCTGACTGGCGGACACCGGGTATATGAGATGAAGCTAGCTCTCACGAGGATAGTCAGGTTCCGGGTAGACGGAAGGAAGCTGGCTCCAGCAACTTTAGCGTTGTCCACGGGTTCAGATGCCGAGTGGCGGAATGGGATGGCACTTGAATGTATAGGTACAGATGTCGTCTAGGCTAGTCGAATGACAGGTCACAGATATTCTGCGAAAACAAACAGTATAAGCAGAGTGCCAAACGGAATGTTTTAACAGCGCAGACAGAGCAGGGACAGACCTGGGTTTAGCAAGAGTAGATACTCGCTGCTCTGGCACTCCCCCTATGGCGGAGAGGCCAGAAATAGTAATCAGTGTGCTGCCATTGGTTAATTGATATTTTCAAAAATTGCGCGATGTCCCTTTAAGAGATGCTCGCGCTTCCTAAGCATTCTCCCTGGAGGCCTGCTGGCAGCGTGCCAGGAAATGGGGAGAGAGAAGCAGCAGCAGGACATTGAGGGACAGAGAGCGAGCATCGTGACAGGGACCTCGCAGAGGTACAGGGGCAGCCTTGGGAGCAGGAGCTGGTGAGGGATCAGAACTGAGGGTAGCGCCAGAACCAGGACCGTGTGTAACACTCTTCACTATAAGTCAGGACCTCTGGCAGCATGTAGGCCAAGGAAACTACTGTGTGTCGTAAGGTCACGGCTCATGTTTTGAAATCACAACGTCGCTACCTTTATGACTTCTGAGACCTGCATGCAGCTAGAAGTCATTTCCTAAAGTGAAGAAGAAAGAGATGCAATGTGCAATGGTGGACAGAAGAGGACCGGATAGCGGGCAGCAAGCAGTGGGATTGCTGAAGAGGGGAGTAGTTGTTTTTTGTTTGGTTTTTATGTTTTACATTCATAACTATGAGTGGTATGCAAATCGAATGTTCATATCTCAGGAACTTCACACGGAAGCAAGCCAGGTTTATATGCTGCAGTGCACCTACAATTAGAATGTCTATAATGGACCTTATTTTGGAACTAGATGGCGGCCCGATGCTATCACATTGGGAGGGCGGTAATGTCACAATGGGGGCAGGCTTTGCAGCATTGAGACTCTCTCCCCCCATGTGCTCACCTCTACAAGAATAGGTTAGGGCAGCAATCTTACAATGCTTCTTAGTATTTACAATTGTTTTAACAGGCACAGTGTCATACTATAGTCCAAAAGGAGGTTTATATAAGTTTAGGAGCCCTGGGTGAAATAGGAGGTCACCTTTTTGGATGATTCAGGATGAATAATAGAGAGCCAATTCTGTGAATGCATTTTGATCTTTCAATGAAAAACACACTTAGATCCTTTTCAAGAGAAACTGTCAAAATCTGTCATTTTGATAGATAGTTACCTACTGTATACTGGAATAGTTCTTTGTGCATGGTTCTTCAGGGAACGAAGGCTTCCCACTGCTAAGCTGTTAAGAAATGATGAAGTGAAGTTAATCAGAGAGATGAAAATAGATTCTGGTACATATTTCTTAGTACAATCAATTGCAAAACGAATGACAAACAGGTCTAAAATATGAAATCCTTTATTTTTTAAATGAAAAAGTGTTATTAAAACGAAAATGCTGCTTCATTGCAATTGACAGTGAATGTTCCTTGGCAAATCTTTAATACAGGAAGATTAAGTCAAGGTCATTAAAGAAGTCATCATTAAAGTTGAGTAAAAAGTTTTCACAGGACCCTGGTCCGGCATCCACAAGGCTACCTTGTAGATGTTTAAGAAGCACTCCCATTAAAGTTTTTATCCTCTTAATATATTACAATCATCATATTATTTGGCACTGTGTACTTGTAATTGCTCATTTTGCCCTTCTACCCAGTTAGTTCTTCTGTTTTCTACTAGGTTATAATTAAAAACAGGCTAGTTTAATCATTCTAAGTTCTATTTAGAAACAGGAAGTCTTTTTTCGCTGAATGAGTCATCATTAGAACTACAATTCTACCTCATTGAAGTCTCTTGTAACCCAGCTCCACTCCCTCTTCAACTCCTGACTCAGTTGCTATAGACTTGTAGTTCTAATGATGACTCACGCAGGAAAACAGACTTCCTGTTTCTACATAGATCTAAGAAGGATTCATCTAGTCTGTTTTTAATCATGTGATGTCATAGACCTAATGGAAAACAGCAGAATTAACTAGATAGAAAGGCAAAATTAACAACTGTAAGTACAGCACGGTGACTCAGTGGATAGCACTGCAGCTTTCCAGCCCTGGGGTTCTCGGTTGAAATCCCACCAAGGACAACATCTTTGTATGTTCCTCCCGTGTTTGCGTGGATTTTCTAGGGTACTCCAGTTTCATCCCACATTCCCAAGACATACTAATAGGGAATCTAGATTGGGAGCCTCAAAGAGAACAGTGCTAATAATGTTGGTCAATTTCTGTGGAATTAATGATGCTAAATAAGTGAGCAAAAATCTACTATATAATTGTCTTATCCCGTCTGTCTGTCTGTCTGTCTGTCCAGGAAATCCCGCGTCGCTGATTGGTCTGGCCGCGGCCAATCAGCGACGCAGGGCTAACTCTGCCCATGTGGTCATGTGACTCACCAACTGCCCATGATGTACTGAACATGTTTTGTCAGTTACAGTGTCTGATGTACTTCTGTCATGTTTACTGAACACGGGTAATACACAGTGACATGAGGTAATACACAGGTGACATGAGGTAATACACAGTAATATGAGGTAATGCACAGTAACATGATTTTATACACAGTTATATGAGGTAATACACAGAAATATGAGGTAATACACAGTGACATGAGGTAATACACAGTAACATCAGCGACGCAGGGCAAACTCCGCCCATGTGGTCATGTGACTCACCATCTGCCCATGATGTACTGAACATGTTTTGTCAGTCACAGTGTCTGATGTACTTCTGTCACATTTACTGAACATGGGTAATACACAGTGACATGAGGTAATACACAGTAAAATGAGGTAATATACAGTAACATGAGATAATACACAGTAATATGAGGTAATACACAGTAATATGAGGTAATACACAGGTAACATCTACTATATAATTGTCTTATCCTGTCTGTCTGTCTGTCGGTCTGTCTGTCCAGGAAATCCCGCATCGCTCATTGGTCCGGCAGCGGCCAATCAGCGCCGTGGGATTTCACAAAAAAAATGGCGGCCGTTAGCGGCTCATCTGCGAGACGGAGGTCAGCGGCGAGGCAGCGGGGAGATGACCGGCGCGAGGCGCTCATCTCCCGGCCGCTAGCGGCAGAAGGACCTCGACCGACAGCGCTGCTGACCTCCATGCGGAAGGGAGGACCGGGATACTTCTGCTGCGAGCGCCCGCTCATGTCTCGGGTTCTCGCAGCGGAAGTACCCGCACAGGCAGCGGTGCTGACATCCATGCGGCTAGGATGTCAAGAGAGGACCGGGAGCGGCGCTGCGGGTCGGAATACTTCTGCTGCGAGCGCCCGCTCATGTCCCGGGTTCTCGCAGCGGAGGTAGCCGCATAGGCAGCGGCGCTCTCCGGTCCTCACAATACAATTTGATGATTGGTCGCGGTCTTTCACCGCGACCAATCAACGATCTTGCCACTAAACTTAAACACCGCTGTGTTGATTGGTCGCGGACGCTGCCCGTGACCAATCACCGATTTGGGCGCCACATTTAAATTGCGGCCGCGACCAATCACTGATCTTGCCGCAAACGTTAAACAGTGGTGTGTTCATTGGTCGCGGACGCTGCCCGCGACCAATCACCGATTTGGGTGCCACATTTAAATAGCGTCCGCGACAAATCAGCACATTCTTTGTCCCAGCGTGAAAAGGAACAAATCTACAGACAATCCACCCCCAAGCCGTCATTCACTGTGGTACACGAAACAAAATACCCCTGGCTGCAGCAGCAAATAGTCGTCATGTCAGCGGAAACAACAGCCGGCTGCAGCCGGGAAAATTACGTGCTAGCTGTGCGTCGTCTGCATTGTTGTCACAAGCACTATTCACAACATGACGTCATAACAAAATTAATTCGGTGCCCTGGAGAGATACATAGTAACGTTAATTTAAAGTAGTGCACAACCCATTTAAACACTGCTTCACTGCTTAGGCGCGCACGGGCGGCCGCATACATATTATAGAATACCCGATGCATTAGAATCGGGCCACCATCTAGTAAATAATAAATACATAGTGGTATGACCTGGTATAGGTCAAAAATGGCATTGATATGTGGTAGTATAGAAGATAGCAGACACTCTCTATTAGAGCAATTTGAAGTGGTGAGAAAAAGTAAAAAGAAGATGTTAAGTAGTAACCAATTTATTCATTGCTCAGTTTCCAATATGTAATCATATTGTGTCACCCATTGAGAAAGTGAATGTGAAACGTGCGTTAGGGCTTTCCCCGGGACCCTACAGAGGCGCTTTATTATGGGAAAGCACTTTATAGTAAATGGTTGCTAACATTGTACTTTGTTTCCGTACACAGTATCATGCGGTTACATACTGGAAAAAATACACGCCATATACATAACATGTGAACCTAGCCAGGGAGTTTTTTAGGCTCTCAAATGAATAGTTATGATTGGACAACCCCAATTTTTCTGGATAAATTACCACAGATACAGAATTTGGATTTCCGATCAAAAAATGTTTGATTTCTTATACAGCTGTAATGTGAATAACATCATAAATGCAAAAACTAGAAACTATTTATTCTATATTGAAAAAAGTATAGTAAAATAATAAAAGTGTTAAATAAGTAAACACTATGATTTTTTGTAGTATCTGATCCATAAAAATATATTTTCTTGGAGTCTGTTGGTGGTAAGTGTGAAATTGTAGCTAAAGCATGCAACACAGCACATGAGGAAATGGGGTATTTTACCACTATCACTAATAACCCGCTTAACATATTTAGCATACATTTGCAGATGAAATACGAGCCTAAATCTTACTTGGAAAATCTCTATTACTTGGTGTGTGTCAGCATCTTGCATAGGTATTGGAGGAGTAATATGTAAATTCAGGATTGAGATGCATGACGGTGACATAAGCTTTTAATTAGGATTGAAACCAGCAGGTGATCGTTTGCAAAAAACTTCTCTACATTATTCTATATTCTGAAGCTACAGAAATCTTGTTAAAGTCATTTTCTGCTGTCAGAAAAAGGAATCGTGACAAATACTATACATTAATCTATAATACCTAATTATACTGATTGTCAGTGGATATGCAAATAATGTCAACCACATTCATGGATCCTACATTACTCATACTATACACACAAAAGCATTCAGAAACTTTTACATAAAAATGAAGCATATCCTAGATTCATGAACTTGTTTTCAACAGTAATAATATTTTAGTATAATATGTCAAACCATATATGTCCTTAAATTATGTTCTATGTAATAATGAGAAATGAGACAGGGAAAAATATTACACATGAATACAGAGAGATGCAACAAGCAGTGGAAAGTCATATCTCAGCTGAAATTTATCAGTTTTAAATAAAAAATAATACACTGGCGCAACTTACAGAATTGAGCATAAAAAACCATGCATATGTATATATGGATGTGCAAATAGAGTAACAATCATATACAAACGTGTAAGTCAATGATATTGTGTGCACCAACCTAAATATGCTCTGGATGGGGGCTGCTGGGGATCTGTCAGCTTCTGTGCATGTGCCGACTGAGGGAAAAGAACTAGGTAAATATAAACATATTAACCCCTGCGCCTCCAATAACTGCTCAAAGTAATAGTAGTAATGATACTAAGGGATCCACCAAGTGAAAGTAAATGAACTTAAATACTGGTCCAAAAAGGAACCATATGTAATTCAGTGAAAACTTACTTGAATCATATGAGTAGTGACACGTGTTGGGACATGAAAACCCGGCTCCTCAGAAGGATGACAGTAAACACAGGGCGCGTGTTGGCATGAAAAACGAGCAGGCAGGCAAACTTACAGGGGAGCGTCCTCCCTAGAAAGCAAGGTGCCTCCTGAGCTGGCACGCAGCTGTGTTGGTGTGTTGCGGTGTCCTGTGGCCAAAGGACGCCGTAAAGAGAAGACGGGATAGATTGGAGGTGGAAATGGAAGGACGGGTCACGTCACCACAGGATAGGGGCCGAGGAGAGTAAATTCTAACCAACGCGTTTCAAAGGCTTACATGCCTTCTTCATCAGGGATCAAGAAGGCCTGTGTGCCTCTTTACGGCGTCCTTCGGCCGCAGGACACCGCAACACACCAACACAGCTGCGCGCCAGCTCAGGAGGCACCTTGCTTTCTAGGGAGGACGCTCCCCTGTAAGTTTGCCTGCCTGCTCGTTTTTCATGCCAACACGCGCCCTGTGTTTACTGTCATCCTTCTGAGGAGCGGGTTTTCATGTCCCAACACGTGTCACTACTCATAGGATTCAAGTAAGTTTTCACTGAATTACATATGGTTCCTTTTTGGACCAGTATTTAAGTTCATTTACTTTCACTTGGTGGATCCCTTAGTATCATTACTACTATTACTTTGAGCAGTTATTGGAGGCACAGGGGTTAATCTGTTTATATTTACCTAGAAATTTATCAGTAATTAGAAAGCAATCATACTGCTTAGAAAAATAATATCAGCTGGTTCAACTGATGGCATATAAAAAGGTGTCTCATTACCAAGGTGCCACACAAAAAACATTTTATGATGGGTAAAACCAGTGAGCTGTCTCAAGACCTTCGCAACCTTATTGTTGCAAAATGTACTGATGACATTGGATACAAAAGAATTTCTAAACTACTGAAGGTTTCAGTGAGCAATGTTGGAGGTCATAATCAGGAAGTAGAAAGAACATCATTTTACCATAACTGGGCCACGACTAGGTGATTCCTGCAAAATGTATTATTATTATTATTATTTATTATATATTTTTCTAGCGCCATTTATTTCATGGCGCTTTACATGTGACAAAGGGGCAAATATAGACAAGTACAATAAACGTGAGCAATACAAGGCACACCCAAGTACAGAAGGAGAGAGGACCCTGCCCGCAAGGGCTCATAGTCTACAGGGATGGGTGAGGATACACTAGGAGAGGGTAGAGCTGGTCGTGCGGTGGTTCAGTAGACTGAGGATCACTGCAGGTTGTAGGCTTGTCAGAAGAGGTGGGTCTTCAGGTTCTTTTTGAAAGGTTCCATGGTAGGCGCGAGTCTGATGTGTTGGGGTAGAGAGTTCCAGAGTATGGGGGAGGCACGGAGAAGTATTGTATGCAGTTGTGGGAAGAAAAGATAAGAGAGGAGGAGATCTTGAGAGGATCGAAGGTTGCGTGTGGTATGTACCGGGAGACCATGTCACAGATATATGGAGGAGAAAGGTTGGGATGGCTTTGTATGTCATAGTTAGGGTTTTGAACTGGAGCCTCTGGACGATAGGAAGCCAATGAAGGGCTTGGCAGAGAGGAGAGGCTGGGGAATAACGGGGAGACAGGTGGATTAGTCGGGCAGCAGAGTGCAGGATGGATTGGAGTGGTGCCAGAGTGCTAGAGGGGAGGCCAGAGAGTAGGAGGTTGCAGTAGTTGAGGCGGGAGATGATGAGGGCATGCACTAGACAGAAGAGGGAAAATCTTCTATACTATAATAGTTGTGCAAGTGCTGTGAAGCTACAAAAAAACATGGAATCAGCAGGTATAATTGTTTCAAAAGCAAACTATAAATAAAGTAATACATTCAACCTTCATGACCTGTATGCACGAACAAAAACAGTATTCATGTGCGTTTACAGTTTGCTCAACAACATTTACACAAGCCTGTGAAATACTAGGAGATTACAGATGAGACTGAAATTGAACTCTTTGGCTGACATAATACACACCATGTTTGGAGGCAAAAAGGCACTGCTTATCACCCCAAAAAAAACACCATGCCAACAGTGAAGTTTGGAAGTAGGAACATCATAGTGTGGGCCTATTTTTCAGCATACAGCACTGGAAACTTCATAAAATTGATGGAAGGAAGAATAAATGGACATATTCTTGGGAATGATGAAGAGGAAACAAGGACGGAAATTTCAGCAAGACAATGATCTGAAACACACAGCCATGGAAACTTTCGGTTTCAGAGACAAAATATAGCTGCTAGAATGGTCCATCCAATCACCTGACTTAATTCAATAGAAAATCTATAGAAGAAACTAAAATTCAGAGTTCATAGAGGGAACCCAGCGAACCTTCAGAATTTGAAAAGTATTTGTGTGGAGGATTGGGCCAAAATCACACCTGAGTAATATATGCGGCTGGTTTCTCCATACACGAGGCATCTTGAAGCCGTCATCCCCAACAAAGGCTTTTGTACAAAGTATTAAACACATTTCTGTGTGTTCAAAACTTTTTCCCTGTGTCATTTCTCAATATTACACATAACTTCATTTATGAACATCTATGGTTTGATTTCTTTGCCTGTGTATATTGGATGGGCTGTTACAGACATCTGATGACAATTTCATGTTGATAGCACCTTTAGAAATATATTTTCTTACAAAATTGCTGATGTATTCAATACTTGTTTCACCCCCTTTATATATATAGATATAATTGAAATTACTGAAGCTAATAGCCTCAGAGAAACATATCTCCACTCCAGTACTTCACCAGTGACTTTGTCACTATATATATGGCTAATTTTAATTTTAAGGGCTAGGTTTTTAAGTGAACAGTTGAAGAGTGGTTTCAGCTCCAGAGAAGTGTTTGTGTTTAAATGTACTGAACCTGGTTGTTGTATCCAAAGAGGGTGGATCCCCACAGGCTGGACTGTACTATACTTTATCTTTTGTTTTATTGTTATGTTAGAAAGGCTGTGTTTTTTTGTTGAGCTTGCAGTGATTTATGCCATTCTGTGGATAACTTGCATGTCTTGGGTGAAGTTGGCAGTGAACCACCAAGAAAGAAAAGTTAGACCGCATGGAGGACCTGATTAAGCACCTTGTGAAAGCACAGCAGAAGCAATAGCTGGCAAATCAGAAAACAAGTATGCTGCTTATGCAACAAATGCAACAACAGCAGCAGCACCAGCAGCAGCTCCAACAAGATCAGTTCCGACAACTGCAGTGGCAGATTGAGATTGAGTTGCTTTCAGAAGCAGTTTGTGAGAGGCCGGCAACCCCTCCCCCAAGTCAATGTGATGACTCATACATCTGCAAGTTGGTAAGACGATCCATTCTAAAGATGACCCCTGTTGATGATGTTGAGGCATTTTTGACTGTGTTCGAAAGGGTAGCAGAGAGGGAGAAGCTGCCGCTTGAGCAGTGGGTGGAGGTACTGGCCCCCTAGTTAACTGGTGAAGCCCAAAAAGCTTATTATTATTTGGCCTTACAGAATGCACAGGAGTATGCCAAATTAAAAACTAAGATATTGGCATGATCAGGAGTGACTATGGCTGTTAGAGCTCAAAGGGTCCATCACTGGGTGTATTGTGATGACAGACCCCCTCGCTCCCAAATGTTTGACCTACTAAATCTGATACAAATGTGGTTGCAGCCAGAGTCCTCTATCCCAGCCAAGGGGGTCAAGAGAATCATTATAGACAGATTTATACACTCTCTTCCTAGGCCGGTGTAGACCTATGTTGTCCAGGGAGACCCCCGGAATGCAGACAACCTGGTTGGCCTAGTGGAAAGGTACAAAGTGGTACTGGGGGGAGCCTGAGGTCCCAAGGGGTTGCTGAGGGGTTGCCAATGGCCAGTGCTAAGGATTTATTGTGTTAGAAATGTCCCGTGACAATAAATGGGGTACTATTGTCACGACTCGGGTATTTGGTGACCATGGTAAGAGTCACACTCCCACACCAGTTGATCCCCAGAAAACACATGGGTGTCCGCTGTATTCACCGGGACGCCAAGGACTACTCGGTTGCCGGAGTGACTATAAAAGCGACCTATGAGGCTAAGACCCATGAAGTCAGAATGGTTAAGGACCTTCTACACTAAGTGATATTAGGTCGGGACTTTAGCTTGTTTTGGAACTTATGGCGGAAGGCGGGTGTACCAAGTGGCTTAGACAGGAGCCTGTTTAACCTTTATGAATCCCCATCACAGTCGGGGGCAGATGAGCTCCCCCTGTTTCTCCTTGCTGGTGACTAGTATGAGACTGATCAATTTGGATAAGATTCCTGAGTTGGGGATTTCTGTGGAGAATTTTGAGACTGCTGAAATGCAGGATATTCAGGATATTAAGTTATAAGATGCATTTGACAATATGACTGTTATAATTGGGGTTGCTCAAGAGGGAGTTGACACCAGGTTTCCCAATTTTACTTTAAATGAGAAGCTGTTATATCAGGTCACTAAGATGAGAGGAGAAGTGATAGAGCAGTTGTTAGTACCAGGTTCCTGTAGGTGTAGGGTACTAGACCTGGCTGTTATGTTACGGTAGCTGAGGAGTGCAGGTAAAAAAGGAAATACACCAGAGCAGTTGGAATCTATGAGATTGCAGTACCCTGACTAACCACCGCAACTAGAGGCAGCCGTGGAGCGTTCCTACGATGGTCCTAGACGCCTCGTCACAGCCTGAGAAACTAACTACACCTAAAGATAGAAATAGGAAAGCTATCTGCCCCGGAGCAGAACCCCAAAGATAATAGAAAGCCCCCAAACATGTAATGGCGGTTAGACAAGAGGAAATACTGACACAGAAAGAAAATAGTATGAGCAAACGCTGGGGCCCAAACTATCTAAATAGAAAAGGACAGGAAGGGTACTTACTGCAATCCCAGAAAACCCTGAAAAACACCAACTCTACTAATTTCAAAATCACCTGAGATCACACGACCTCTACCACCTAAATTAGTTCTCTGGTGTAACAAAAACAGCAGCCACTGAAAAAACTGCAAAAAGCAAAAGTACAAAACACAGTGGCTGGACTAAACTGAGAGGGCAAAAGCCCCCGGAGGGGACCCAGAAGGCCCCCACAGAAGTGCAGGACAAAATGCAAAAATATAGCAAAAACACAAAATAAGAAATTGTCTTAACTGATAGCAGGAGATGCAGACACGACACAGCAGGCTACAAGGGAAACTTGAAAGAAGGATTCAGACCAGAACAATTGATCACCGGCAACCCTGATGGGAAAATGATTCCCTTAAATAAGACCAATCAGTAACACCTGATTCCCAATCCTCACTAGTACCGCTTGTAACCACCAGAGGGAGCCTCTGCTCAGAACTCATCTCAAACCCATTCACAACAGTACCCCCCCCTTGAGGAGGGGTCACCGAACCCTCATTTGAGCAACCAGGTCGGTCAGGATGAGTTCTATGATACGCACGGATAAGTCTCCTAGCATGGATGTCCGAAGCAAACACCCAAGAATTATCTTCCTGACCATAACCTCTCCATTTAACCAAATACTGGAGTCTTCGTCTAGAAAAACGAGAATCCAATATTTTCTCAACCACATACTCCAGATTGCCCTCAACCAAAACAGGGTCAGGAGGCACAGCAGCAGGAACCACTGGCTCAACAAACCTCTTCAACAAGGACTTGTGGAACACGTTATGGATCTTAAATGTCCCTGGAAGAAGCAAACGAAAAGAAACAGGATTAATAATCTCCATGATCTTATAAGGTCCAATGAACCTAGGCTTAAATTTAGGAGATGCTACTCTCATAGGAATATTCTTTGAGGACAACCAGACCAAGTCCCCCACTTTAAAACCGAGGACCATCAGTCCTATGCCGGTTAGCAAACCGCTGGGCCTTCTCCTGAGAGAGGGACAACCTCTCCACTACCTGGTCCCAAATCTGCTGCATACGCTCAACAACAGAGTCAACACCTGGACAGACAGAAGCCTCAGTCTGTCCTGAAGAAAATCGAGGGTGAAACCCAGAATTACAGAAAAACGGAGACATCAAAGTGGCAGAGCTAGCCCTATTATTAAGAGCAAACTCAGCCAAAGGCAAAAAAGAGACCCAGTCATCCTGATCAGCAGACACAAAGCATCTTAGATAAGTCTCCAATGTCTGGTTTGTTCTCTCAGTTTGACCATTGGTCTGAGGATGAAATGCCGAGGAGAAAGACAATTGAACACCCAGTTTAGAACAAAAAGTCCTCCAAATCTGGAAACAAACTGGACTCCTCTGTCAGACACAATGTTCTCAGGAATGCCGTGTAAACGAACCACGTGCTGAAGGAACAACGGCAACCAATTCAGAGGAGGAAGGCAACTTAGGTAATGGCACAAGATGTATCATTTTGGAAAACCTATCACAAATTACCCAGATGGTGGTCATTCTCTGAGAAACAGGAAGATCGGAAATGAAATCCATAGAGATATGGGTCCATGGTCTCTTGGGCACAGGCAATGGCATCAACAAACCACTAGAGCGAGAGCAAGGCTTGGAGCGAGAGCAAGTCCCGCAGGACTGCACAAATTCCCTGACATCGCGAGACAAGGTAGGCCACCAAAAGGACCGACTAACCAAGTCTCTGGTACCAAAAATTCCGGGATGCCCAGCCAATGCGGAACAATGAATCTCAGACATCACACTCTTTTTCCATTGGTCCGGGACAAACAATTTTCCAACAGGGCAGCGCTCGGGCCTATCCTCCTGACACCCCTCCAGAGCAAGTCTCAAATTAGGCGAGATGGCGGAAAGAACTACACCCTCCTTCAAAATAACAGAGGGATCAGATAGCTCAGGAGAGTCCGCAAGGAAACTCCTCGAGAGGGCATCCGCCTTAACATTCTTAGTGCCAGGAAGAAAGGAAACCACAAAATTAAAACGTGTGAAAAACAAGGCCCACCTGGCCTGTCTAGGATTGAGTCGCTTGGCAGATTCCAGATAGACCAGATTCTTATGGTCCGTAAGGACCACCACCTGATGTTTGGCTCCCTCCAGCCAATGTCTCCACTCTTCAAAAGCCCACTTCATGGCCAATAACTCCCGATTACCCACGTCATAATTACGTTCAGTAGGAGAAAATTTTCGAGAGAAAAAGGCACAAGGGTTACTTTTAGAGGTCTCTGGATCTTTTTGGGACAAAACGGCACCTGCCCCAATTTCAGAGGCATCAACCTCCACCTGAAATGGCAGAGAAACATCAGGCTGCCGTAGAACAGGAGCAGAAGTGAATCTCTGCTTAAGTTCCTGAAACGCAGAGACTGCCTCAGGAGGCCAATTCACCGCATCACAACCCTTTCTGGTCAAATCAGTTAATGGTTTAACAATAACAGAGAAATTACCAATAAATTTACGATAAAAATTGGCAAAACCCAAAAATCTCTGAAGAGCCTTTAATGAAGTAGGTTGGACCCAATCACAGATGGCCTGAACCTTGACCGGGTCCATTTCAATAACAGATGGGGACAAAATGAATCCCAGAAATGAGATCTTCTGTACGCCAAAAAGACACTTTGATCCCTTCACATACAGAGCATTCTCTCTCAAAATCTGGAACACAGTCCGAACATGTTTCACATGAGAGTCCCAGTCATTAGAAAAAATCAAGATATCATCCAAATAAACAATCAGAAACTTGTCCACAAAATCCCTGAAAATGTCATTCATGAAGGACTGGAAGACGGAAGGAGCATTAGTGAGCCCAAAGGGCATCACAAGGTACTCAAAATGCCCTTCAGGGGTGTTAAATGCCGTCTTCCATTCATCCCCGTGCTTAATGCGAATAAGGTTATACGCCCCCCTGAGGTCAAGCTTGGTAAACCAAGTAGCGTTTTTTCACCCTGGAAAACAGGTCAGAAATCAAGGGTAACGGGTATTGATATTTCACAGTAATATTGTTCAAGAGACGATAATCAATACACGGCCTTAATGAACCATCTTTTTTGGCCACAAAGAAAAAACCGGCACCTAAGGGTGAAGAGGATGGTCTGATATGACCCTTCTCCAATGATTCCTTGATATAAGACCGCATAGCGTCATGTTCAGGTACAGACAAGTTAAAAAGGCGACCCTTAGGGAATTTACTACCTGGCACTAATTCAATAGCGCAGTCATAGCTCCTATGGGGAGGTAAGGATGCAGATTTACTTTCGCTAAACACATCAGAAAAATCAAACAAAAAGTCAGGAACATCCTCAGCCTGGGGGGAGGCAGAAAAAACAGGAGTGTTGGTATTAACACATTGGCAGCCCCAACTGGTTACAGACACAGATTTCCAATCCAAAACAGGATTATGAGACTGTAACCAAGGGAAACCCAGCACGATAATGTCATGCAGATTATATAGAACCAAAAATTTGCAGCACTCCTGGTGATCAGGTTCAACCCTCATTATCACCTGAGTAGAAAACTGGGGTTTATTCTCAGCCAAAGGGTAGAATCGATCCCCAGTAGGGGAATAGACTTCTGTAGGGGTATCAAGGGAAATCCACAACGTTTAGCAAAATCATAATCCATCAGGTTAATAGCTGCTCCAGAATCAACGAAAGCCTGAGCAGAAAATGAGGACAGAGAGCATATCAGAGTGACAGTTAATAAAAACTTAGTCTGAACACTACCCAAGACAACTGAGCGTGCAAAACGTCTTCCCCGCTTAGGGCAGACTGAAATAGCATGAGAGGCATCACCACAGTAGAAACATAACCCATTGCGCTTTCGAAACTCATGACGCTGTGCCCCAGACACCACTCCATCACACTGCATGGGCTCAGCAGCTGGCTCACAAGGCAACACCACTCCACGCATACTTCTCCGCTCACGCAAACGTCTGTCAATTTGAATCGCTAATGACATAGAATCATTGAGACCAGAGGGGACAGGGAATCCCACCATAACATCCTTTACATTATCCGACAGACCCTTCCGGAAAAGGGCCGCCAAAGCGTCGTCATTCCATTTGGTCAGGACTGCCCACCTACGGAATCTCTGACAGTATAACTCAGCGTCATCAAGCCCCTGATTTAATGCCAACAAGGCTTTTTCAGCTTGATCAGTGACATTAGGCTCATCGTACAATAACCCCAAAGCCTGAAAAAATGCATCAACATCACTCAAAACAGGATCCCCAGGTGTGAGGGAAAAAGCCCAATCCTGAGGATCGCCGCGCAGGAGAGAGATGACAATTTGAACCTGCTGCGCTGCGTTTCCTGAGGACTTAGATTTTAAGGCAAGAAACAATTTACAATTATTTTTGAAATTCTGAAACTTAGCTCGATCCCCTGAAAACAAATCTGGCATGGGGATCCTAGGTTCCACAACAGGCAACCTAGCAAGATATGCAGCAATACTCCGAACCTCAGTGGCAAGCTGATCCACACGGCCAGACAATTGTGCAAACTCCATTGGGAGAAAAGATCCTCCCCAGCACCCAGAGATACAGAGGGAAAAAAAAAAAAAAAAAAAAAAGCAACAAACAGAAAAATATCTCTGACAACTTTTCTTCCTTCAAAATATTTTTTCCCTTCTGTGAGTACCATACAATTTTTTGTGCCGGTGATACTGTTATGTTACGGTAGCTGAGGAGTGCAGGTAAAAAAGGAAATACACCAGAGCAGTTGGAATCTATGAGATTGCAGTACCCTGACTAACCACCGCAACTAGAGGCAGCCGTGGAGCGTTCCTACGATGGTCCTAGACGCCTCGTCACAGCCTGAGAAACTAACTACACCTAAAGATAGAAATAGGAAAGCTATCTGCCCGGAGCAGAACCCCAAAGATAATAGAAAGCCCCCAAACATGTAATGGCGGTTAGACAAGAGGAAATACTGACACAGAAAGAAAATAGTATGAGCAAACGCTGGGCCCAAACTATCTAAATAGAAAAGGACAGGAAGGGTACTTACTGCAATCCCAGAAAACCCTGAAAAACACCAACTCTACTATTTCAAAATCACCTGAGATCACACGACCTCTACCACCTAAATTAGTTCTCTGGTGTAACAAAAACAGCAGCCACTGAAAAAACTGCAAAAAGCAAAAGTACAAAACACAGTGGCTGGACTAAACTGAGAGGGCAAAAGCCCCCGGAGGGGACCCAGAAGGCCCCCACAGAAGTGCAGGACAAAATGCAAAAATATAGCAAAAACACAAAATAAGAAATTGTCTTAACTGATAGCAGGAGATGCAGACACGACACAGCAGGCTACAAGGGAAACTGGAAAGAAGGATTCAGACCAGAACAATTGATCACCGGCAACCCTGATGGGAAAATGATTCCCTTAAATAAGACCAATCAGTAACACCTGATTCCCAATCCTCACTAGTACCGCTTGTAACCACCAGAGGGAGCCTCTGCTCAGAACTCATCTCAAACCCATTCACAACACCTGGCCCATTCTCATGTCTTGGGTGGGCATCTGAAAGTCGATAAAACTCAAAAGCGGGTCCTTCAGAGGTTCTTTTTGCATGGATGTCACCAAGAAATTGTTAATTTCTGTCGGTCATGTCCTACTGTCAGCTAACTGCTACAGTATCCCACTTCCACAGTCCCCTAGAGCCACAGCACATGAAAGAGGTCCCATTTGACTGGATTGCCTTGGATCTTGTCAGGTCCCTAGTTAAGTTTGCCAGGGGGCACCACTACATCCTTGTGGTGATGGACTATGCAACATGGTACCCAGAGGCAGTACCACTGAGAAACTCATCCCAAGTTATTGCATATTTTCTCCCAGACGGGCCAGATAACAACTTTGCCACATGGTATTGTAATGGTTGATTTTCAACATAGGTAGAAGGAGGGCTTGGATGCATTTCTTGAAAAATATAATTTTACAGGTTATAGGTACCAGATTTTGTGATGGTACGATCCAGGGAACTAGTCTGATAGCTGTATATGGGGTCAGAAAGGCATTTTTTCCTAATATGGAGCTATTAGCATGTGCCCCATGGGGTTTTTGCATTCCCCTGAATTAACATGTTAGGCTATAGATTGAACTTGATGGATTTATGTCTACCTTCAACCTTAAAATTTATGAAATTATGAAACTAACCAGAGGAGACCACAAGAAGCAGGTCTTTATGGTTGAACTGTTACAAATAAACCAGTACTGAGCTTCATATACAAGAAGAGACTTGTTTGAATCAAGAAAAACAAGGATTGACGATTAGATCAGTGAAATTTGTACAGGTCTAATGATTCAAAATTAATTTTTTTTTTGGTACCTACCACCATGTTTTTTTGAGACACAGAAAAGGTGAACGGACAGTTTCTACCTGTATGGTACCCTCCATGAAGCATGGAGGGAGAGATGTAATGGGGTATGGGATGCTTTGCGGGTAATACTGTTGCTAACTTATTTCGTATTCAAGGCACAGTTATACAGCATGGCCCACACAACATTCTGCAATGACATGCTTACCCATTAGGTCTTTACTTAGTGGGCCATCATTTATATTGCAACAGGACAATGACCCAAAACACACTTCCAAGCTATGTAAGGGCTACCATAATGCCTTTTCTGAAGGCCCATCATGTTGTCATCGTTGTAGAGTGATGCATGCATGAAAATATGGCAGGCATACTAAAATCAGAAGAGATGTTGAAGCAGTCAGGAGGTGGTTTGTAAGATTTCCTCAAGGAGGCCACTGGCTACTGACATAGCAACTGGATTCAAAGCCTGCAAATCGATTTAGTTAACTCTATTTCAGATATATTAATGTGCTTTTTATCTCCTCTTACAAAATATGACACAATGTAGATGATTTGAATTATGCACAATCTGTAGAATACTTTCTTATTTGTAACAGTCTTGAAAATGACATGTCTTTAATTAGTTTTGAAAAAGAAATCAGAGAACAATTGGCATTGTGAATACAACATAATTACAATGCCTTGAAACGAGAGTTTTACATCAACCAGAAATATCTAGAAAAAGTAGATAATTATTGCTTGTAATTAGTTTTCATCTTTATTCACTGTTGTGGCATAAAGCAACGGAACATAAATAAATATATTGATGTATTGAGACCCATGGCGGTACACAGATATTGCTTGCAAGTATTATGAATATTCAGTTGGAAAGTATACAACCCTGCAATTTTATATTCATGTGTTCACAAAAGTGTCAGTTTTGTGAGGGCAACTGTATTACAGTTTAATGTTCGTGATGACTATAGTCATGTGTTTTTCATTTCTTTGTCAGTTTCTAAAAGTTCTTGATGCTGCTTTCAGAAACCACTCACACAGTGAAATAGTTCAAGTATAATAAAACACCAAAATGATGATTACTAAGGGTTAAATGAACATTGACTGAGCCCGCTGATTTGGACAAGACTTGGTAGCCATCAAATGTGTGTGCTGGTGTTGAACAACACTATTACTTTTACCACGTAGTGTACTGGAAAGCAGGAAAAAAATTCCAAGTATTGTGAAATTGCAAAAAAAAAGTGCAATTCCAAAATGTTTTTTTTTTATTTACTATGTTCACTATATGGTAAACCTGACCTGGCAATATGACTCTCCAGGTCAGTATGAGTATGTAGATACCAAACATGTATAGGTTTTTTTTTTGGTGAAAAAAAACCTAAATTTGTATGAAAAACAGTTTTTGCATTTGTAGCCAGTTTCCAAGACCTGTAGCATTTTCATTTTTCAGGATCTGGGCTGGGCTATGGCTTATTTTTTGCGGCTTCATCTGATGTTATTTTGGTACCGTTTTAGAGTACAGATGATGTTTTGATCGCCTCTTATTGCATTTTATTGCAATGTTGTGATGAGCTAAAAACTGTAGCTCTGGCGTTTTGATTTTTTTCTCATTATGACGTTTACCGATCAGATTATTTTACTTTAAATTTTGATAAATTGGACATTTCTGAATGCAGCAATACTAGGGATGAGCGAGTACTGTATACTCGTTAGGATTCGGTACTCGGCGAGTAATGCGTTTCTCGCGGTACTCGAATCCTAGAGGGTAAGTTTCACTACTCGCCTCGCAATGTTCGGATCTCCTGTCCGGCATGTGTTAGCCAATCACAGTAAGGCGCAACCTTCTTTGTTGTGGCATTACTGTGATTGGCTGGCCGCGCAGCGTTATAGTCATAGCCTATGAGTCATGACTATGTGTGTGCGGAGAATGTGTGCAGGGGTCTGTGAAGGTGTGTGTGAGTGTGTGTGTGTGTTTGTGCAGAGCCTGGCACAGCCCCGCGCACACACACAGCCCCACAGACCTCCACGCACATTCTCCGCCCACACACATTCACTGCCCATTACTCGCATTTCCCATAGACTTACATTGGACTCGCTACTCGTTACGAACACCCGAGTATTAGGAGCTACTCGTAACGAGTACAGCGAGTCCGAGTATTTCACTACTCGCTCATCCCTAAGCGATACCAAATATGTGTATTTTTTATTGTTTTATTTTTAATGGAGCAAAAGGGGATGATTTGACCTTGTGTTTTTTTTTATAATTTTTAAAACTTTTATTTTTACTTTTTACTGCGTCCTCTTAGGAGGCATGAAGCTCTAATCTAGTATGTGCTATACATAGCAGGGATTCAGCGAATGGGCAAGCGCTCACAGAAGGATAGTGTCACGCTGTATAGCAGATATATATATGTGATGTCAGTAATCTATATCAAAAGGGCAACATACTATATAACATGCGCATAGATATATGATAACATAGAATTACCTGACAGAATGTCCAGTGGGTCAAAACGGAATCCGTTATACGCTGTCTCCGGCTAGAGGGTGACCGGGGTCTAAGCTGACCCTAAACTGGGGTCCTAACTAATCCCTCAACCTGGAGGTACTGTTAAAGGTACAGAGGTCCAGGCCACCAGCGTAAACCCTGTCTCCTATCAATCCCTGCCAACTGTATTCTAGTCCTAAGAAGGACCCTGAATACCACCAAAGGGAATGAACAGGTAACGGTTAATGAACAGAAAGACATACAAGAAAGACAAGAAATAAAGTAAATAAAGTCTTACATACAACACTCACACACAGTAGGAACACCTAAGGTCTCAGAGATAAACTATAAGCTATAAGAGTAAAAACAACTAAGGAGCTCTTAGCTTAAGTATTCTCAGAACCGCTTCAGTCTGCTAGACTACATGAATGCTTTACCGGCGTCTAACACCCAGACTGGCAGGAATATAAAGGAAACTAATTAGAACATAATCAAAAGCAGCCGGGCGAGGCTGGACCTAGTCTTAGCAAAGAGCTAGGTAAAATTAACTCTCTCATTACCAAACACAAAGAAACAGCAGCTCAGCTGTGAGAAGTCAGAATGTGCAATCGCGACGATCTTCGTGGCGATGCACCCATGACAGTACCCCCCCTTCTACGAGGGGCCTCCGGACCCTCATGACCAGGTCTGTCCGGGTAAGTTGTGTGAAAGGTCCGAACCAATCGATCTGCGTTAGCATCAGACGCAGGGACCCACGTCCTCTCCTCAGGACCATACCCCCTCCAAAGAACTAAGTACTGAGGGGATCGGCGACTGAGACGTGAGTCAATGATTTTCGACCCATGAAATTCCACGTTATCATTGACTACCACTGAAGGAGGAAGTAGAGGTGACGGTATGACTGGTGCCACATACTTTTTAAGTAATGACTTGTGAAACACATTATGATTTTTAAACGTAGGAGGGAGGTCCAGACGAAATGCCACAGGATTAATTATGGAACTGATCCTGTACGGCCCAATGAATCTGGGACCCAACCTCCAGGAGGGAACTTTAAGTTTTATATTCCTGGTAGACAACCACACCAGATCGTTCACCTTCAGATCTCGACCAGAAACTCTCCCCCTATCAGTCATCCGTTTGTAATGTTTCTCCGTAACCTTCAGTCTTAACCGATCTGGAACTATCAGTCTCCCTGGAAGTCCCACAGGGGCGTCCCCCTGAGCCCCCAATACCTCCCCCTCAAGCTCAGAGCATACAGCTGACACTACAACTCCCTCCTGAGGAATAGGAACCGGATCATCCATCCTCCCGGTCCCTGGGAAAGTACGAGATAAGGCATCAGGAAGCAACTTTATTGAGCAGTCATATGCGCGATGAGGAGGTAACTCTTTACACCCCTTCTCTGAGAACATCTCCCCAAAGTCCTCCAGAAAAGGAGGCAAAGTCCTAGGCACAACCGCACCGATGACCGTGCTCATGCAGTTATTCTTGCAAAATTCACCCCACTGGCTTATCTTTCTGGATTGCCAATCAATCACTGGGTTATGTTTAGCCAACCAAGGAAGTCCCAACACAATAGGAGTAGGTAGACCCTCCAACACATAACAAGACAATTGCTCTTTATGTATTGCCCCTACTCGAAGATCTATGTTATGAACAGCTTGTACCAAGCTACCTTGACCAAGAGGTCTAGAATCAATAGAGAGTATAGGGACCGGTTTGGCCAATACACTCAGTTGCATACCATGCACCTGGGCAAACCGAGCGTCCACCAGATTAGCCCCGGACCCACTATCAAGAAAAACAGAAATCCTCTCAGTTCTAGTACCAATCACCACCTCCGCAGGCACGAGAAACTGAGAGGGATTTGGGGACGAAATACACACACCCAGGTTAACTCCTTGGCTCAAAGAGGTCCGGGATGGACACCCCCCAACAAAATGTCCCTCTCTCCCGCAAAAGAAACACCTTCTAGTCTTGCGGCGCACCGCCGATTCCCTCCTACAAAATGATGTCCCTCCCAACTGCATGGGTTCCTCAGAACAGACCAGGGGAACCTCAGTATAAGGGACTTTAGTAGTAGGTGGAGTCATCACGGGGGGCGGAGTTACCTCGCGTCTTCCCCGAAGTCGTCTATCAATGCGAATAGCGAGGGCCATAGCAGCCTCCAGTGATGGAGGAGAATCATACTGAGCCAACACATCTTTTAATTTGTCAGACAACCCTTGACAAAACTGGCTCCTAAGAGTTGGGTCATTCCACTGAGTATCTGTTGCCCATCTACGGAACTCAGAAGAATATTCCTCCGCTGGACGATTTCCTTGCCGTATTTTACGTAACCTTGTTTCAGCAAGGGAGACTCGATCCGGATCATCATATACCAGACCCAGGGCAGTAAAAAATCGATCCACTGACTGGAGATCTGGGGAGCCTGGAGGAATAGAGAACGCCCAAGATTGAGGGTCCCCTTGTAAGAGCGATATAACAATTCCCACCCTCTGCTCTTCACTCCCAGATGACCGAGGCCGCAGCCGAAAGTACAATTTACATGCCTCCCGGAAAGTAAAAAATTTGTCCCGCCCACCAGTGAACCTATCCAGGAGAGCAACCTTAGGTTCAGATCTGGTTTGCTCCGGGGGGACAAAACCTTGGACTTAATGTCTGCAAATTCCATGGACAACCCCTGCAACTGCCGGGCCAGCTGGGCTACTGGATCCATGACAGCTGGGGAGAATCTTTAGTTTGGCCGGTGAAAATGTCACGCTGTATAGCAGATATATATATGTGATGTCAGTAATCTATATCAAAAGGGCAACATACTATATAACATGCGCATAGATATATGATAACATAGATTTACCTGACAGAATGTCCAGTGGGTCAAAACGGAATCCGTTATACGCTGTCTCCGGCTAGAGGGTGACCGGGGTCTAAGCTGACCCTAAACTGGGGTCCTAACTAATCCCTCAACCTGGAGGTACTGTTAAAGGTACAGAGGTCCAGGCCACCAGCGTAAACCCTGTCTCCTATCAATCCCTGCCAACTGTATTCTAGTAGTAAGAAGGACCCTGAATACCACCAAAGGGAATGAACAGGTAACGGTTAATGAACAGAAAGACATTCAAGAAAGACAAGAAATAAAGTAAATAAAGTCTTACATACAACACTCACACACAGTAGGAACACCTAAGGTCTCAGAGATAAACTATAAGCTATAAGAGTAAAAACAACTAAGGAGCTCTTAGCTTAAGTATTCTCAGAACCGCTTCAGTCTGCTAGACTACATGAATGCTTTTACCGGCGTCTAACACCCAGACTGGCAGGAATATAAAGGAAACTAATTAGAACATAATCAAAAGCAGCCGGGCGAGGCTGGACCTAGTCTTAGCAAAGAGCTAGGTAAAATTAACTCTCTCATTACCAAACACAAAGAAACAGCAGCTCAGCTGTGAGAAGTCAGAATGTGCAATCGCGACGATCTTCGTGGCGATGCACCCATGACAGATAGTGATGACATGCATGGAGGTCTTCAGCCATCAGGTCCAAGGAAAGATGTGGGCTGATTTCGGGAGCCCACATCAAAGGCTGGGACACGACTGATGACGTACACTACCGGTCAAAAGTTTAGGGTCACTTAGAAATCTCCTTATTTTTGAAAGAAAAGCAGTTTTTTTTCCAATGAAGCTAACATTAAATGATTCAGAAATACACTCTATACAGTGTTAATGTGGTAAATGACTATTCTAGCGGCAAACGTCTAGTTTGTAATGCAATATCTTCATAGGTGTATAGAGGCCCATTTCCAACAACCATCACTCCAGTGTACTTATGGTATTTTGTGTTCGCTAACTTTGTAAGAAGGCTAATAGATGGTTAAAATACCCTTTAAAACCCTTGTGCAAGTATGTTAACACAGCTGAAAACCGTTTGGTTGATTAGAGAAGCTATAAACCTGACCTTCCTTTGAGCTTGTTGAGAATCTGGAGCATTACATTTGTTGGTTCAATTAAACTCTCAAAATGGCCAAAAAAAAAGAACTTTCTTGTGAAACTCGACAGTCTTCTTGTTCTTAGAAATGAAGGCTATTCCATGCGAAAAATTACCAAGAAACTGAAGAATTCATACAATGGTGTGTAGTACTCCCTTTAGAGGAGTGCACAAACAAGCTCTAACCAGAGAAGAAAGACAAGTGGGAGGCCCCGCTGCACAACTGAGCAACAAGACAAGTACATTAGAGTCTTTAGTTTGAAAAATTGACGCCTCACAGGTCCTCAACTGGCAGCTTCATTAAACAGTACACATTAAACGCCAGTGTCAACATCTACAGTGAAGAGGCGATTTGGGGATGCTGGCCTTCAGGGCAGATTGGCAAAACAAAAGCCAATATTCCTCTGTCCAATGTCTGTGTTCTTTTGCCCATATTAATCTTTTCCTTTCATTTAAGCCAGTCTTAAATATGGCTTTTGTTTTGCCAATCTGCCCTGAAAGCCAGCATCCCCAAATCGCCTCTTCACTGTAGATGTTGACACTGGCGTTTAATGTGTACTGTTTAATGAAGCTGCCAGTTGAGGACCTGTGAGGCGTCAATTTTTAAACTAAAGACTCTAATGTACTTGTCTTGTTGCTCAGTTGTGCAGCGGGGCCTCCCACTTGTCTTTCTTCTCTGGTTAGAGCTTGTTTGTGCACTCCTCTAAAGGGAGTACTACACACCATTGTATGAATTCTTCAGTTTCTTGTATATAGGAAAGATGTGTATCTTCGTACCGTGTTAGCCAGTAGATAGAAAAATATTTAGACTTGAGAGTCCTCAGTGGTTGATACCTTTTAATGGCTAACTGAAAAGATGGTAACAAATTGCAAGCTTTCGAGACTACGCAGGTCTCTTCATCAGGCAAAGACTAAAACAAAAACTGAAGAATCACATATTTATACACAAGAGGACACAGGAATAATGCAATAGGTAAGACAGGTGACGTGAAGCAGAACTGTCATTATGGCAGAAGGATGAACATAAATATGACTAGTTCATAGATAAGGAGTGAAAGTTTTATTACCCTCTGATTGGGGTCTGGTATTGTGTTGTGATGACCCTAAAAGGTCAGGGAAGCAGATTCCTTAATTGTTGTAGAAAGACAATAAAACTTCTGGTTTCACGAGGGTAATAAAACTTTCACTCCTTATCTATGAACTAGTCATATTTATGTTCATCCTTCTGCCATAATGACAGTTCTGCTTCACGTCACCTGTCTTACCTATTGCATTATTCCTGTGTCCTCTTGTGTATAAATATGTGATTCTTCAGTTTTTGTTTTAGTCTTTGCCTGATGAAGAGACCTGCGTAGTCTCGAAAGCTTGCAATTTGTTACCATCTTTTCAGTTAGCCATTAAAAGGTATCAACCACTGAGGACTCTCAAGTCTAAATATTTTTCAGTTTCTTGGTAATTTTTCGCATGGAATAGCCTTCATTTCTAAGAACAAGAATAGTCTGTCGAGTTTCACAAGAAAGTTCTTTTTTTTTTGGCCATTTTGAGAGTTTAATGGAACCAACAAATGTAATGCTCCAGATTGTCAACAAGCTCAAAGGAAGGTCAGGTTTATAGCTTCTCTAATCAACCAAACGGTTTTCAGCTGTGTTAACATACTTGCACAAGGGTTTTAAAGGGTATTTTAACCATCTATTAGCCTTCTTACACAGTTAGCGAACACAAAATACCATAAGTACACTGGAGTGATGGTTGTTGGAAATGGGCCTCTATACACCTATGAAGATATTGCATTACAAACTAGACGTTTGCCGCTAGAATAGTCATTTACCACATTAACACTGTATAGAGTGTATTTCTGAATCATTTAATGTTAGCTTCATTGGAAAAAAACTGCTTTTCTTTCAAAAATAAGGAAATTTCTAAGTGACCCTAAACTTTGACCGGTAGTGTAAATGCACATCATCAGTAATTAATGGCTTAATAGGGTTCTCCAAGAATCTGATAAAGTTGACTCAGTCAGGTAATTTAACTGCATCTCTTCCCAGTCACGTGACAGGATGGACTGCAGTCTGAGCAAACACTGTTCCCGAGCACTATGTAAGTATAGCTGAATCATAAATACACATATCTCAGTGAGCTGCCAAAACAGGGTTGTGACATGAAAAGAAATGTCTTTTCTTCCGCTGACTGACTGTGCACAGAGGTAAAAGGATGGAGAAAAAAACCTTTGTGCTGAGTCTTGAGCTGTGTTTCTTCAGGCTTCAACCAGTCCTGATTCGTGATTGGCAGACTGGTCAGGATTCTGGATTAGGTGAGTATATGATGTTTTTTGTTTTAAATAAAACTTGTGGTATGACTGTGGGGACATCATAAAGTATCTGGGCCCCCAATACAATGTGGGGATTACTGTTTGAGGTCTACTTTGGGGGCCCTCATTAAGTATGGGGGCCATTATACATTTTGGGGCTAATGTTGGGTGCCATTATACAGTTGAGGCTAATGTGGGGCCATTAAACTGTTTGGGGACTAATAAGGGGGCAATTATACAGTGTGTGAACTATTGTTGGGGCAATTATAGAGTGTACAGAGCTCTCATACTGTTGGTGGTCCTTTCCTACATTGTAGGGACATCTGTGGGGCATCATAAATTGTGGGGACCACTATACAGCAGAGGGGCTAATGTAGGGGCCATTATACAATGTAGGAAATAATGCAGGGCCACTATATAGCTTCAGGGCTACTGTGGGGGACATGATATAGTGTAGGGACTACTGTAGAGGCCATTATATAGTTTGGGGGCTGATATACAATGTGAGAGCTAATGTGGGCTCGCTATACAGTTTGAGGTCTACTGTGGGGGTCATTGTACAGCTTCAGGGCTGCTGTGGGGTTATTATGCTGTACTGTGGACATAATACTTTGTACAGAGGAGCTGTGAGGTCACCATATTTCTATAGAGAAGCTGTCGGGCCATTGTACTTTGTAGAGGGGAGCTGTGTGGGTATTATACTGTGCATAGAAGAGCTGTGTGGGCATTATACTGTGCATAGAAGAGCTGTGTGTGCATCATACTGTGTATAGTAGAGATGTGGGACCATCATACTGTGTATAGGGGAGCTGAGGGCCCATTTTACTGTATGTAGAGAGTTGTGGGGCCATTATACTGAGTATAGGAAAACTGTGGGCTTAATGTATTGTGTATTGGAGAGCTGTGGGCCCATCATACTGTGTGTAGGGGAGCTGTAGGCCCATCATAATGTGTATAGTGGAGCTGTGGGGACATTATACTGTATATAGTGGAGCTGTGGGGGCATTATACTGTGTATAAGAAAGCTGGGGTGTATTTTCCTGTGAATAGTTGAGCTGTGGGGCTTTAATACTCTGTATAGCTGAGATGTGGGCCCATCACACTATGTATATGGGAGCTGTACATTGAGTGGGTCAGGGAACATTATTAAATGTTAAGTGTCAACTTAAGAAGCATTATCGTTATAGGGCACTTTATAGGAGTACAGTGACCATCAAAGGTGCACAGGGAGCATTATTACTTTTTAGTGTAAAAATGTTGGAATTGTTTTCTAGGGCACTTTCACAGGGCATCAATATTTTCTAAGAGGCAATTTTACTATCTAGAAGGCACAAATTAGTAATATGTAAGGGGCATGGTGGTAGGCATTATTACATTGGGCAGTAAGAGGAGCCTGTTATTGTGCCAAACAGCAGGTGCAGTATTAGGGACACCTACGGCAGCAGCTCAGCATTAAGGTAGCAGTTGGATGAGGAGTTTGTACAGATTAGAAATAGATGGGGATGTTGCAGGAAATGTGAGAAGTCAAATGAGTCCTCATTGTAATCTCTGCAGATTAGAGTCATGCCTGGAGAAGTTGTCATGTTGTTCTGGGCAAGATGGAAAAGACAGGAAAAGTGAGCGAATCCATCAGAAAGAATGTCAACTGTAAGTCACCATCTATATCTGTGCTGTCATCAATTGTATGTTTTGCAGGACTGATGTCCAGCACTATATAGAAAAATATTTAGACTTGAGAGTCCTCAGTGGTTGATACCTTTTAATGGCTAACTGAAAAGATGGTAACAAATTGCAAGCTTTCGAGACTACTCAGGTCTCTTCATCAGGCTAAACTAATACAAAATCTGAAGAATCACATATTTATATACACAAAAGGACACAGGAATAATGCAATAGGTAAGACAAGTGACGTGAAGCAGAACTGTCATTATGGCAGAGGGATGAACATAAATATTGGAACAGTTCATAGATAAGGAGAGAAAGTTTTATTGCCCTCTGATTGAAGTCTGCTATTGTGTTTTGATGACACTAAAAGGTCAGAGAAGCAGATTCCTTAATTGATATAGAATCAGCAGATGCTGCTCAGCTTCGCCGTCGATCCCAATGCCTAGCCAATACCCGAGAGGCACAAGTAGTTACTCGGGTCTTTGCTCATAGTAGCCTTAAACCTAGGTTACAGAACAGGAAAAGGCTGTTGTAAGCCTAAGTACAGAAATGCCTGCACTGAGCATGTCTGTGACATGGCAAACCATGATTGGTGGTTAATGTCAGCTGATCCTCTGACCTGGCACCGCCTGATTGGTCACGGATGACATCACCGATGATGCGATTAACGAGATGGCTGGGGGCGGAGCTTAGCCCTTAAATAGCTTGTCTGTCCGCGGCGCTGTGCGGTCAGATCATACTAATATAGGCAGTGCTCTTTTGTGGAGGTGCCAGAATCTGGGCTCCTTCTGCACTCTAAGCTTTGCTCTCTGGGACCTGCCAATGCCAGAGTACGCTCGGCTAATTAGCACAGGTCCCTCAGGCAGGTTTAGCTTATGCCAGGCAGGTAGCCAATGTGGCATAGTCTTGCTACAAATATAAGGTAGCTATACACCCTGAGCAGACGGTGGGGCATGTAACCTGTAGCCAATGTGGCGCAGTCTTGCTACGAATATAGGGTAGCTAGACACCCTAAGCAGACTGCGGGGCGCGTAACCTGGGCATCACCTGCCAAGCTGAACAGAGAGTTGCTCAGTCCAGTCTCACGCTGGCTGGTAGCACGTACGTCTGGCGTTAGTCGCACGCACTTCCCAGCGTCTGGCACGTAGCTTCTGTGCAGTTAACAGGGCTACGTCTATACCAGTTTACAGCACATAGTGCAAACCTAATATCTGGCAAGTGGCTTCTGTGCCATTAACAGAGCTACATCTACGCCAGTGTATAGCACATCTCCCGTGACGTTAACGGAGATAGTGCCAATTCTACATCTCCCCTAGTATGAAGTAACACAGGCGAGATCTAATGTTAGATTTCTGTTGTCAGTTTGACCCTCATACTCTAGGGGTGTTCGGCAGCAGTGACTATAAACTGCATAGCGGACCCCGTGTTCGGTTGCAATCCATTATACAATAAAGTTGTTGCAACCAACCGAGTACATAACATTGTATTTGTCAAACATTGAAAACATAGATGCACTTTGCTATTCTCAGTTTATTTGGGGGTTTTGTCATGTATTTGCTCTTTAAGTGTATATTAACACATGGATTAATTGCAGCGTTTCATCTGCTCATTTTACACAGTGTATTTGATGCATAAAATACACGTTCATGAAATCCTGAATTCATGTACATGCTGCTATTTTACGTCCCTATTTGAAACTATGTTATCTTTTTGCCAAAACACAACATGTCAATTCAATCAGTGTTTTTGCAGTGTTTTTCACCCAGTCAAACAAGTGGGGGGAAAAGTACTGAAAAAATCAACATAAAAACACATGAAAAAGTCATTAAAATACATGTAAGGGAATGTCAGTAATTGTTGTGAATCCTCTGGATTCTGAGTTGGGGCTCCCTCTGGTGGCTGTTAATATTAATGAAGCTGCCTTGCCGGACAGAGCCCCTTCAGCTGAGGATCCAGCTGTGGACGATTGGCAATCTGGGAGTGATGACTGGGGAGATTTAAGGGAGTAACCTATGAAGGTTGCATCTCCAAAATTTAAGCCAAGGTTCATTGGACCTTGTAAGATCTTGGAAATTCTTAATCCCGTTTCCTTCCGTTTAGCTCTTCCAGGGACCTTTAAGATTCACAACGTCTTCCACAAATCTTTATTGAAAAGGTTTGCTGAGCCAGTGGTTCCTATGGTTGCGCCCCATGAGCCTGTGTTGGTTGAGGGCAAACTGGAGTATGAAGTGGAGAACATATTGGATTCTCGTGTGGCTAGACGGAGACTCCAGTATTTGGTTAAGTGTAAAGGTTATGGTCAGGAGGATAATTCTTGGGTGTTTGCTTCTGATTGGCATTGAACCAGGATCAGGAAACAGCAAGTTATATTGTCAGAAATTCCGAAAATGGGCAGTTCATACTAAATGGAGCGATGATGCACTAGCGGCTCTTTTTCGGAAAGGGCAGGCAGAGACCGTAAAAGATTTCATGGTGGTATTTCCTGTCCCCTCGGGGCTCAACGATTCTATGTCATTAGCTATTCAAATTGACTGACGCTTGCGTGAACGTAAAATATGCGAGAGGTTGTGTTGCCTTTCGAGCGGACCCCAGAGCCCATGCAGTGTGATGGGGTTGTTTCTGGGGCTCAGCTTTGAGAATTTTGGAAGCGTAATAAGTTGTGTTTTTATTGTGGAGATGCTTCTCATACTATTTCCATCTGCCTTATGCGGGGAAGACGCTTTTTGCGCTCATTTGTTTTGAGCAATGTACAGTCTAAATTTCTCTTGACTGTTACCTTGATCTGCTCCTGTCCACATTTTCTGCTCAGGCTTTTGTGGATTCATGAGCAGCCCTGAACCTGATGGATTTTGATTTTGCCAAACGTTGTGGTTTTCCCATGGTACCCCTGCTGACACCTATTACTTTGCTGGGCATTGATTCAACCCCTTTGGCAGAGAATAAACCCCAGTTTTGGACCCTGGTGATAATGCGGGTAGCCCCGGACCACCAAGAGAATTGTAAATTTTTAGTTTTGCATAATTTGCATGACATTATTGTGCTGGGTTTTCCTTGGGTGCAGACCCATAATCCTGTTTTGGATTGGAAGTCTGTGTCTGTGGCCAGTTGGGGTTGTCAATGTGTTCATGGTGACACTCCTGTGTTTTCTACCTCTCCCCAACCTCAGGAGATCCTCGGCTGTTTGCTGATTATTCTGATGTGTTTAGTGAAAGTAAGTCTGCGTCCTTGCCTCCTCATAGAGTTATGATTGTGCGATTGAGTTGGTGCCCGGTTGTAAATCTCCCAAGGGTCGGCTCTTCAATTTGTCTGTACCTGAGCATGATGCTATGCGATCTTATATCAAAAAGTCATTGGAGAAGGGTCTTATTAGACAGTCCTCTTCACCCTTGGGTGCTGGCTTTTTCTTTGTAGCCAAAAAGGATGGTTCATTGAGACCATGTATTGACTATCGTCTCCTTAATAAGATCACTGTTAAATATCAGGATCTGCTAGCCCCGATTTCTGATTTATTCTCCCGAGTGAAAGGTGCTAGTTGGTTTATCAAGCATGACCTTAGGGGGGTGTATAATCTTATTCGCATTAAGCACGGGGATGAATGGAAGACGATGTTTAATACCCCTGAGGGGCATTTTGAGTACCTAATGATGTCTTTTGGACTCACTAATGCCCCTTCCATCTTCCAATCTTTCATGAACGATATTTTTGGGATTTTGAGGATAAGTTTCTGATCGTCTATTTGGACGATATTTTGATTTTTTTCTAATGACTGGGATTCTCATATCGAGCATGTTCGGATGGTGTTCCGCATTTTGAGAGAAAATGATTTATATAAGGGATCAAAATGTCTCTTTGGCGTACAATACAGAAGGTTTCGTTTTTGGGATTCATTCTATCTCCGTCTGCTATTGAAATGGACCCAGTCAAGGTTCAGGCCATTTCTGATTGGTTTCAGCCCACTTTATTGAAGACTCTTCAGAGATTTTTGGGTTTTGCTAATTTTTACAGTAAATTTATAAGTCATGTTTCTGGTATTGTGAAACCACTGACTGATTTGACCAAAAAAGGCTCTGATGTGGTAAATTGGTCTCCAGAGGCAGTTTTGGCTTTTCAGGAGCTTAAGCGGAGATTCACTTCTGCTCCGGTTCTGCGGCAACCTGATGTTTCCCTCCCATTTCAGGTGGAAATAGATGCTTCTGAGATTGGGGCAGGAGCCGTTTTGTCCCAAAAGGATCCTGTAACCTCTAAGATTAACCCTTGTGCCTTCTTCTCCTGAAAGTTTTCCCTAGCTAAACGTAATTATGACGTTAGGAATCGGGAATTATTGGCTATGAAGTGGGCGTTCGAAAAGTGGAGTCATTGGTTAGAGGGAGCTAAACATCAAGTTGTGGTCCTCACTGACCACAAAAACTAGATCTATCTCGAATCAGCCAAGCGATTGAATCCTAGACAGGCCAGGTGGGCCTTGTTTTTCTCGCGTTTTAACTTTGTGGTCTCCTTTCTCCCGGGTACTAAGAATCTTAAGGCGGATGCCCTCTCTAGGAGTTTCCTTGCGGATTCTCTTGATGTGACTGAGCCTACGGCCATTCTGAAGGAGGGTGTGGTTCTTTCCGCTTTCTCACCCGATTTGAGACTGGCACTGGAGCAATTTTAGGGGGACAAACCTGAACGTTGCCCTGCGGGGAAATTGTACAGTCATGTCCAAAAGTTTTGAGAATGACACAAATATTATATTTTCACATGATCTGCTGCCCTCTGGTTTTTATGTGTGTTTGACAGATGTTTTTATCACAGACAGAAATATAATAATTGCAAACATATGAGTAACAAAACTTATATTGACAGTTAGAATGAGTTAATGCAGCAAGTCAATATTTGCAGTGTTGACCCTTCTTCTTCAGGACCTCTGCAATTCTCCCTGGCATGCTCTCAATCAACTTCTGGACCAAATCCTGACTGATAGCAGTCCATTCTTGCACAATCAATGCTTTCATTTTGTCAGCATTTTTAGGTTTTTGTTTGTCCACCCGTCTCTTGATGATTGACCACAAGTTCTCAATGAGATTAAGATCTGGGGAGTTTCCAGGCCATGGACCCAAAATCTCTATGTTTTGTTCCCTGAGCCATTTAGTTATCACCTTTGCTTTATGGCAAGGTGCTCCATCATGCTGGAAAAGGCATTGTTGATCGCCAAACTGCTCTTGGAGGGTTGGGAGAAGTTGCTCTTGGAGGACATTCTGGTACCATTCTTTATTTATGGCTGTGTTTTTAGGCAAGACTGTGAGAGAGCCGATTCCCTTGGCTGAGAAGCAACCCCACACATGAATGGTTTCAGGATGCTTAACAGTTGGCATGAGACAAGACTGGTGGTAGCGCTCACCTTGTCTTCTCCGAATGAGGCGTTTTCCTGATGTCCCAAACAATCGAAAAGGGGATTCATCAGAGAAAATAACTTTACCCCAGTCCTCAGCAGACCACTGCCTGTACCTTTTGCAGAATATCAGTCTGTCCATGATGTTTTTTCTGGAGAGAAGTGGCTTCTTTGCTGCCCTCCTTGAGACCAGGCCTTGCTCCAAGAGTCTCCGCCTCACAGTGCATGCAGATGCACTCACACCTGCCTGCTGCCATTCCTGAGCAAGCTCTGCACTGCTGGTAGCCTGATCCTGCAGCTGAAACACTTTTAAGAGACGGTCCTGGCGCTTGCTGGTCTTTCTTGGGCGCCCTGAAGCCTTTTGGCAACAATGGAACCTCTCTCCTTGAAGTTCTTGATGATGCGATAGATTGTTGACTGAGGTGCAATCTTTCTAGCTGCGATACTCTTCCCTGTTAGGCCATTTTTGTGCATTGCAATGATGACTGCACGTGTTTCTTTAGAGATAACCATGCTTAACAGAAGAGAAACAATGATGCCAAGCACCTGCCTACTTTTAAAGTGTCCAGTGGTGTCATTCTTACTTAATCATGACAGATTGATTTCCAGTCATGTCCTCATCAACACCCACACCTGTGTTAATGGAGCAATCACTGAAAAGAGGTTAGCTGGTCCTTTTAAGGCAGGGCTGCAATGATGTTGAAATGTGTTTTGGGGGATAAAGTTCAATTTCTAGGCAAATATTGACTTTGCAAGTAATTGCTGTTAAGCTGATCACTCTTTATAACATTCTGGAGTATATGCAAATTGCCATTAGAAAAAGTGAAGAAGTAGACTTTGTAAAAATTAATATTTGTGTCATTCTCAAAACTTTTGGCCATGACTGTATATCCCAGACCAATGAAAGAAGAAAGTTATGTCTGAAGTTCATTGCTCTGCTGGCTGTTCATCCTGTTATTTTTGGTTCTAGAGATTTGGTGAGTCGGTCCTTCTGGTGGCCTACTTTATCTCGTGATGTCAGGAATTTTGTGCAGTCCTGTGGGACTTGTTCTCGGTCCAAACCTTGCTCTCGCTCTAGTGAATTGTTATGCCATTGCCTGTGCCCAGGAGGCCATGGACCCATATCTCTATGGATTTTATTTCCGACCTCCCTGTCTCTCAGAGAATGACCGTGATCTGTGATAGATTTTCCAAGATGATCCATCTTGTGCCACTGCCGAAGTTGCCATCCTCTTCCGAGTTGGTGCGCTTGTTTTTTCAGCAGGTGGTTCGGTTGCACAGCATTCTGGAGAACATTGTGTCTGACATTGGAGTCCTATTTGTTTCCAAATTTTGGAGGACTTTTTTTATAAACTGGGAGTTCAGCTGTCTTTCTCCTCTGCGTTTCACCCTCAGACCAATGGGCAGACTGAGAGAACAAACCAGACTTTGGAAATTTAATTGAGATGTTTTGTGTCTGCTGATCAAGATGACTGGGTCACTTTTTTGCCTTTGGCTGAATTTGCTCTAAATAATAGGGCTAGTTCTGCCACTTTGATGTCCCCTTTTATTTCTGCAATTTCGGGTTTCATCCTCAGTTTTCTTCAGGGCAGGTGGAGACTTCTGTCTGTCCGGGTGCTGACTCTATGGTAGAGAGAATGCAGCAGATTTGGGATCAAGTAGTGGATAAGTTGTCTCTCTCTCAGGAGAAGGCCCAACGGTTTGCCAACCGGCATAGGACTGATGGTCCTCGGTTTAAAGTGGGTGACATGGTTTGGTTGTCCTCAAGAAATATCTCTATGAAGGTTGCATCTCCAAAATTTAAACAAAGGTTCATTGGACCTTATAAGATCTTGGAAATTCTTAATCCCGTTTCCTTCCGTTTAGCTCTTCCAGGGACCTTTAAGATTCACAACGTCTTCCACAAATCTTTATTGAAAAGGTTTGCTGAGCCAGTGGTTCCTATGGCTGCGCCCCCTTAGCCTGAGTTGGTTGAGGGCAATCTGGAGTATGAAGTGGAGAAGATACTGGATTCTCGTGTGGCTAGACGGAGACTCCAGTACTTGGTTAAGTGGAAAGGTTATGGTCAGGAGGACAATTCTTGGGTGTTTGCTTCTGACATTCATGCTGAGAGATTGTTTCGCGCCTTTCACCGGGCTCATCCTGATCAGCCTGGTGGGGCAGGTGAGGGTTCGGTGACCCCTCCTCAAGGGGGGGTACTGTTGTGAATCCTCTGGATTCTCAGTTGGGGCTCCCTCTGGTGGCTGTTGATATTAATGAAGTTGCCTTGACGAACAGAGCCCCTTCAGCTGAGATCAGATCAGCCGAATAGTTAGACCTTTCGTGCTGCAGCCAATTTCTGTTTTTGTGTTTCCATTTTTTCTTCCCCTACTTAACGGAGCCATAACTTTTTTATTTTTCTGCTAACATACCATATTTAAGGGCTTATTTTTTGAGAGATTAGTTGAACTTTTGAATGACACTTTAATTTTGCCACATAGTGTAAATGGGAAAAAAATTCCAAGTGCTGTGAAATTGTGAAAAAAATCAATTCTGACATTGTTTTTTTGGGAATTGCCTTTACTGTGTACATTTTGTGGTAAAAAATTATCATGCAGTATGATTCTGCTCATCAATGCGATTACGACGATACCAAACAAGTCCATTTTTTCAATTATTTTAGTGGTGAAAATATTTGAGGCGTTGTGTCTTCATTTTCCGAGATGCATATCATTTTTATTTTTCAGCCTATGCAGCTCTGTGATAGCTTATATTTTGCAGGGCGAGACATTGTTTTTATTAGTACTATTTTGGGATAGATGTGATAGTTATATATACTGCTCAAAAAATTAAGGGGAACACTTAAACAACACAATATAACTCCAAGTCAATTACACTTCTGGGAAATCAACCTGTCCAGTTATGAAGCAACACCGATTGTGAATCAATTTTTCCTGCTGTTGTGCAAATGGAACAGGTAGAAATGATCGGCAATTAGGAAGACACCCCCTATAAAGGAGTGGTTCTGCTGGTGTGGACCACAGACCATTTCTCTTTTCTCATCCTTTTTGGCTGTTGCTTTGGTCACTTTTGCATTTTGTTATTGCTCTCATCCTTAGAGGTACTGTACAGTAGCATGAGGCAGTGTCTACAACCCACAGAAGTTGCTCAGATAGTGTAGCTTATTCAGGATGGCACATTAATGCAAGCTGTGGCAAGAAGGGTAGCTGTGTCTGTCAGCATAGTGTCCAATTCCTGCAAGATGAAGGCATTGAAGCTATGGACTGGCCCGCCCATTTCCCAGACCTGAATCCGATTGAACACATCTCGGACATCATGTCTCCCTCCATCCACCAATGTCACATTGCACCACAGACTGTCCTGGAGTTGGCGGATGCTTTGGTCCAGGTCTGGGAGGAGATTCCTCAGGGGACCATCTGCCGCCTCATCAGGAGCATGCCCAGGCGTTGTAGGGAGGTCATACAGGCATGTGGAGGCCACACACACTACTGAGCATCATTTTTACTTGTTTCCACTTTAATTTTGTCTTGTTTTGATTTTCATTTTGACTTGTTTCCACTTTCATTTTAGGGTTCTCTCCAAATACAGGCCTCCATTGGTTCGAAAATTTGATTTCCATTGATGATTTTTGTGTGATTTTGTTGTCAGCACATTCAACTTTGTACAGACCAAAATATTTACTGAGAATATTTCATTCATTTAGATCAAGTATGTGTTATTTGAGTGTTCCCTTTATTTTTTGAGCAGTGTATATACACTGTGTGCAGAATTATTAGGCAAATAAGTATTTTGATCACATCATCCTTTTTATACATGTTGTCCTACTCCAAGCTGTATAGGCTTGAAAGCAAACTGCCAATTTTGTAAACCAGGTGATTTGCATCTCTGTAATGAGGAGGGGTGTGGTCTAATGACATCAACACCCTATATAAGGTGTGCTTAATTATTAGGCGACTTCCTTTCCTTTGGCAAAATGGGTCAGAAGAGAAATTTGACGGACTCTGAAAAGTCAAAAATTGTGAGATGTCTTGCAGAGGGATGCAGCAGTCTTGAAATTGCCAAACTTTTGAAGCGTGAACACCAAACAATCAAGCGTTTCATGGCAAATAGCCAACAGGGTCGCAAGAAGCGTGTTGATAAAAAAAGGCGCAAATTAACTGCCCATGAATTGAGGAAAGTCAAGCGTGAAGCTGCCAAGATGCCATATTTCAGAGCTGCAACGTTACTGGAGTATCAAAATGCACAAGGTGTGCCATACTCAGGGACATGGCCAAGGTAAGGAAGGCTGAAAAACGGCCACTTTGAACAAGAAACATAAGATAAAACGTCAAGACTGGCCAAGAAATATCTTAAGACTGATTTTTCTAAGGTTTTATGGACTGATGAAATGAGAGTGACTCTTGATGGGCCAGATGGATGGGCCTGAGGCTGGATCAGTAAAGGGTAGAGAGCTCCACTCCGACTCAGACCCCAGCAAGGTGGAGGTGAGGTACTGGTATGGGCTGGTATCATCAAAGATGAACTTGAGGGACCTTTTCGGGTTGAGGATGGAGTGAAGCTCAACTCCCAGACCTGCTGCCAGTTTCTGGAAGACACCTTCTTCAAGCAGTGGTACAGGGAGAAGTCGGTATCGTTCAAGAAAAAATGATTTTCATGCAGGACAATGCTCCATCACATGCATCCAAATACTCCACAGCGTGACTGGTCAGTAAAGGTCTAAAAGAAGAAAAAATAATGACATGGCCTCTTGTTCAACTGACCTGAACCCCATAGAGAACCTGTGGTCCCTCATAAAATGTGAGCTCTACAGGGAGGGAAAACAGTACACCTCTAGGAACAGTGTCTGGGAGGCTATGGTGGCTGTTGCACGCAATGTTGATCGTAAACAGATCAAGCAACTGACAGAATCTATGGATGGAAGGTTTCTGCGTGTCATCGTAAAGAAAGGTGGCTATATTGGTCACTGATAGTGTTGAGCGATACGATACTGCAAATATCGGGTATCGGCCGATATTAGCTGTATCGGGCTTTCGATTCCGAGTACCGATATTTTCGTCATATCGGATACCGGAATCGGATTTGTCACTGTCACTGTGAGTGTCCGTCGGTCGGGTCTGTCAGGAGTCAGCGGCACTTACCTGGCAGAAGATCTCCGGCGGTCACGTCCTGGACTGCTTGATGGCCGCCATTATCTTCTCCCTGGCGGTCACATGCAGTTTTTCGCGATACCTGCAGTGACTGCAGGGTAATCCCGGCCGTAAACCAGTCCGATACGTCAACGCCGGGGAAGCAGGTAATCAGCTGTGCTGCGCCGGGATGACAGGCTCTGCCTGTCATTCTGATGTAGCAGAGCTGGATCGTCGTGGAACACTCGTTACTATGGACTGCGTCGGACAGGTGGTATACTGCTGTTTTTTTTTTTCATTTTTTTACAGGAGATCGATAGCGTCGCAGGATGAGACTGTAATAAAAGTAATGAAAACTGTGTTGTGTTTTTTATTAAATTAAAACATTTTTTTATGAACATTCACCCGTCCGGGTACATCAACAATTTAACTATTTACATACAGGGACCCTGTCCGGGTTATTTATAATTCTTTGGCAGGGGTGTTCCAGGTACCACCTGGTACTCTTCTGATGCTTGCCAAACATCCGAGACACCAAGGACCACCAGGACCTGATGACGTCGTGTGGCCTGTACAGTCAAGTCGTGACCCGCTATCTGTGTCTGTGTGGCCACCTCTTTCATCTCCCTCCAGGTCTGGAGCCCTATGTCCCGGACTGAACGAACCCCAGGGGGCCTAACAGGCGCCGGGTACGGGCCAGCTATAGTTATCATGTCCATAGCTGGGGCTGCTGAGGAGACCACTGAGGGAGGCTGGGGAGATTTACGGCGTGGGGTGGGCACTTGTGCAGAGGCCTGGATGTGGGAGGCTGAAGGCTCCGAGGGTCTCACAGGTTCCTGACACTCTGGGGAGTAGGGGTCGCACCTGGTAACATTTAGGGCGTACCATCCATTGTAACCCAGTGTCGGGTGTAAGTCACCAAGTCTCCTGGCAACAGGTCCCTCCCCGGGTGTCCTTCTGGGAGGTGAGTCTCCACGTCCCGCCGGGTCACAAACACTTCTAAATAAAGTCCAGGCTCCTGGATGAAGCCCCAACCACCTTTCAATTTAAAGCTCCGTACTGCACCCTTACGCCGCGGCTCCCACAGGGTTCCTTTATCTTTTCTCATCCGGTCCTTATCTGCCCGGTCCTTCTCCAGGTTACGTTGCCGAAGCTTTTGGGATTCTCGCTGCTCCCTTTGTCGCTCTGCTTCCCGCTCCCAACGTCTCCACTCTTCCTCCTGACGCCGGTTGTAATTCTCCTCCACCAGCATCTCATGTCTCCACCATCAAACTGCAGCTTACGATGTCCGGTTTGCGGCAGCTCTCCTGGCGCCCGACATTCCTGGCGGCGCTCACCTGCGGAGGAAGCAGCCGGCTCTCGAACAGATGACAGTCGGGGCTCCGGTACAGACAGGTAGACCTCTGGTGCCTGCGCGGCCTCCTCCATGAGGACGGGTGTCGCTTCTTCTGTCTCAGCGACGGGGGCAGACAGCGGGATCTGGGGTGCTGCCGGTGCAGAGTTTTTTGCAGGAACGGGTGCCTCCACTGCGACAACGTCAACCGGATCACATTGCAAGGGCTGGGATGCCCGCACGGACTCCTCTACTAGAACGGGTGCCTCACCTTCCGGTACAGACACTTCAGGTAAGAGGGATTGGCGCCGCTCCAAGTTTAGTTTTAGGGCACGCCAGCTGGCTTCCATCCTGGCGACCTCCTCCCGGTGCCGGGCCAGGCCTCTTAGGGTATCCTCCGCTTCTTGCAGCGTAGGAGGGTTTCCAGGCCGGGTGCCCAACGGTGGTTCCGTGGCGATCGGGTCGCTTCCGTGGGGGGAGAGCTCTGACTGCTCCATCCCTTCACACTTCTGCTCGTGTCCATTAGCCATCTCTGCCAAGTCACATGTGTCATTAGCATCTGGAGAGGGCCCCTCTTTTGTAGTGAGGCGGGACCTTCGTGTTAGTTTCCGCACACTGAGGAGGATGAGGAGGCGGAACTGAAGAGCTGTGGGGCACGATCTTACATTGCAGTACCATTTAGAGTGGTCGGCCATCGTTTTCGCGCCACTGAGTGAGTGTACACCCACGAAGAGCACGCCCTTCTTCTTCACCAGTGCCTCGTCGTGACGCAGATATGGCGGAAAAATGGCAAATACATTCTCTGATGATTTTAGCAATTCTCAAGCACAAAACCAGTTCAATTCAGGCACACAGGACTCGCTTATAGCGAGCTACAGAATCCTGCTCGTGACGCCCAAGTTGAGTCGCACAGAGCCAGAGGTTTTGGGGGTACTCAGCACCGAGCCCGTCGACTTCTATGGGGTATGTCACGGCTTTACCCGGCAATTGAATCAGAGTCTATTTTACTATGTAGAAGTGTATAAACTATAAATATATGTATATATATATGTCACAATGACATGTATATATATATATATATATATAATATGTATTCTATGTGTGTATATTTTGTGTTTACAACGAAAGAAAGGGTTTTTTTTGTTGCAATATTTTGTTCCCATAGACTTACATGGGACTTACGTGTTTCGGAATCGGATATCGACGATATTTAGTGATATCGGCGATACCATTCCGATACGATATTTTTAGATATCGAGCAGTATCGCTCAACACTAGTCACTGATTTTGTTTTGTTTTTGACTGTCAAAAATGTTTATTTCTAAAGTTTGTGTTGTTATATTGGTTTACCTGGTGAAAATATACAAGTGAGATGGGTATATATTTGGTTTTTATTAAGTTGCCTAATAATTCTGCACAGTAATAGTTACCTGCAAAAACAAACATCCTCCTAAGATAGCCAAATCTAAAAAAAAACCCACTCCAACTTCCAAAAATATTAAGCTTTGATAATTATGAGTGTTTTGGGTTGATTGAGAACATAGTTGTTGTACAATAATTAACAGAATCCTCTCAAATACAACTTGCCTAATAATTCTGCACACAGTGTATATGTATATGTAATGTGTATATATATATATATATATATATATATAATATATATATATATATATTATTTTCAATGTGGGGAAGGGTGAGTGATTTGAAAATTTAGAGTTTTTTATTTCTTTCATTTTTTAAAAAATTTCTCTGCTTTTTACTGATTTTGTTAGCACCCTTAAAAGACTTGAAGATACAATCGTCCAATCATTTGTGCTATATGCAGTGATGCAACAGAAATCACAGTCTCCTTTGAAGTCTGGCCACAAGCAAGGTTTTGAAGGAGCTCCATAATGACATGTCTTGACAACCCATTGGTGACCCGTGATCACATCACAGGTGCACCAATGGGCCGAGTTAATGATGTCAGAGATTGACAACAGCATTTAACAAGTTAACAATCACATGCTCCACCAGAGATTTTTAGCAGCTGGTCTTGGATGTAATGCATGAGTCATCACCTGCAGGGTATGGGGATGGCTAGCTGTGTGAGCCCGCTCCAGACACCCGCTTCCAATATATACTGTATATATAAGGTGGATGTCAAGGTTAAAGGGAATCTGTCAGTAGGATCAACCCTCCTAAGTTGTCAGTATGAGCATGTAGGTCATGGTAAGCTGAATAAAATGATACCTTGATATATGCAATTGTTTTCTTATTCCAGAGAAACCCAATTTTTTCTTCTATGTAAATTAACTGTTTAGGATTATGGGCTGGACACTGGACACTGGACACCCGCTGTCTTGGGATTATATTTGACACAGAACTTTCTTTTATTCCATATATATCTAATCGCTTACTTGCTCATGTGACCTAGATCTTAAAAACATGTCCTTGAATCTGACCTTTTCTCTCCTTTGAAACTGCTAAAACTCTTACTGTAGCTATTATTCATTCTTGTCTGGACTACTGCAACTCTTTTCTGATCGGTCTCCCTCTAACCAAACTTTCTCATCTCAAATCTGTCCTAAATGTGGCAGCCGGGGTTGCAATTCTGTCCAGCCGCTTCACCCATGTCTCCACTTTGTGCCAGTTATTACACTGGTTGCACATTAGTTACAGGGTCCAATATATTATTATTTATTTATTTATATAGTGCCATTAATTCCATGGTGCTGTACATGAGAAGGGGTTACATACAAAGTTATAGATATCGTTTACAGTAAACAAATTTACAATGACAGACTGGTACAGAGGAGAGAGGACACTGTACATGCGGACTTACATTCTACGGGCTTACATTTACAATATAAACTTATCTCTCTCACCCACAAAGCTCTCCACAGTTCTGAACCAACCTATATCTCCTCCCTCATTTCTGTCAATCGCCCTACAAGTGCCCTTCATTCTGCAACTGAGCTAAGACTAACATCATCCATAATCCAAACCTCGCACCTCCGTCTACAAGACTTCTTTCGTGCTGCACCAGTTCTCTGGAATGCAGTACCCCAGATGATGCGACTGATACCTATCCCCCATGTTTTCAAGTGTGCTTTAAAAACCCATCTCTAGAAAGAAGCCTATCATCTCAAATCACTAACCTAACTCTTCCCTGTTCCCTCCTTCTTAATGTTATTCAGAATCTGCTCCCTCCTATTCATCTGTCTCCACATCCTCATGTACACGATAACTGCACTTGATAATTGCACTTAAACAAATTGACTGATCATGCAGCTTTATATGAAAATCCATATTTATTATACGGTAATTGCTGGACCTGAAATAACAAAAACTTTTCACCTATTGTCCTTGTAGATCCTAAGCTTGGGAGCAGGACTCTCACTCCTCCTGTAACTGTTTTACCTTGTACTGGCTTTGTTGTCTGTATATGTCACTGTTTAATTGTAAAGTGCTACGGAAATGATTGGCACTAATAAATAAAATTATTTTTATTTATTATTATTATTTTACTTGTTAGTGTCAAAAGTATTTCCACCTGTGTAAAATCGTAACTGTCTGGTCTGCCATTGGCTGCCTCTTTTATAATGATATTTATTTATAAAGGCAGTTATCTTTCCGTTAAAGCTTTGAACTTAAAAAAAAGTGTGATCTTTAGAAAAAAAGACTCCCCTGTGTTTTAGCTAATAATAATGAATCACTTTGGGCATTAGCTTTATAACAATTGCAAGATTGTAACATGTAATTTTCAGCTTACCACATAAGGTAGATAATTTTACTTCCTTTGGTGCTCACGCTATTGCTGTGATCATATTTCAAAGATTAGCTCTCAGATTTTATCATTTTCCATTGTAGTTTCTAAAACACATCAGGGGTTTTTTGGAATTTGTGTGAATGAGTGATTAAAATGATTTACATAGTGTATTATGGGCACCAATTTGTTGCTAGGTTTCCAGATCCCACAAAAACATAAATTATAATATCACAGGTCTACAGTATAGCTCAAAGTAATTGCACACATCCCAAAATGACACACATCCAAACTTATGTTACAAAAGATTAAATTATAATTTGCCATGTTCTCAGAATCTCCCAAAAAATTTGATTTGTGGTGAATAAAATTGCAATACTGAAAAACGTCTAATTTCCTGAAAAAATGTGTTTAACACTCTGAGGTCTCCTAAGACTGTATTGAACCCCTTTTAATCTCAAACTATTAATGTCCAAGTGACCTCAACCAGTCTGGCTAAGGGAAAATGAATAGAGTGGTGTGCCATGTATGAAAAATGAAAAAAATGCTGTTAGTGAGGTGCTATTACTGCAATATATAATTGATCAATCAATTCAGTCACAATGACTATACAGGTACAGCACCTCCCTATAGCACTTGAATGTTTAGATTACTATTCACAAACTGACACTACCACACCCATTTTCAATGTGGTTCTTCACATTGCATTAGTATGCCACAATCAGATTTAGGCCTTTTTCTTTTCAATGAGATGAGCGCTCTGAAGTCCTTTTCCTATGCTAGACTGACCTTTATCTTTTATAGTGGCTTTAATAGTTTACATGTAGGAAAAATGTAGAAATCCAGCAAAAGTATCCTTAAAATAACATCTATATTGATGAGCCATTACAAAATTCAGCGTGGAGCGGCATGTGCTTTTCTGGCAGAATGTCCTTAATCCTTGCAATGATTGTTTCATGAGTTAGCTTATTTTTTCTTTTATTGCTTTAATAGTTCCCCTTAAACCATGTGATACAGTTTTCAACAGTGGGTGAAATGGTACGGACTGCGGAGCAATTTTTTTTGCACAATTGTCATAAATCGAATCACAAATTGATTGAACTTGTGGGGACAAAAGAATTTCAGTAAAGCCAACTCAAATTCAAACATCAGCAGATTGATCTGCTCATCAGATTCATGTTACTCGAGCCACTCACAACATCAATCAGAATCTGGCTGCATAATTGCAATATCATGCCAAAAAGTTTACTTTGAAAAGCCAGCTGGGAATCATGAGTCCTGGCTGACTAGTCATAGGGAGTTGAAGTACTCAGGTCATGGAGAAGCCAGCTGAGGACCTGCCAAGACACCTACACCCCAGTCAGCTTTTCAAAGTTTGTGGACTTTAAAAAACTGCACCATTCAGATTAACACAGCCAGAATTCTGATTACTGCTGCCCGTGGTAATACATATCGCACAAGAAAAAATGCATCGCGGCCTTTCACGCTCTAATGAAGATTGCAGCAGCTAGAGAGTGGGCTAATGACTTCAGGGGTAGCCAAATGTGCTTCCCCATAATGCACTTCAGCTATTAAATCTCATTGTCTACCTCAACCGATCAGATGGGACTAGCAAAGAATGAATAAAAAGTGAGTGCCAGCCAAGCTGAGCTATTTCAGGATATTGCAGCATTGTGATATGATGTCAGAACATCCGTGGTTCGGGCAGCATAATTATGATGGCATGTTTCCTTTCACCCTTTCTACTTCCCGACTGAGCATTTTTTTTTTCATTTTTGCACTTTTGATTTGATTTTCAGGACTTTTTATCATTTTGAATGACATAATCTATTTTACCATGTGATGAACTGGAAAATGGAAAACAATTTCCAAGTGCGGCAAAAATACTAAAAATGCAATTCCACAATTGTTTTTTAGGTTTTTATGCCAAAATAAATACGGCAATATGATTTTCACAGTGAGTGAGATTACAGTGATACCAAACCTGCATTTTTTTTGCTTTTAAGTGGCGATGAAAAATGTAAAAAAAAATGGTTGTTGCCAATTTCTGAGGCCCATAACATTTTCATTTTTCAGTCAATAGAGATGTGTCAGGGCTTGTTTTTTGTGGGCGAAGCAGATGTTTTTATTTATTCCATTATAGGGTAGATTCAACAGTTTAATCTCTTTTTATTCCATTTTTTATTTGCTTTCCCAATGCTGAGTTTATATATTATTTTTTAATAGATCGGACTTTTACTGTCGTGAAGATACCAAATATGTGTATTTTTATATATTATTTAATTCCTTTGGTTTTAATGGTGGAAAAAAGAATTGAGTCAAACTTTCATTTATTTTTTAATCATTTATTTAGTTTTTTCATATTTTTCAAAACATTAACTTTTCACTGTATTTGATAGTCGCCTCAGTAAACTTGAACCTGTGACTGTCCGTTGTCTTGTATTATACGTAGCAAACAGCAATACCAAAGTATTGCCATTTTTGGCAAAAATAAAAAATCACAGTCTCCATTGAAAGCCAGTCACTGCGTTGCCATAATCCCTAACTATTATATCAACCCATGGGCGCCCAACGATTGCATCACAGAGAAGCAGATGGGTGATTAGAACAGCATGCCTTCACAGATTGACAGCGGCATTTAATGGGGTAACTTGAGACTGTTAAATGCATATGATGGCTGAATGACACAACCATCATCTGCTGGCAAAAATGTAGCTTAGGAGCATACCAGTTCGTTCAGCATCTGTATGGGGTTAAAATTTTATTTCCATGATAAAGGGGTTGCTTATTTTCTGTCTTCAATAGAGCACTAATCATTGCCTCTCTGCATTTAGCTTGTTAGGATTGGTGTTTTCCTGTAGATTGGTAGTTCAGACCAGTGGCATATTTGCTTCCTGGGACTCCCTGTACAACATAGGAGTAACAGTGGTACACTAGTTGGCTCCTGATTAGTGCTTGCAAACTGTTTAGAAAGCACTTATGCACTAGGAGACCAAGCACTCTGAGATGGTGGGTAACTAAGGCAAGAAACAGCAAATTATAGAATTAAGTAGGAAGGTAATTGCAATGTTGCTTGTTTTTACAAGCACTTAGCAAGTTTAACCAATACTAAAACTACAATAAAAAGTTTACTTTAGGTTTTAAATAACTTTTTCAACTTTTCTTTTCAGCACCGCTGTTATAAAGCTGACTCTCATAACGCCTGAGGTATATTTAAAGGGAAATCTGCTCTCTGTGTGTGACTATTAGTAGCCTTGGCAACCTCTGTTAGCCCTGAAAGTAGTACACTGATATCAAATCCTTGTAATCATAATGCTCTCTATGACCACCTGACCTTTTATCACAAAATAACACATCTACTTCACAACTATTAATATAGTTGCGTCAGATTGTTGAACTTGTACCACTATTTGATGGCATCTAGCAAAATACAGAATGGAAAATTAACTTGGATGTGTTTTGGGATTGGGATTGCATAACAAACAGGCAATCACCACATGTGTTGAAGCTGTCTGACAGCTGCAAATCATGCAGTCGTGGAGAATCGAATATAATATACAAGAACGCCCAGATGCTCAGATAACACCTGAGCATGCTCGGATAAAACGTTATCCAAGCACGTTCGCTCATCACTAATAATTAGATAAAAGTTAGGTTTTATTAGGGTCTTTAATAAGTGATCTTTAGTTGCCTTAGGCAAATTGTGTGTAATTATATAGAGTCTTATACTGACCCCTTAACAGTATTCTTCTAGTGAGCTATATAGGTTTATGCATGCTTGTGTCACAATATCCTGCTCTACAGCCTGGTGTCTTGGCATTGGCTAACTCATAGAGATATATGGTGCAAGATGTTGGACCACTGGATGTCTCTTTTCCTTTTAATTTGCTGTCCACTGCTTGTTGTCAGCACTGATCTGTCTATAGTTACAGAAAAGGAAGAAAGATTACGGAAAGTAATGGCATCACCTTACGAGCATGTTATCCTCCTCTCTTCATCCCGGCCTTGTCTGCTATTCTCCTCCTAATCTGCATTTCAGTTTCCTACATATTTCTAATAACACATCAGCAACGCACATTTAAGAAGTGGGGACTAAAGTAAAGGAAGTTAGGCTCACATCAGCCAGGTCACTACATGTCCCTCCTCTGTAAAAAGTGCGGCCAGTGGATAAAGCAGCTAGGGGACATATAAACAAGGTGACAAAGAAAATGGCAGATTTGGAAAGATAATTTGCCATATACTGTACAGTACAGACCAAAAGTTTGGACACACCTTCTCATTCAAAGATTCTTCTGTATTTTCATGACTATGAAAATTGTAGAATCACACTGAAGGCATCAAAACTATGAATTAACACATGTGGAATTATACATTACACTTTACAAAAAACTGTGAAACAACTGAAAATGTGTCTTATATTCTAGGCTCTTCAAAGTAGCCACCTTTTGCTTTGATTACTGCTTTGCACGCAGAAAAGGTGAACGGATGGACTCTACATGCCTGGTTCCCACCGTGAAGCATGGAGGAGGTGGTGTGATGGTGTGGGGGTACATTGCTGGTGACACTGTTGGGAATTTATTCAAAATTGAAGCGATAAGCGGTCCAGTTCACCCCAAACCATCTCGATTGGGTTCAGGTCTGGTGACTGTGGAGGCCAGGTCATCTGGCATAGCACCCCAACACTCTCCTTCTTGGTCAAATAGCCCTTACACAGCCTGAAGGTGTTGTTTGGGGTCATTGCCCTGTTGAAAAATAAATGATGGTCCAACTAAACGCAAACCGGATGGAATAGCATGCTGCTGCAAGATGCTGTGGTAGCCATGCTGGTTCAGCTATGCCTTCAATTTTGAATAAATTTCCAACAGTGTCATCAGCAATGCACCCCCACATCATCACACCACCTCCTCCATGCTTCACGGTGGGAACCAGGCATGTAGAGTCCATCCGTTCACCTTTTCTGCTTGCAAAGCAGTAATCAAAGCAAAAGGTGGCTACTTTGAAGAACCTAGAATATAAGACATATTTTCAGTTGTTTCACACTTTTTTGTAAAGTGTAATGTATAATTCCACATGTGTTAATTCATAGTTTTGATGCCTTCAGTGTGATTCTACAATTTTCACAATCATGAAAATACAGAAAAATCGTTGAATGAGAAGGTGTGTCCAAACTTTTGGTCTGTACTGTAGGTTTATGCATTTTTAAAATTTTCACAATCATGAAAATACAGAAAAATCGTTGAATGAGAAGGTGTGTCCAAACTTTTGGTCTGTACTGTAGGTTTATGCATTTTTAAAACATTTCCATTCATATGACAGGTACATTTTAAAATAAATTATTATTTTGGTATCTTAAACCAGCTATTGTTCTGCATGTTTAAAAAATGTTGTACAAAAGGAACAATTGCCACTATAGGTAATTTTTGGTACGTCTATATCGTGAGCTTACATTGAAAACAAGACATTGGTTTTCCCAGTTTGAGACATACCTGTCAGACAGATGTAAAATGTAGGCGTAATTGATGTGTTTTCAGAATTTAGTGACACTTCTTGAGTATCCAAATGAAACTGTTTAAGACATAATAAAGGAATAGAGTTTGTACAAGTTCAATGTTTCTTTTACTATCGTCCCTTGGAAGATTGTGTTTTAGTAAAAGCACTTTTTCATTTCAGTTTTGTAGAAAACTACTATGAAATTTTCCAGATGGATTTTAAAATTGGCAGCTCAACCGACCCATCAGGAGTACAGATAATCACCTGGCAAGCTGAATACCTTGGACAAGTTCTATCAGATCTCGGTATCTCCAAAATATACGTCAATGAACGGGACATCACGGCTTTAATACCACTGGCAATGGTAAGTGACATTTTTATTTCAATTTGACAAATTATTTTTTATTTTCGAAGTTTTGCGGTTAATTAAAGATAAGTAGGACATAAAAATAATGCCTTCTCATTTCTTTTTCCATCATTTAAATTTCAGCATGTATGGAATGTATAATGATTTGGATAGTAGCTGCTGGTATTGTCCCAAGGATATGAGACTGCACTTTGAGATGTAATTGGTTAAGCATTTAGATCAATAGGACAGAACAAGGGCACAAAGTGTTGTAAACGTCAGCACAAGTACCTTGAATTTTATTCTATTGGCAATGGGCTGCAAAAGGAATTACTCTTTTAATGGTCTAATGTGTAATTTCCTACCAAAATTATACATCAATTTAATGGGTTCATGTTTAGATAAGTGCACAACATAGAATTCAGAAAGACAATCGATAATAATGAATGAGGAGATGGGCCGACTGCACCGGCAGAAAATACATCAGGAACATGATAGGTCCATTTACCCGTCACTCTGCTAAATCATTCAGGTTCAGTCATCAATATTTTTAAATTCTTCTATGAAATTGTACTTTAAGCCTTATATGTAGTTGGTATATTTTGTGATATGCACTGTCATTTAAAAGCAATTCGATATACATCTATCATACTTATTAGTTAATGCATGAACTTACTTTGCTATCTAAAGTTTCAAGAAAATGTTTTTTTCTCCATACCTACTGTTTTTTAAACATTCTTCAGAAATATCTGTTTTTATAAATAACTGTATTTCATATAATCAAATAATTTTGGAGCAATATTTTCTGGAATTGTGGTCTATTACTAATTCTAGAAATGCTTTAGTAAATTGACAATTGGGTGTTACTATTTGGACGTGTGTCCCTACAGAGCCTTGCACTGCCCAATCAATGCTGACATTGTCAGACCATGTGGGGACAATCCAAGAGGAATGCCAACACTTAGTTAACAAATAAAAATAATCCAGAGTTCCTGCATCATGGGAAATACAAGTATTTAGTAAACAGACACATTGGGGTGATAACAGGTCCTCTTGAACCCCTTCCCAACTGGGTAACTTTCAATTTTTGTGTTTTCATTTTTCTCTTCACTTCTTCCAAGAGCGATAACTTTTTTGATTTTTCCATCCACATGGAATTATGAGGACTTGTTTTGCAGTTTTCAATGACACCATTCATTGAAATTTTCAATGTATTGGAAAATAGGAAAAAGTGAGGTGAAAGTGTGCAAAAAAATTCAATTCAGCTATTTTTTTGTTGTTGTTGCTGCGACATTCGTTGTTTGTAAAAATGACCTGGCAATATGATTAAAAAATTCATAGGAAAAAAATTACTTGTGTCGCCATAATCCAAGACCTGTGATGTTTTCACTCTTCTGTTTGATAGGTGAGAGTTTGTTTATTGCCACCTGAGCAAACCTTTTTATTTTGGGTAGGTATCGTGTTTTCATCACATCTTATTACATCTTTTTCAGTGCTGTGGCAAAAATTAAATTCTGGCACTATTAGATTTTTTTTATTGCACCAGTTACTGATTGGATTAATTAATTTTGATAGATTGGACTTTTATGGAAGCAGTAACATGGACTGATTTTCATAGGAGAACTATCATAACAGGAATGGCGATCTTCAAAGTCGGAGCACCATAAATTAATTCTTAAAAAATTTACTAAAGACATCACAAAAGTGAGGAGTCAAAATGAGTCAACATTTTTTCTCAAGCCTAAAATATGCAGATAAAATATACAGACAAAACGCAGATTTTCTTTATCATTCGATTCTGTGTGGATTCAACAGTCGCTGGCCACTGTTTTTGTGCACTGCAAAAGGCCAACAACAAAAAAAATATGTTACAACTCTGTTGTTGGGTATTTTGGAACCAGGGGCTTCTTCTCTGTCCCTAATGCTATAGGCGCCCTAGCTTGCCTTGTTCCCCAGATTACCTTGTCTTAACTCCAGAATCCGCCCTCAGTCTGTATTCTTCCTGCACACAGGGAAAAGGGGAATAGTAGTGTGCTGTAATACACCAGCAGACTAACAAGGTAATACAAATAGGGATAAAGGAAAATATCAATTATACAAATATACTCACACAGACAACAGAGGTAAACACCGGGGAGTGGTGGATGGGGTAAAACCAAAGTAGGAGAAGAAGGGGAATAGCACACACCCAAAACCTCACAACAGTCTCAGATAAATCCACCAAATGCCTTCTAAAACGACTACAAACAAAGCCAGCAGATTTTTGTAATTTGCTTCTGAGCAGATTTAGTAAAATCGAATCCATCCACTGGCCATCTTTATTGAGCTATAGAAAGCCATCAAAAGGTAAAAAAATACTTAAACTCAACTCTATGGTTTCTCCCCTTCACCTGTCTGGTTCTCACAGCTTCTTCAAATTGCTACCGCTTGCCCTGAAATAATTGAGTCTCTGACATTGGTCTGGTACTGAGAGAGTTCTGGGCAAGATCAAAAGATCACGGCATTATGATGTCAATGGCATGTGCAGTGACCTTGCAGACACATGTTCAAGACTCTCCCAAGCTCTATTAAAGCCAAAACTCCTAGCCCGGCATGAGAGGCCAAGGGATTTAAATGTGAGCGGCAGCATTCTGAATATGCAGTGAGAACCGGACAGATGATGACGAAGAGTGGAGGGACCGGAGAAGTGAGCAGTAATGAGAGTATAAGGAGATTTAAAATATTTTTTACATATTACGTGTAAGTATGCTTTGGGGTCTGGAGAAATCTCAGAGCATTTTGGACACTAATTTTAAAGGAGAATAACTTCTCCATGAATTGAATTTCCTGGGAAAAACTTAATGAACAGGCAACTTCGAATTTTGTTTGATCTGCTTATCTCTAATGCTCACCTCACCACTCATCTGTCTCACCATCCCCTTTGTCGACCACATGGCATTTTGCATCTCTTCTTTTCACCTTCTGCTATCTCACAACACTTTCTTCAGCCTCTTCACTATTGTCCAGGTCTTCCAGGTCAACTAGGTCTTAGACATCAATGTGCTGTCACTCAAATGACGCCGTTCATAATGTGACATGTGTTGCACCTCAATGAGCCGAAATCAACAATGGGAATAGTCAGCTCTCCAATGTAAGGGCTTCTCCACATTCATTCCCGCACGGAAAAAGCTGAGCAGCCAGTGAAATGCACAAGAAACCATTAATTTCATCTAAATCAGCTGGGAAACCGGCGAGAGGAACTATAAAAACCATCTAGTTCCTCTGTTATGTTTAGGTAGCTGAGGAGAAATAGCAAAAACGGTAATACACCAGAGAGGCTGGAACCTATTGGATTGCAGTAACCTGCACTAACCACAAAACTAGAGGTAGCCGTGGAGCATTCCTACATTGATCCTAGATGCCTCGTCACAGCCTGAGAGATAACTACACCTAAAGGCAGAAAGATGAAAGCTATCTGCCCCGGAGCAGATCCCCAAAGAAAATAGGAAGCCCCCAAACATGTAATGGCGGTTAGACAAGAAGAAAGCACGGACTCAGACAGAAAATAGAATGAGCAAACGCTGGGGCCCAATCTGTCTAGACAGAAAAGTACAGGAAAGAATTCTGACTGCAATCCAAAAAAACCCTAAAAAATACCAACTCTTCTGATTGCAAAAAACCTGAGATCACACGATCTCCTCCACCTAAATCAGATCTCTGGTGTAACAAAACCAAGCCGCAGCCACTGAAAAAACAAGAAAAAGCAAATGAACAAATAACAGTGGCTACAGATAAACTGAGAGGAGCACAGGCCCCAGGAGGGACCCGGCTGAACTCCAAAAGTGCAGAAAACTATGCAAAAAGCAAGCACAAAAAGAAAAGCAAAAATATCTTATCTGAAAGCAGCAGACGCAGGCAAGACTCCAGCAAACTTCCAAATGAACCAGGAACCACAATTGAGACAAGAACAATTGATCACCGGCAACCATCATGGGAGGGAACCTCCCTTATATCAGTCCAGTCAGTGATCCCAGATTGCCATTCCTCGCTGGAAGGTCCAGTACTGTCTGTAACCACCAGAGGGAGCCTCTGCTCAGAAACCATCTCTAGCACATTCACAACATTCCTCTTTATGCATGCCATGATTAAGACGTATGTCGAAACACGTTGACAAACACTGCGGTAAATGCTACTTTTTGTGCACCATGCTGTCAAGAGCTATAGATTATTCCCTTGTGGTGTACCATTTCATCATATTTTTAAATTATGGAATAAATAAATGTTGGAATTTTAATGAAGGACTTATCTCCCGCTGGATCATACTTGTTTCTTGTTCATTGAGCCGCAAGACCTGATCAGGCATAAAAAGGGCCAGAGAGATTGTGCATGAAGGAGAAAGTGTTAAAAGAAAATGTGGAAGACCAGATGGTGAGCTGCAGAGTCAGCGAGACAATTTTTCAAACTGTTTACTGGTCCTCACCAGCTCACCAAAATGGTGAACTCTACTGGCCACTATTTTATTGAATTCACAGGGAGTGAATTGCAAAATAATTGTATTCTAGATAATACAATTTTTTGTCAAATTTTGACAAGAATTTATTTTCAATTAAGTAAATTTGCTCATGTCTTTATATTAGGTAGTCAGTTGACTATAATAACTTGGAGAAATCATTCAAGAGGCTATTTTATGTGTAAATGAACAGTAAAGAAAACTGAACTATAAAACTTAAAAAGTATAGTGAAGATATAAAAATGTTATGGCTGTCGAAAATTGGGGAGGCTAAAAAAAATTGTCTGGCCATTCATTAAAGCTTTTTTAAGCCTGTCATTACGGGGTTAATAATTAGCAGTTATTCTTTTTTCTTATTCAGCAGCCTTACAACCCTATGATGATATATCATTATTTGGTGTCTTCTCCATTTGAGAGCAATTGTGGTTTGATAGAGTGCCAAAGACTAGAAATAACCTTTTTCATGCCGATATATATAAATTACATTCTATCTTCTCCCCTGGTAGAGTAAACATGTTGACCAGGGAGTACAGAGAATTATTGTGCTAGCACTAACTTTCCAAGTTATTTTAAGTTTTAGTTGTAAAAGTATAAATCACCAACTCTATTTCATGCCATCAGGAACTAGAATGCCCTGTTCATTTTTCTAACAATTATTTGAGTGCCTTTTGCTGTTAATATGACCCATTACTCCAAAGTAACAAAGACTCTACCTATTCCAGCCTTGCTGCTTTCCCAGTAGCTGGAGCCTGCTGTTTGACTTGTCGTTTCTATTGACACTCCACAGGGAGAAAGAAAGCAAACTAGAGTACATGCCATTCTCAGTAATGCACTTGACATTAAAGTCATATGGGAAATCTGTGTAGCCTAGGTAAGCATGACTCTGTTTAGAGAGGAAGGAGAGGAGAAACTATTTTTCTAAAGTATGTGTTTCGCCATATTTATACCTATTCTAGTCCTTAATTCTACAGCAATGGGAGACATTTGAATAAAGAGGTCATAAAAATTAAATGATAGAAGCAGACTTTTGCAGTATTGATATGGAAATGTATAACCTATATTTGTTTTTTACTAACTACTGATAAATATTTTTTTTCTATTTTGATTTTCTGATTGTATAATTTTTATTCTATTTTTTTACACAGTTATCGGGGCAATCATCTTTTAGGGCTGCTAATTACAACATTCAGATTAATTCCACATAGACCCTAAGAAACAATTGTGAAAGTTGTTGTTAAGGGTCTGCGGAACGCACCAAATATATAAAGTAGAGAGGTGCGTTTGCAGCCCGGGGTCCACCGTGCAAGCGGAGCCTGCTGCTAGTAGAAATGGCGCTAGAAGCAAACTCTGTTATCCCCAGAGTGCCAACATAAACGCCGTAATGCGCTGTGGCAATAAGTGCGAACTCTGTTACTCCACAGAGCCGCTAGAAGGAGAGCCGCAGCGCTATATGGCGATGTGTGCGACTCACTAGACGCAACTGAGTGGCAAAGAAAACACGCTAGGACGCTGTCTAGCGTTGAAAGCGAACCCTGTTACGTCACAGGGCCGCTGAGAAAAAGTACTGTGTCCTGTCAGGCTCTCAGATACACAGTTAAGTGCTAAGCGTACATAAAGCGTGATCATGTGCTAATGTCCTCGCGGGAGTCACCCGCAATCTATGGCGTCTGAATGCCAGACCCTGAATACGGCAATCAAAAGTCCTCACCGGTTATGCCGGTAATCTAGGGCATCTAGGACACCGACCCTGACCAGCTACCATACCAAACTCCTCACCGATTAAGTCGGTATTCTAGTGGCTTATTTCAGCCGGGTCCCTAACCACACACACGCATGACCACACTGGCGCATAGCATACAATGGTTGATATTAGCGCATGGCGGCCCAGCCATGCTACCCTTTTATAGCAACAGCTACAGGACCTTCCAGGAACAAGGACCAATGAGAAGATGTTACAAACAAACGTAGCTACATGACCTTCCTGGCGGACCAATAGGAGCCGCTGCAGCACCTGAACATGTGACCCCTGATCTCCAATGAGAGATCTCACTCTGGGCATGCTCAGATGGGAAAATGCAGGACTTTGTCTCAAAGACGACTGCTCCAACACTGGCTATAATAGCAGATCCAGGAAAGGCAGCAGCAAGTCACTGCACAGTAGAGGAGTGGGCAAGACGCCTGGACCGATGTCTCTGCTGAGCAGGCTCCACTGTGGCCGAGATGAATGGGAGACCGCAGCGGGACGGATTCGAGACTCCCCTTGTGCAGCAGCGGGAAATCGAACCCTAACAGTTGTTCATTGTTTCTAGGGGAGAGGTTTTTTTTAGCTGTTATCTGTGGAGGGTCAAGAAGGAGGTGATCTGTGCCATCATTCATTGTAATTTATGGATCCAGTTTTTTTATATACTGTACAGTTGTTACCTCTTATGATATTTTGTTTCTGGTAACAATGAGATGTTTTTTAACCCCTTCACAACACCTCAAGTTTCAGTTTTTGCGTTTATGTTTTTTCCCAGAGTCATAGATGTTTTCTTCTGTCCACACAAATTTATGAGGGCTTATTTTTTCTAGATTTTCATTATTCTAGATAATGCAAACTTTTGTAAAATTTTGAGAATTCAATTTCATTTAATTTGCTCATGTCTTTATATTAGGGGTCCACTGTGCGGTGATGGAGAAACAACAGCAAGTAGACAATGGTGGAGCGAAGCGGCGAGCAAGCACCATAAACACACGAGTTAAATGTCACTCGGAGTGAACAGAGTGCAAAGTACCTGATTCTGTTACTTCACAGAGCAGTGCCAAACTGAGAGCCCTCTAAGCAGTGCCCTGTTAGATGTCACAGAGGCAGAGCAATAATGACACTAGTTGGGGTCCCTATAACACCCCCCACTATGCTGGTGATTGAACCTGCCCTGTCACATTGTTTGTGTAAATTGTACATGCGACGCTGTCGACCGGTGCAGGTGCTAAGCTCAAGCGGGAGTTCCCATCCTACACTGCCTGAGAACCACACTCGCAGTGCCAGGAGCAGCACAAGTGCATACAGGGGGTAACTGACCCACCTACACACACACAGCAATACACAAGTGTAAATGATCCTATCGCGCCGATGGGTGCCCCACAGATCCTTCTATAGACTCCACCTAAGTCCAGTCAGACAGGACCTTGCTCAAGGATCAACCCAGAACCATGCGGGACCTGAGCAGCTGACAACCGACCACCAATGAGAGGTCGCGAAACTTGCATTACGAGCAGTAATGACTGCTCACCGCTGTCTAATGTTAGTTACCATAGCTGAAACTGGAGAGGCAGTGGTAACAACATGCACAGCCTGAGACACTGAGACTAACATCTTTGCTGAGTAGCATCTACTTCGGTCAAGACTGAATGAGAGACCGCAGGAGAAGAAAAGGCTTGGGGTCCATCCTGTGCAGAAGGAGAATCCTAGCGTCTAACATATGGTTTACTACTTTGAGTGCTCAAGCAGATTGAAAATGGGAATGCTAGTCTCTGTGACTGAATTGATTGATCTTAAATATACTGCAGTGACAGAACCTTAGTAGCAGATTTTTTTAATAGTTCAAATACTTCAATTAAGGAGGATAGTTTTAATCTTCCCAGTGCTATTTTTGAAACTAAAATAAAACCATAAATAATCATTAATCCAAGGCTTGTGTGTCACAGAAGGTGGCTTCGCATTGTAGACTAGCAAGCATTTTTACATCCTAAAAAAAATCTCCATAATCCAGAAATGTAAACACTTCAGTGACATGTCAGCCAAACATCTACTGCTGATGTAAAACATACTCTAATACAAGAGCATAAATTCACTATGACTCAGGTCGACTACGCGCCAGAAACGAGTCAGATTTTTTTTATTAAGTATGTGCAATACTACCATATATTGTTTTTTTTAATCAAGGTGGATTAAAATTTGGGTGTTTTTGTGCAAGAAAGAAATTGTTGCGTGCAGTTTTTTCTTACCGCGTTCATTAATCCAGTTTATGGTCGGCAACTTTAAACAGCACTAGCATATCCTGAGACTAGTTGCTATCAATATCAGTATGTAACTGGCTCACAGACATGGTAAGTCCTGATCTTTTCATGTTCTTGTATATATGCATTTATTTTATTTTATTAAAATAGGTTACTATTTTTTTTACATGTAGCCTTTTTCTTATATTTTTGTATAATTTTCATTTTTGTGATGCAGCTGTTGCTAATTATTGTTATTTTCTCAAACTCGTTAATTATAGACTATATTCAACACTGCAAATAACAGGCTCTTAGACTCATTACTAATTACTGTCAAATTCCAGCTTTAAGTTCATGCCATTTAATATTTCTTCAAGTATAAATGGAAGATATTTCACTTTGTAACATTTCCCAATTGCATTTTTATCTTTAACCAAAATAATTGCACTTGGATCCCATGACTCAGTTGCTTGTTATTCAGTATTTTTGCAGTCACCAAAAATTCATAACAGAGGACACCATAAATATCATCCAAATATTTCCTCATTAAATTATCAGCCTCAAATGCTCTTTGACAAGTTGTACATAGGCAAGATACATTGCCTGAAATACAATGAGAAACACAAAACGCCCAACACTTTTTTAGAAACTAGCACAAACAAATAAACCGCCATATCAATATCTATTCACTCCATAAATAGTATGAGACCAGGAGAAAAAACGGAGTACTGGATTCAATCAAATGTAAAAAGTTACAAATTTTATTACAAATAATACAAATAGTATCAATAAATATAGCTAAATTGCAAAATCACAGGATAAACTCAGGGGGGAGAAAAAGACCCATGCATACTAGCACATGCACACATAATAAATCATGGTACCAGTCACAACATGTGGCAGGTTAATGCAAGAGCAATGGTAAGCTGTCTTCATATAGCCAATAAGTAGATCCCGATGGACACATAAGAAATCAATAGAAGAAGCTTACCAGACGGTATGCACGGACCCAGAGCAGAGGGTAAGACCCCGACGCGCGTCTCATACAGGGCATTTTCTCAAATATTTATTGATACTATTTGTATTATTTGTAATAAAATTTGTAACTTTTTACATTTGATTGAATCCAGTACTCCATTTTTTTTCCTGGTCTCATAGCCTCAAATACAATGCAGCAGTGACAGGCAACTCCATAGCACTGATAGCCATGGATGCCCTAATAAGTAAGTGCAAGAATTATTTGAAACTCTCCACCACAAGTTGTTGCAACAATTGAATGCAATGATGTGATGGCTCTTTGATTCAAGGATTTATTTTCTTTCCCAAATGAGGGCCTTTGTCATCCTATACGACATCTGGGAATTACACTATAGGTCTTTATTAGTGATGAGCGAACCTGCTCACCACTACTCATTACTCGGTGAGGACCGAGCATTTCCGGGATTACTCAGCGGGAACTCAGGTCTCCACCTAGCTTTTTTGGTGGACTTTACAGACCCAATCACGATACAGGGATTGTCTGCCAGGCAATGAAACGCCACAGCCATCTTTATTGTGGTCATGCAGTGATTGACTGGCCGCACAGCATCATCAGTGGCATAAGAGACCGGACGCTGCCCTGCTCGGTGCATTCAGCTCCGGATTGAGATAGTGTACGGAGAGCTGCTGCCGAGATAGGGTCAGATTTGGGGATTTCTTTGTCAGTGTGGGGTCTACCATCCTAAACTGCTCAAATCCAGCTAAACCAACAGTCCTTCTAAGGACTAATTCAGGAGTATATAGGTTCCAGTGTTAGGTAAGCAGGGTAGTGTATGTCGCTCTATACACATCAGTGCAAGGCCTGCAGGCACTGTATGTGTGTATATAGATCATTGCATACATCAAAAGGGTCCATTCCCTTCCTGTGTTCTGGTGGTGATGCTGCTGCTACCTGTATGATATATTGGCCGTATATAGCTAGCCCCAGGTGTAATTGGAATACAGGTCACACATTTTTTGGTGTGGTATGTCCGTGCCATTTCATATCTGTGCATGCTCAAAGTTTGCCCAGTTTATGGTGGTTTCCTTTTTTGTCTTGGGTGTGACTGTATTATATACAGCAGTAATTACCCACCCAAAAAAAGAAAAAAAAACACACATTTGTCATAGTGGTATCGCCGTGCCAGCTGCTATCTGAGCGTATTCAAAGTTTGGCCAGTGTAGGCCGGTTTTCCTTTTTTTTTGTCCTGGGTGTCACAGTACTGACATACAGCACGAGTTAGCAAAAAATAAAAAAAACAGGGCACACATTTGTCATTGTGGTATCTCCGTGGCAGCTCATATCTGTGTGTGCTCAAAGTTTGGCCAGTTTACGGCAGTTTTCTTTTTTTTGGCCTGGGTGTAACTGTACTTATACAGCAGTGTTTTGCAAAAAAAAATACAGGCCACTCATTTGTCATACTGATATCTCAGTGGCAGCTCATATCTGTGTGTGCTCAAAGTTTAGTTTACGGCAGTTTTCTTTTTTTTTGTCCTGGGTGTCACTGTACTGATATACAGCACTAGTTAGCCCAAAAATAAAAAAAACAGGGCATACATTTGTCGTAGTGGTATCTCCATGGCAGCTCATATCTGTGTGCTCAAAGTTTAGCTTACAGCAGTTTTCTTTTTTTGTCCTGGGTGTCACTGTACTTATATACAGCACTAGTTAGCCCAAAAATTAAACAGGGCACACATTTGTCATTGTGGTATCTCCGTGGCAGCTCATATCTGTGCATGCTCAAAGTTTGCCCAGTTTATGGTGGTTTCCTTTTTTGTCTTGGGTGTGACTGTATTATATAGAGCAGTAATTACCCACCCAAAAAAAAAAAAAAACACACATTTGTCATAGTGGTATCGCCGTGCCAGCTGCTATCTGAGCGTATTCAAAGTTTGGCCAGTGTAGGCCGGTTTTCCTTTTTTTTGTCCTGGGTGTCACAGTACTGACATACAGCACGAGTTAGCAAAAAATAAAAAAAACAGGGCACACATTTGTCATTGTGGTATCTCCGTGGCAGCTCATATCTGTGTGTGCTCAAAGTTTGGCCAGTTTACGGCAGTTTTCTTTTTTTTGGCCTGGGTGTAACTGTACTTATATACAGCAGTGTTTTGCAAAAAAAAATACAGGCCACTCATTTGTCATACTGATATCTCAGTGGCAGCTCATATCTGTGTGTGCTCAAAGTTTAGTTTACGGCAGTTTTCTTTTTTTTTGTCCTGGGTGTCACTGTACTGATATACAGCACTAGTTAGCCCAAAAATAAAAAAAACAGGGCATACATTTGTCGTAGTGGTATCTCCATGGCAGCTCATATCTGTGTGCTCAAAGTTTAGCTTACAGCAGTTTTCTTTTTTTGTCCTGGGTGTCACTGTACTTATATACAGCACTAGTTAGCCCAAAAATTAAACAGGGCACACATTTGTCATTGTGGTATCTCCGTGGCAGCTCATATCTGTGTGTGCTCAAAGTTTGGCCAGTTTACGGCAGTTTTATTTTTTTTTGTCCCATGTGTCACCTTACTGATATACAGCAGTAGTTGGCCCCAAAAAAAACAAAAAAAAAAACAGGGCACACATTTGTCTTAGTGGTTTCTCCGTGGCAGCTCATATCTGTGTGTGCTCAAAGTTTAGTTGACTGCAGTTTTCTTTTTTTGTCCTGGGTGTCACTGTACCGATATACAGCACTAGTTAGCCCAAAAATAAAAAAAACAGGGCACACATTTGTCGTAGTGGTATCTCCGTGGCAGCTCATATTTGTGTGTGCTCAAAGTTTGGCCAGTTTACGGCAGTTTTTTTTTTGTCTTATGTGTCACCTTACTGATATACAGCACTAGTTAGCCACAAAAAAAAAAAACAACAGGGCACACATTTGTCGTAGTGGTATCCCCATGACAGCTCATATCTGTGTGTGCTCAAAGTTTGGCCAGTATACGTCAGTTTTCTCTTTTTTTGTCCTGGGTGTCACTGTACTTATATACAGCAGTATTTCGTAAAAAAATTAAAAAAAATACAGGCCACACATTTGTTGTAGTGATATCGCCGTGCCAGCTCATATCTGTACATGCTGAAAGTTGGTCAGTTTAGGCCAGATTTCTTTTTTTTGTCCTAGGTGTCACAGTACTGATATACATCACTAGTTAGCCAAAAAAAAAAAAAAAACAGGGCACACATTTGTCGTAGTGGTATCGCCATGCCAGCTCATATCTGTGTGTGCCCAAAGTTAGGCCAGTTTACGTTGGTTTTCTTTTTTGTGTCCTGGGTGAAACTGTACTTATATACAGCACTATTTAGCCCAAAAAAAGACCCAAAAAAACACCCAAAAAAACAAAAAAAAACATTTGTTGTAGTGGTATCTCAGTACCAGCTCATATCTGTGCATTCTCAAAGTTTGGCCAGTTTAGGCCAAAACATTGTATTATTTTTACAGTCTGTTAACGTAATTAATTATTAAATCTGATAAGGCCAAAAACATTTTTACCTTAAGTCCAGATAGGTAAAAGTGTTGTTTTCAAGCTCACGTATCACATACACGTTGACTCCCAAATCACCCTTTTGTAGTGAACGTGTATAATATTCTATTCCATTTACAATGGGTAAAGGACAGGGAAGTGTACGTGATGGAGATGGTATAGGCCGAGGCCGTTGGCAAACTGAAATTGGCCCACCGAAAACACCCACATCTTCTCGCTGGAACTTAGTGTCCGAAGTCCTAAGGGACAGCGGCAAGACAGCACTATTGAAGCCCGAGCAGTGTGAAAAGGTTGTTGGTTGGATAGCGGATAATACTTCCAGTTACTTATCCACCACCACCAGCACCCTGTCTTCAACACAGTCAAGTCACAGTAACCGTGAATCTGGACCGCATATTCCTTACCTTGATCCTCCTTCCTTCCACCATGCTGAGTGCCATGAGACAACTGATCCCACACTCGGTCACTCCGAAGAGCTGTTCAGTTTTCCATTTGTAGATTCGTGCCTCTTGCCTGCTCAACTAGAAGCGGGGCAAGATGGTATTCCATGTAGCGATGCACAAATCTTTGAGCAGCCACGGTCACAAGAGGTGGTTGATGATGAGACACAATTGCTGGAAAGTCAGGAGGAGGACCAAGGTGGGGAAGTGGAAGATGAGGTGGTGGATGATGTAGTAACAGACCCAACCTGGCAGGAGGACATGCAGAAAGAGGAAAGCAGCACACAGGGGGAGGTAGGTGTCGCACCACTTCAGTAAGGAAGAACCATTGTGGTGGCTGCAGACAGAAGGTGTGAAACCGTTACCTGTAACACCAACCTGACGGAAGTTGCCAGTCCAACTGTTAGGTCTTCCCAAGTCTGGTTATTTTTTAAAGAATCTGCCTTTTGCAACACCTGTCATGCCAGAATCAGCAGGGGTAGCAAAACTACCAGCCTTACCAGGCACATGGCAGCAAAGCACCCGACTTTGTGGGCCCAACCCCAGGCTCCAGGGACAGTGTCTGCGGGTGACACAACTGCTTCTTCCACTGTTGTGCATGCAAGCCAATCCCCTGTTCACGGTGCATGCAAAGAGGCCTCCTGCCCTACACCTGCCGTTGCCCACAGTCAAAGAGCACCATCATCAAGCACGTCCATGTCCTTGTCCCACTGCAGCCTTCAGTTGTCCATATCCCAGTCATTGGAAAGTAAGCGGAAATATGCAGCCAACGCCACACAGGCCACAGTACTCAATTCTCATATTTCTCATCTGCTTGCAGTCGAAATGTTGCCTTTTAGACTCATGGAGACGGAAGCTTTTCACAATCTGATGGCGGCGGTCGTCCCAAGGTACTCTTTTCCCAGCTGCCACTTTTTCTCCATCTGTGCCATCACAGCATTACACAAGCACGGGTCCTACAACATTACCCGTGCCCTCAACAATGCAGTTACTGAGAAAGTACACCTAACCACGGACAAGTGGACAAGTGCTTGTGGCCAGGGATGGTACATCTCACTGATGGCACACTGGGTTAACATAGTGGAAGCCGGGGACCCAGTCAGACCTTGGGATGGAACACGTCCTCCCGACGCCAAGGATTGTGGGCACTACGTCAATCAGGGTTGCCCCCACTGTGTACAGCTCCTGCACCACCTCCTCCTCTTCAGCCTCCATGTCAGAAATGACCACATCAGTCAAAAGCTGGAAGCACTGCAGCACTGCCAAAACAAAGCGGCAACAGGCTGTGCTGAAGCTAATTTGCTTAGGTGACAAACCGCACAATGCTGAAGAGTTGTTGACAACGCTGAAAGAGCAGGCAGATGTGTGGGTGGCACCAGTAAATCTCCAGCCAGTCATGGCTGTGAGTAACAATGGCAGGAACCTGGTGGCAGCTTTGAGGCGAGGCGAACTGACACACGTACCATGCCTCGCCCATGTGCTGAACCTCATTGTTCAATGTTTTCTAGAAAGCTATCCGAGCTGCCGGATCTGCTGGTTAAGTACACCGCCTTGTGCACATTTAGAAGCAGCTACAGCTTCAGCCGTCTTGGGGCTCAGCAGGATTGCAATTCCGGCTCCTGACAGGTGTGTGATGTCCCTACTTTGGAACCTACACTGAATGGTTAGAAAGCATTTGTGACAGAAGTGGGAGTGTTGAATCCAGCTCACAGGGCCTCATAGTCAGGTTTGACTCCACACATAGCCCTCGGGGGGACATGGTGTCAGACATATATAGCATCCTCCAAACTAGAAGAGTCACCAAGTTGGTGACGGGATGACGCTAATAGAGCAGATCCGTTCTCTGCATTTGAAAGCTCTCTGCTCACAATGAAGGGGCATTGCAGGAGAGCACGGGACATTGAATCAAGGAACCATACAGGGTGATACCACAGCCAGCTCATCATCCCAATGGATTGTGAATGAGGAAGCGAGGAGGAGAACAGAGCTACTTCAAGCTATAACTGTCTACAACTACAACTGTCATACGTCTGTTCGGCGGCATTGCCTGAGGCAGGGAAGAAGAGGAATGTATGAGGAGGAGGGGCACCCTTGGAGCCTGTTGAGAATGGCACGGAGCTTGCCTACAGTCGACAGCTACTTAGTGATGCTCGCTGCCCACTACCCTGGATTGTCAAAATGGGCCAGTCCATTACTGCAGTGACCTAAAACGTACAAGGAAACTTCACTCTGTCAAGGCACAGGTGTAACAAATAGGCCTGTTAAAAATATTAAAATCCTAACTGGGCAGAGATACAGTTCGCTGGCCACCAGCGGACAGGCGAGACAGACAAAGTCATTTCAGCAAGGCAGGGGAAACACGCAAAGTTCTCGACAGTTTTCAAGACCCTCCATGTCCATGCATGAGGCGCAGTAATCACACAAGGATGCAATGTTCTCAAGATGCTGAGGAGTACCTGCAGACCGTACCAACATTCTCGGTTCCTGTGCCTTTAATTATTAGGTACCAGCTGGACGGCATGAGCGGTCTACGCCTTGAGTCCTGCCTGCCTGCCACAGTTATTCCAAGCGGGTTTTAGTGCTGCTGGTGGCTTTATCACAGATAAGCGCTTACCACTGGCGGAAGCACAAAGAATATAAATGTATGGCGCTCGCGCCGGGTACCCGAGCAGGAAAGCCGTGATATAAATGGCAGAAGGAGCGAACTCATATCCCTAGAGTCGCAGATAAACGCCATAGCGCATATGGCGAAAATGCGAACCTGTATTCACAAGCTCTAAACTAAAATGCTGGGGTATATGGCGATATAAGCGGACCAGTTTTCTACAAAGCCAGATGATAGCGCTGTGCCTGTTAGCCCACAGGACAAGATGATGTAGGATTGCATTTTATGTGTATTCAAATGCACCTCTCAGCAAATCCTCACGGAGGTGCCGATATTGGGCTTATTTAGCAGAGCCCTACCCATGCACACAACTCCTCACCGGAGTGCCGTATACTAAGGCTATTCAGCCAGCCTTGAACACATGCAACAAACTCTCACCGATGGAGAATGCTGCAGCAAGAATCATATTCCTCACCAATCGTTATACCGATGCCTCTACCTTGTGCCAGTCGTTACACTGGTTACCCATCCATTCCAGAATCCAGGACAAACTTATTACCCTCACCCACAAAGCACTCCATGGCTCAGCACCACCCTATATCTCCTCCCTTGTCTCAGCCTACCATCCTACCCGTGCCCTCCATTCTGCTAATGACCTGAGGTTAGCATCCTCAATAGAGATGAGCAACTTTGCCTTTTTTAGGGTCGAGTCAGGTTTCATGAAACCCGACATTCTCAAAAGTCGGTTGAACGAAATCGGTCGACTATCGGGAAAAGTCGGAGGTCCAACTGAAACACGAAACCCAATGCAGGTCAATGGGGAAGCAAAGTCGGCAGGGAGTGGAGGACAGTAAACACACCTACAGTGCCCATTTCAATGCCAACGACATCAATTCTTATTACTTAAGCTTTGGCAACCTTAATTTACTTTATAATAATAGTTACGCATTGAAAACTGGGGGTTATTTGGCTAAAGTTGTGGGGGGGTAGGGCTGGCTCCAGGTTTTCGTGTGCCCAGGGCGAAGGAGTGTCAGTGGCCCCTTTAACATATACCACAATTCTTGATGCTCTGATACGGCACAGAAATATAGGTATAGTACAATGACAAATACTTAACTTCTTACATTACATGACTGATATCTATTTTAAATTCTACAAAAGCTCAAAAACCGGACAGTATATTACTCCATACAGTATTATGGCCACCACATACTGCGCTATACAGAATAATGAGCCCCATATATTGCTCCATACAGTATAATGAGTCGTATACAAAGCTCCATACAATATATGATGTTCCCCATATATTGCTCCATACAGAATGGGCTCCATTTAATGCTCCATACAGAATAGGCCCTATATGTGCTCCATATGATTTTCCAAACCCTATATGATGCCCCATAAATAATGAACCCCATATGATGCTCCAGTATTTGATGGGCCCCATGTATGATGCTCCAGTGTATGATGGGCCAATATAATGCTCCATATATAATGAGTCCCATTTATAATGCTCCAGTGTATAATGGGCCCCGTATATGCTGTTCCAATGTCTGATGTGCCCCATTTAGAATGCTCCAGTATTTGATGGGCCCCATGCATGATGCTCCAGTGTATGATGGGCCTATATAATGCTCCATATATATTGTGCCCCATTTATAATGCTCCAGTGGATAGCACTGCAGCCTTGCAGCGCTGGAGTCCTGGGTTCGAATCCCACCAAGGACAACATCTGCAAAGAGTTTGTATGTTCTCCCCATGTTTGCATGGGTTTCCTCCGGGTACTCCAGTTTCCTCCCACACTCCTAAAAACATACTGATAGGGAATCTAGATTGTGAGCCCCATCGGGGGACAGCGACGATAATGTGTGCAACTGTAAAGCGCTGCGGAATATGTTAGCGCTATATAAAAATAAAGATTATTATTATTCCAGTGTATAATGGGCCCCGTATATGCTGCTCCAGTGTTTGATGTGCCACATTAGAGTGCTCCAGTATATGATGGGCCCCATGGATGATGCTCCAGTGTATGATGGGCCAATATAATGCTCCATATGTAATGGGCCCCATTTAAAATGCTCCAGTGTATAATGGACCCCGTATATGCTACTCCAGTGTCTGATGTGCCCCATTTAGAATGCTCCAGTATATGATGGGCCCCATGGATGATGCTCCAGTGTATGATGGGCCAATATAATGCTCCAATATAATGGTCCCCATTATAAAGCTCCAGTGTATAATGGCCCCGTATGATGCCCAGTGTATGATGGCCCCATTATAATGCTCCAGTATATGATGGCCCCATGGATGATGCTCCAGTGTATGATGGGCCTATATAATGCTCAATATATAATGGACCCATTTATAATGCTCAGGTATAATGGTCCCCGTATATGCTGCTCCAGTGTCTGATGTCCCCCATTTAGTATGCCCAGTATATGATGGCCCCATGGATGATGCTCAGTGTATGTGGGCATACAATGCTCCATATATAATGGGCCCCATATGATGCCCAGTAGATGTGGCCCATGATGATGCTCCAGTGTATGATGTGCCTATATAATGCTCCATATATAATGGCCCATTTATAATGCTCCAGTGTATAAGGGCCCCGTATATGCTGCTCCAGTGTCTGATGTGCCCCATTTAGAATGCTCCAGTATATGATGGTCCCATGGATGATGCTCAGTGTATGATGACCCCATATATCATCCTCCAGTGTATAATGCTCCCATATATTGCTCCAAACATTAAAAAAAATGAAAAGCTCTCCTCGCTGGGCACTGCTCTACTCTAGACTCCTCAGCATCGCCATCTTCCAACTCTCTGCACTTGGACTGTTTATGCAGAGGGCGTACAGACGTGACGTCATCACGCTCTCTGACCTGAATGTCACTGTCAGGAAACGCGGAAGATGTCACAGCGGTGGAGCAGGGAGAGGTGTTGTGAATATTTTGGAGACGACTTCGGAGCTGAAGCTCCCTCTGGTGGTTGTTGAGAGTATTGAACCTTTGTTGAACAGCAAAAATCCACCACCTGCAACTGATGATTGGTTATCAGGTGGGACGGACTGGCCCGATATAAGTAAGCTGACCTCCCATGATCCTTGCCGGTGATCAATTGTTCTTCCTGGTCTAGGTTGGAATTCAGCTTGCTTTTCTGCTGTCTCCTGCTTGCATTCAGATAAGTTCCTTTCAGGTTTTTTTTACTGTGGTTTGATTTTCCTTGTTTTTTTTCTGCCTTACTTTTTGAGTTCAGCCGGGTCCCTTTGGGGGGCTTGGGCTGGTCTCTGTTCTCTTTTTGTATTTGTTCATTTGCTCAGTTCTTGTGATATTTTACTTCTGGGTAGCTGCCTGTTCACATCACAGATCTGATATAGGTGGTCGAGACCATGTGGTCTCAGTATTTTTGGATTCAGAAGCGTTGGAGTTTTTCCTAGGGTTTTTCTGGGTTGCAGACAGTATTCTCTCCTGTGCTGTCCTATCTAGACAGTTTTGGGCCCCAGCGTTTGCTCAATCTATTTTCTGTCTGTGTTTGTGTTTTCATCTTGTCTAACCGCCATTATATGTTTGGGGGCTTCCTATTCTTTTGGGGCTCTACTCCGGGTCAGTTAGCTTTCCTCTTTCCATCTTCAGGGATAGCTAATCTCTCCGGCTGTGACGAGGTGTGTAGGGCACCGTAGGAACGTCCCACGGCTGCTTCTAGTTGTGCGGAAGGTTTAGGAGTCTGCAACCTATTAGTTTCCAACCTCTCTGGTGTTTGGCTGCCTATGCGGTTTTTGCTCCTGCCTCCTCAGCTACCAAAACATAACAGAGAGGTAAGTATTGCAAGTGCTGTGGCCCTGAGCAAGCTGGGGAGGCCCACTGATGGGCGACGGCACTGACACAGGGCCCCTCATAGTAGGCCGGTATGTCTGATGACGAGTGGGCCCCCCACCATCAGAAACACTTTTGCGTACTATTAGGGGCCCTGTGCCAGTGCCGTCGCCCACGAGTCGGCCCCCCCACTTGCTCAGGGAACTGGCACTTGCCCAGGTACGCCAGGTGCTGACGCCGGCCCTGGGGCGTGTACAGCCCAGTTAGGGAGGTGGAAAAACTGGCATATGTTGAGGTGTAGGCTGAACATTCAGCAGCTGCAAATGGAGGAATTGAGAAGTCGGAGGAAGAGGAGGATAAAGCGAGCCATTTTGCTGGCAACCTATGTGTCACCAGGGAAAGGTGGTTCAAAATCCTTTGAAACCCAGGCATGGTTCATTTTTATGAAGGTGAGATCATCAACATTTTGGGTCGACAGCCGGGTCCTTCTTTCTGTCAGGATTGATCCAGCTGCATTGAAGACTCTTTCTGATAGCACACTACCAGCAGGGCAAGCAAGCTCCTGTAAGGCATATTGTGCCAATTCAGGCCAGGTGTCCAGTTTACAGGTCCAGTAGTCAAAGGGGAATGAACTGTGATGGAGAACATCGATAGGGTAGGAGAGGTAATTTGAACCATAGTTGACAACTGCTGTCTCCTGTGGACCCTGCATCCACAACATTAACCAGTGCGCAGTGATGGACACGTAATGGTCCTGGACATGCCTACTGGCCCATGCATCTGTTGTGAGGTGCACCTTTCCACTCACTGATTGTTTGAGTGCATGGACAATGCGGTCTTTCACATGCAAGTGGAGGGCAGGGATGGCTTTTCTAGAAAAGAAGTGCTGACTGGGTAGGTCATAGCGTGGGACAGCATAGGCTATGAGCTCTCGTAAACGTTGTGCTTTCAACCAAACGAAGGACATCATCATCTAATGAGATAAGTTTGGCAATGTAGGCATTCAAATCCAGTGTCGCGGATGAGAGGATGAGTACTTTCCTTGTCCTACTCAGAGTGTCTGCTAGGGTGAGCTGGACTTGAGAGCTGCATATGGGTGAACTAGGGGTGGACATGATGGACTGAAAGGGGGTTGGTGATGGTGATGGTGGTGATGGCCTAGATTCAGTCTTTCGTTGCAAAAACATTGTGATTCCCTGACTGCTTTGCTTGGGGACGACACTCAACATTTCTTGTGGTGGTTGCTAACCGTGGGCTTACAGTGGTGGAAGCGATGGAGCTTTGCTGGTACCTTCAGTCGGAGCAGGTGCACATGTGCTACCTGAGGTTTTGAAGTCGTCACGCTTGCAAGGGGCATATTGAAATGTCTAAGCATGCAACTGGTATTCAAATTTGAGAGATTTTTCCCTCGGCTAAAGGTCCTTCCGCACTTCTTACATATAACTTTGCTCATCAATAGGATTTTGTAAAAAAAGTGCCACACTGCACTCTTCTAATATAGTATAAATTTTCAGGGCTTGCACGCTGTGCTAATTTGACAGTCTGGCCAAGCTGTCCTGCAAACTCTTTTGATTTTTAACACATTTTTGACCAGCTACGGCCTGCCAGTAACCGTTGCTGCGATGTCGATGCATGCTGCGGTTTTTCCTCTTCTGAGTATTGCCATCTGCACCTTTTCCCCCAATGGATGCCAATCCGGGTCAACAACTGTGTCATCCATCACCTCCTCTTCAATTTCATCTGCACCTTCCTCTGTGTCACCGTGTAAAGTGGTATAGTATGCGGGAAAGGGCACCGGAGTTTCATCAGGGTCAGATTCTGGCTCAGTAGACTGGGAGGGCAATGTAGTGCTCTGGGTGAATGTACCAGCAGAATCATCTAGCAGTGGCTGTGCATCAGTGCACTCCATCTCTGATTCATGTTGGACTGGGAAATTCAGGATTTGACTTGATAACACAGGCATGGTATGTGAAAAGAGCTTCATGGAGTAATCTGAAGTGTGGCCTTCTGCATCCTTCACTTTTGGTGGGGGTGAAGGACACAAGGAAAGGTGTTGCTCCTGACCAGGAGCCTGCACTGATGACTCAGTGCTTGCATTTTTTGAAAGTTCAGAAGAGGAGGCTATAGAGCTGGAGGCTGTTTTGGCAATGTTAGCCAAAGCCTGTTCCTGATGCTCCGACTTTAAAAGCGGTTTACCTACTCCCAGAAAAGGGAGCCTTCCAGGCCTTATTGAGCCAGAAGATGACACAGGCTCAACACCTCCTGCCTTAGGTGCTATTGTGCTTTGGGCACTACCAGCAGATGCACCACCACCACCATCAGTGCCAGCTGGCCCCCCACGCCCACGTCCATGGCCTCTTCCACCATACTTCCTCATGCTTGGGAAATGTACCCAAAGTAACAGTAAATATATGGTACTGTATCCGAAGCGCACAGCTGTACACGGTGAAGGGGAAAATTCTAAATCTCCGTCTATATTTCGAGAGTAACACACAGACGCTCACAGATTAGACCAGAATATAAAAAGCTGAAAAAGGGTACTGTGTCACCAGATACCAGGCGTATAACAGCATTGGGGTAATTTTAAATTTCCGTATATATTTCCAGAGTCAGACACAGACTCTCACATGCTAAGTTTGGTTTACACCAGTATATAAAAAGCAGAAAAAGGGTACTGTATCACAAGCATACAGCTGTATACAGTGTTGGAATAATTTTAAATCTCTGTATATATTTCCGGAGTAACACACAGTTGCTCACAGGCTCAGTATGCATTACACCAGAATATAAAAAGTAGAAAAAGGGTAATGTATCAGAAGCGTACAGCTGTCTACAGTGTTGGGGTAATTTTAAATCTCCATATATATTTCCGGAGTAACACACAGATGCTCACAGGATCAGTATGGGGTAGACCAGAATATAAAAAGCAAAAAAGGCTAATGTATCCAAAGATACCAGGCATATACAGTGTAGGGGTAATTGAAAATCTCCGTATATATTTCCGGAGTCACACACAGACTCTCACAAGCTCAGTATGGATTAGACCACAATATAAAAAGCAGAAAAAGGGGTATTGTATCACCAGATACCAGTTATATATATTATAGCGAAAATAATGTAAATCTCCGTATATATTTCAGGAGTCAGACACAGACTCTCTCAGGTTCAGTATGGATTAGACAAGAATATAAAAAGCTGAAAAAGGGTACTGTATCTGTTAGGGGTCGAGTTACCACTTCTGCACAAGGGGAATCTCGAGCCATTCCGGCTGCGGTCTTCCATTCGTCTCCCGCCGCAGTGGACTCTGCTCAGCTTAGACGTCGGTCTCAGCGTCTCGCCCAGTCTAACAGTGTGCAGAGGATTACTGCTGCCTCTCCAGGCTCTGCTATTGTGGCCAGTACTGGTTAGCGGCGAGCAGACGTCTTTAGGACAAAGTCCTTGTTTTCCCCTTCTGAGCATGCCCAGGATAAGTTCTCTCATTGAAGATCAGGGGTCACATGCTCAGGTACTGCAGCAGCTCCTATTGGTCCGCCAGGAAGGTCCTGTGACTACTGGTGTTCTGGAACAGTTTCATTGGTCCTTGTTTCTGACAGGTCCTGTAGCTGTTACTATAAAAGGGTGGCATGGCTGGGCCGCCATGCGCTAGTATCAATTGCATTATGTGCTTTTCGCCAGTGTGATCATGCACGCATGTGGTTAGTGTTCTGCTGAAATAAGCCCCTAGAATACCGGCACCTCCGTTGAGGAGATTTGAGTGCAAGTGTTAGGGCTTGGCTGAAATAAGCCCCTAGAATACCGGCTTCTCCGGTGAGGAGATTGCTTGATTGCGTTGCTGTGTGTGTGATCAGGACTGCTATCCGCGCAGCAGTTATCTGTGTATCCCTGTGGTGTTAACAGGACACAGTCTTTTTCTCAGCGGGTCTGTGACGCAACAGGGTTCGCTTTATAACGCTGGTTCAGCGCCCTAGCGTTTTACTTTGCGGCTCACTGAAGCTAAGTGAATTCGCACCTTTCACCATAAAGCGCTGTGGCATTCCCGTTAGCGGCTCTGGGGATTAACAGAGTTCACACTTACTGCCACAGCGCGCTACGGCGTTTATTTTAGCGACTCTGCAGGATAACAGAGTTCGCTACTTTCGCCATCTTACAAGCAGGGGCTTCGCCTGCACGATGGACCCGGGCTGCGAATGCACCTCTCTAATATATCTATTAGGTGCGTTCCGCAGACCCTAACAGTATCAACAGATACCAGGTATATATAGTATAGTGAAAATATTGTAAATCTCCGATATATATTTCAGGAGTCACACACAGACGCTCTCAGGATCAGTGTGGATTAGACCAGAATATAAAAATCAGAAAAAGGGGTACTGTTTCACCAGATACCAGGTATATATAGTATAGTGAAAATATTGTAAATCTCCGTATATTGTTCAGGAGTCAGACACAGACGCTCTCAGGATCAGTATGGATTAGACCAGAATATAAAAGCTGAAAAAGGGTACTGTATCACCAGATACCAGGTGTATATAGTATAGTGAAAAATTGTAAATCTCCGTATATATTTCCGGAGTCACACACAGATAGTCAGCATGTATTTGTCTGTGATACCAGCCTTCCTCCATGGCTCATCATCCACCGCCACTAGATCAAAAGGGTTTACGTGTTCCATGCAGCTACAGCCAGTGTCGAATTATTAACAAGAGTTAGTGGTTATGCTGTGCGTAAAATACTTGTTCTGAGAACGTTTGAGGTGTACCCCAAAGGGGAAAATGTTTGCCAGCCCACACAGTGTATGGGCATTACAAGTCTAGTAGACCCGCTGCTTTAAATTGGGCATATTTTTTAATCAGACCTTCCTCCATGGTTCATCATCCACCGCCACTAGATCACCAGGGTTAACGTGTTCTGTACAGCTACAGTCAGTGTCTATTTCCTAACAAGGGTGGGTGGTTATGCAGGGCGTAAAATACTTGTTATAGAAAAGGTTGAGGTGTACCCCACAGGGAAAGATGTTTGCCAGCCCATACACTTATGAGCATTCCAAGTCTAGGAGATCCGCTCCTTTTTAATGGGACATTTTTTTTATGAGGCCCTCCTCCATGTTTCATCCAAGGGGGGATTGGCGTTATTGCGGTGCATATGACTTGATAGCAGGGCAGGCCTCCTTGCAGTACAATGCAAAAGGAAAAACAGACAAATGGCACGTGACAAAATGGAATATATGTGAAATGGATTTTCCTTGGCCCATCCAGTAACTGGGTTCAAAGGCTTATTGGGGTGCACATGACTTAGCAGCAGGGCAGGACTTACTGTCAATGCATAAGAAAACAGAATGGGAGTACAAAATGAATAATGTGAAATGGATTTTCCTTGGCCCATCCAGTACCTGGGTTCAAAGGCTTATTGGGGTGCATGTGACTTGGTAGCAGGGCAGGCCTTGCAGTCAATGCATAAGAAAACAGAATTTGAGTACAAAATGAATAATGTGAAATGGATTTTTCCTGTGCCCATCCAGTACCTTGGTTCAAAGGCATATTCGGGTGTATATGACTTGGTAGCAGAGCAGGCCTTGCAGTCAATGCATAAGAAAACAGAATGGGAGTACAAAATGAATAATGTGAAGTGGATTTTCCTGAGCCCATCCAGTATGTGGGTTCAAAGGCTTATTGGAGTGCATATGACTTAGTAGCAGGGCAGGCCTTGCAGTCAATCCATAAGAAAACAAAATGGGAGTATAAAATGAGTAATGTGAAGTGGATTTTCCTTGGCCCATCAGGTACCTACGTTCAAAGGCATATTGGGGTGCATATGACTTGGTAGCAGGGCAGGCCTTGCAGTCAGTGCATAAGAAAACAGAATGGGAGTACAAAATGAATAATGTGAAGTGGATTTTCCTGGGCCCATCCAGTAACTGGGTTCAAATGCTTATTGAGGTGCATATGACTTGGTAGCAGGGCAGGCCGTGCAGTCAATGCATAAGAAAACAGAATGGGAGTACAAAATGAATAATGTGAAGTGGATTTTCCTGGGCCCATCCAGTATGTGGGTTCAAAGGCTTATTGGGGTGCATATGACTTGGTAGCAGGGCAGGCCTTGCAGTCAATGCATAAGAGAACAGAATGGGAGTACAAAATGAATAATGAGAAGTGGATTTTCCTGGACCCATCCAGTACTTGTGTTCAAAGGCAAATTGGGATGCATATGACTTGGCAGCAGGGCAGGCCTTGCTGTCAATGCATAAGAAAACAGAATGGGAGGACAAAATGAATAATGTGAAGCCGATTTTCCTTAGGCTACTTTCACACATCAGTTTTTTTGTGTCAGGCATAATCCGTCGAATACCTGAAGGGACGGATCCGGCGCTGAAATGAAAAAACTGATGCAACGGATCAGTTTTTTTGCTGGATCCGACCTGAACTTTTGAACCCGGAAAAATAAGTTTTGCATGTCCGGAGACAGTGGAAAATGTAGTAGCAGTAATAGTAGTAGTCCTTGATTTCCAGAATCCGGATCAGTCTTTTGACGGATTGCACAAAAGACTGGTCCGGTTCCATAAACTTCTATTATTTCCGGCCGCCTGATGCGCCGATTCAGGCACTATCAGGCGGGTCCAGAAAAAAAAAAAAAGTTGCAGTGACCGTTTTGTCCGGCCGCCAGAATGTACATTTCCGCCGGATCCGTCCAAAAATGGAAGCAACGCAATGACATCAGGCGCGATCCGGCGCTAATGAAAGTCAATGCCAAAAAAACGCATCCGGTACCGGATCCGTTTTTTAAAAACACGCCGGATCACGCCTGACGTCAAAAAACTTATGTCTGAAAGCAGTCTTAGCCCATTCAGTTCCTGGGTTCAAAGGCTTATTGGGGTGCATATGACTTGCTAGCAGGGCAGGCCTTCCATTCAATGCAACATTTTTTATGGAAACCATCCTAGACATCTTGTGAAAGGGGTATAGGGGTACGTCGTAATTCTTGGCAGCCCATCCACTCACTGCATAGGCTGTAACAGTTTAGGAGACCCACTGTTTAATAATCGCCCTTTAACCCCTTACTGCCATCGGACGTACTATCCCGTCCATGGTACCTGGGCCCGTATGACCGGGGACGGGATAGTACGTCCAGCCCTTTAATGCGACATTGCGACTTAAGTCGCAATGATCGCATTAAAATTCCGACGCCATCTTACCTCAGGAGAGATGGCGCCGGCATCCCGGGGTCTGTCACCGCCCACCCTCACTCCCGATCGCTGTGATTGGCTGTTCAATTCTGAACAGCCAATCGCAGCCTTTCTCACTGTTTCAGCCAATCCGATGGGCTGAAACAGTGAGATCCCAGGCTAGAATCGAGTACCGATGTACTCGATCCTAGGCCTGGGCATAGAAAGGAGCAGACCCCCCCTGGATTGGCGCGATCGCCGATCACATCGATCGCGCCAATCGCAGGGCACAGCCGCGGTGTATCCGCGCTGTGCCCTGCCTGTACCTGCCTGGATCGGTGCAGTAATAGCACCGATCCTAGGCCGGAGCCTAGGACAGGCCCAGTAGGGCCTGCAGCTGCTGATTGGCGCGATCGATGTCATCGACGATCGCGCCAATCACAGGGCACAGCAGCGGTGTGACCGCTCTGTGCCCTGCTTCCTGACCTGCCGGTGACCTGCCTAGGAATCGGAGCAGTGAGCTCCGATTACTAGGCCGGTGCCTAGCAACCGGCAAAACAAGGGTCTCCTCTGATTGGTGGGATCGATGTGATCATCGATCCCACCAATGACAGGTCACAGCAGCGATGTGACCGCTCTGTGACCTGTCTGCAAACTGGATCTGACCTGTCTGACCGCACTGCAGGGGTCCTCACACTTGCTGAGGATTCCTGCAGTGCGGTCACACGCCAGATCTCCTCCTGTGCTGGGCCTTGTGGTGCCACAGTAGCCTGTGACACCACAACTCCTGCTGAAGAAAGAAGAGAGAAGAAAGAAGAAGAGAAGAAAGAAGAGAGAGAAGAAAGAAGAGAGAGAGAGAAGAAGAGAGAAGAGAAGAAGAGAGAAGAAAGAAGAGAGACTACAAACGTGAGTTTTTGAGCCCCGATCCCTGCCCGATCCACCCCAATCCCCCATTCCCCCTCCCCCCTTCCCTTTCCCCCTCTTTTTACCCCCCCCTTTGCACACATTTAGCAGCCGCCGAGCGTTGATTGGTGACGCAGTTCACCGATCAACACTCGTGCTCGTTTTTCTTTTGCACCCCCTCCGTGCGCACTTCCAGCAGCCGCGGAACTTTGATAAGTGACACCAGTCACTTATCAGAGCTCGTTCCTGCAGTTTTTTTTTTTTTTTCACTCCCCTTTCCGCCACTCCTGTGCGCACTTCCAGCAGCCGCGGAACTTTGATAAGTGACACCAGTCACTTATCAGAGCTCGTTCCTGCAGGTTTTTTTTTTCACCCCACTTTCCGCCACTCCCGTGCGCACATCTAGCAGCCGCGGAACTTTGATAAGTGACACCAGTCACTTATCAGAGCTCGTTCCTGCAGTTTTTTTTTTTTTCACACCACTTTCCGCCACTCCCGTGCGCACATCTAGCAGCCGCGGAACTTTGATAAGTGACACCGGTCACTTATCAGAGCTCGTTCCTGCCGTTTTTTTTTTTTTTTCACTCCCCTTTCCGCCACTCCTGTGCGCACTTCCAGCAGCCGCGGAACTTTGATAAGTGACACCAGTCACTTATCAGAGCTCGTTCCTGCAGTTTTTTTTTTTTTTCACTCCCCTTTCTGCCACTCCTGTGCGCACATCCAGCAGCCGCGGAACTTTGATAAGTGACACCAGTCACTTATCAGAGCTCGTTCCTGCAGTTTTGTTTTTTTCACCCCACTTTCCGCCACTCCCGTGCGCACATCTAGCAGCCACGGAACTTTGATAAGTGACACCGGTCACTTATCAGAGCTCGTTCCTGCCGTTTTTTTTTTTTTTTTTCACTCCCCTTTCCGCCACTCCTGTGCGCACATCTAGCAGCCGCGGAACTTTGATAAGTGACACCGGTCACTTATCAGAGCTCGCTCCTGCCGTCTTTTTTTTTTTCACTCCCCTTTCCGCCACTCCTGTGCGCACATCCAGCAGCCGCGGAACTTTGATAAGTGACACCAGTCACTTATCAGAGCTCGTTCCTGCATTTTTTTTTTCACTCCCCTTTCCGCCACTCCTGTGCGCACATCCAGCAGCCGCGGAACTTTGATAAGTGACACCAGTCACTTATCAGAGTTCGTTCCTGCAGTTTTTTTTTTTTCACTCCACTTTCCGCCACTCCCGTGCGCACATCTAGCAGCCGCGGAACTTTGATAAGTGACACCGGTCACTTATCAGAGCTCGTTCCTGCCGTTTTTTTTTTTTTTTTTCACTTCCCTTTCCGCCACTCCTGTGCGCACATCCGGCAGCCGCGGAACTTTGATAAGTGACACCGGTCACTTATCAGAGCTCGTTCCTGCCGTTTTTTTTTTTTTTTTTTTCACTTCCCTTTCCGCCACTCCTGTGCGCACATCCGGCAGCCGCGGAACTTTGATAAGTGACACCGGTCACTTATCAGAGCTCGTTCCTGCCGTTTTTTTTTTTTTTTCACTTCCCTTTCCGCCACTCCTGTGCGCACATCCGGCAGCCGCGGAACTTTGATAAGTGACACCGGTCACTTATCAGAGCTCGTGCCTGCTGGTTTAGACTTTTTTTCACAGGCATTTTTTTCCCTATTCTCTTTCTTTTCTTTTAGCTTTTTCCTTTCAGCATAGTTTGCACCAACCACTATCCCCCCCCCACACACACACACAGTTATAAATAAAGTTCACACAAAGCACCACATTCACAAAAAAATGTCCCGCTCGTCACGTTCTTCCCAACAGCGCTATTCAGTGGAAGAGGCATACGCTTTACTTGCCTCTGACACTGATAGCGAGGGAGAGGATCCCACTTTCTTTACTTTTCAGATTCTTCATCCTCTTCTTCTTCTTCCTCCTCTTCCTCATCTTCCTCCTCGGGTCCTGCGGAACCGCCACGCAGACGCCCCAGGACAGAAGATGAGGCAGCGCCCACCCCTGGAAATGAACCAGCGCACCCCTCTTCGGACCCCATATGGACCCCGCCCCCCCGAAAATTACGAGCCACTGATTCCTGATTTTGTGGCAGAATCAGGAATCAAGTTTGACACCACGGGCCTCAGAGAAATAGACTTTTTCAAAGTCTTTTTCTCTGAGGATTTTATTAACCTCGTGGTGGAGCAAACTAATTTGTACGCTCGGCAATTTTTGGCGCAAAACCAGTGTCATCATTTTCCAACTGGTCTCCTGTAGACGCAGGTGAAATGATGCAGTTTTGGGGCCTGGTCCTCCATATGGGGATCCTGAAGAAGCCAGAACTTCGGCAATATTGGAGTGTTGATATTTTATACAACACTCCACTGTTCCGAATGGTCATGGCTCGGACGCGTTTTGAGGCCATCCACAAATTCCTGCATTATAATGATAATGCACAGTGTCCCCCACAAAATGACCCCAACTTTGACCGTCTGTTCAAAGTTCGGCCGGTCATCGAACACTTCAGCAAAAAGTTTGCTGAAGTGTACGTGCCCCAAAGGGACATCTGCGTGGATGAGTCCTTGGTTCATTTTAAGGGACGGCTCAGATTCCGCCAGTACCTGCCCAGCAAGAGGGCAAGGTACGGAATTAAACTCTACAAGCTGTGCGAGAGTACCTCAGGGTACACGCACAGCTTTAGAGTTTACGAAGGAAAGGACACCAGGATTGAACCCCCTGAGTGTCCCCCCGTCCTGGGAGTGAGTGGGAAAATTGTGTGGGATTTGGTGCACCCACTGCTGGATAAAGGTTATCACCTTTACACCGATAACTTTTATTCCAGCGTCCCACTCTACAAATCCCTCTCTGCGCGAGGTACCGCAGCTTGCGGTACCGTCCGCAAAAATCAGAGAGGCCTCCCGAAGACGCTACTTGGGCAGATGCTCAGAAAGGGTGAGAGCAGAGCCCAATGTAGCGGCCACCTGTTGGTGGTCAAGTACAAGGACAAGAGGGATGTCCTTCTCTTGACCACCATACATGGTGATGGCAGCGCCCTCAGCACTGTACGGGGTACCTCTACACAGGTCCGCAAACCGGACTGTGTACTGGGGTACAATAAATACATGGGGGGTGTTGATCTCTCTGATCAACTCCTCCAACCGTACAGTGCTTTGAGAAAGGCCAAGGTGTGGTACAAGAAGCTGTCCGTGCACATCGTCCAAATGGCAATGCTCAACGCTTTCCTGCTGTCACGATGTGCACGCCATACCAATACGTCGTACCTTCAGTTCCAGGAGGTAGTGATCAAGGCCCTGATGTTTGGCGCTCAGGAAACAGCGGCCCCAGTACTTCTGGAACTGAAGGTGCTCGTATCATACCAGGTCAGCATTTCCCGGGGGTGGTCCCGCCAACTGGAAGCAAAGGTAAGCCGCAAAAAAGGTGCCGAGTGTGTTACAAAAGGGGAATACGCAAGGACACCACTTACCAATGCGACACCTGCCCCGAAAAACCTGGCCTGTGTATGAAGGATTGTTTCAAATTGTACCACACCTCAATGCACTACTAATTTACTTTACAGGAAAGATTAGTTCCAGAAGGGGGGCACATTTAGAAAAGTTCCTTGGGAGTCTACTTTCCAAAATTATGTCACTTGTGGGTTTTTTTTACTGTTTAGGCACATCAGGAGCTCTGCAAACGGAACATGACGCCCGCAGACCATTCCATCAGTCTGCATTCCAAAACGTCACGACTTCCCTTCTGAGCCCCGACTTGTGCCCAAACAGTTTTTTCCCACATATGGGGCACCAGTGTACTCAGGACAAATTGGACAACAATTTTTGGTGTCCAATTTCTCCTCTTACCCTTGGGAAAATAAAAAATTGGGGACTAAAACATCATTTTTGTGAGGATAAAAGTAGGATTTTTTATTTTTACACCTGGGCATTATAAACTTTAGTGAAACACTTGGGGGTTCAAAATGCTCACCACACACCTAGGTAAGTTCCTTAGGGGGTCTAGTTTCCAAAATGGGGTCACTTGTGGGGTTTCCACTGTTTAGGCACATGAGGGGCTCTGCTAACGGAACATGACGCCCGCAGACCATTCCATCAAAGTCTGCATTCCAAAACGTCACTGCTTCCCTTCTGCGCCCTGCCATGCGCCCAAACAGTGGTTCCCCCCAACATATGGGGTATCAGTGTACTCAGGACAAATTGGACAACAACTTTTGTGGTCCAATTTCTCCTGTTACCCTTGGGAAAATAAAAAATTGGGGACTAAAACATCATATTTGTGGAAATTTTTTTTTTTTTTTTTATTCACGCCAGGGCATTATAAACTTTAGTGAAACACTTGGGGGTTCAAAATGCTCACCACACACCTAGATAAGTTCATTAGGGGGTCTAGTTTCCAAAATGGGGTCACTTGTGGGGGTTTCCACTGTTTAGGCACATGAGGGGCTCTGCTAACGGAACATGACGCCCGCAGACCATTCCATCAAAGTCTGCATTCCAAAACGTCACTGCTTCCCTTCTGCGCCCTGCCATGCGCCCAAACAGTGGTTCCCCCCAACATATGGGGTATCAGCGTACTCAGGACAAATTGGACAACAACTTTTGTGGTCCAAGTTCTCCTGTTACCCTTGGGAAAATAAAAAATTGGGGACTAAAACATCATATTTGTGGAAATTTTTTTTTTTTTTTTTATTCACGCCAGGGCATTATAAACTTTAGTGAAACACTTGGGGGTTCAAAGTGCTCACCACACACCTAGATAAGTTCCTTAGGGGGTCTAGTTTCCAAAATGGGGTCACATGTGGGGGGTTTCCACTGTTTAGGCACATCAGGGGCTCTGCTAACGGAACATGACGCTCGCAGACCATTCCATCAAAGTCTGCATTCCAAAACGTCACTGCTTCCCTTCCGAGCCCTGCCGTGTGCCCAAACAGTGTATCCCACCAACATATTGGGTATCAGCGTACTCAGGACAAATTGGACAACCACTTTTGGGGTCCAATTTCTCCTCTTACCCTTGGGAAAATAAAAAATTGGGGACTAAAACATCACTTTTGTGGAAAAAAAAAAAATATTTTTTTTTTCACGCCAGGGCATTATAAACGTTAGTGAAACACTTGGGGGTTCAAAGTGCTCACCACACACCTAGATAAGTTCCTTAGGGGGTCTAGTTTCCAAAATGGGGTCACATGTGGGGGGTTTCCACTGTTTAGGCACATCAGGGGCCCTCCAAACGCGACATGGCGTCCGTTCGCAATTCCAGCCAATTTTGGTTTGGAAAAGTCAAACGGCGCTCCTTCCCTTTCAAGCCCTGCCGTGCGCCCAAACAGTGGTTCCCCCCACATATGGGGTATCAGCGTACTCAGGACATGTTGGACAACAACTATTGGTGTCCAATTTCTCCTCTTACCCTTGGGAAAATAAAAAATTGGGGACTAAAACATCATGCTTGTGGAAAAAATATGATTTTTTTTCTTCACGGCTCTACATTACAAACTTGCGTGAAGCACTTGAGGGTTCAAAGTGCTCACCACACATCTAGATAAGTTCCTTAGGGGGTCTAGTTTCCAAAATGGGGTCACATGTGGGGGGTTTCCACTGTTTAGGCACATCAGGGGCCCTCCAAACGCGACATGGCGTCCGTTCGCAATTCCAGCCAATTTTGGTTTGGAAAAGTCAAACGGCGCTCCTTCCCTTTCAAGCCCTGCCGTGTGCCCAAACAGTGGTTCCCCCCCACATATGGGGTATCAGCGTACTCAGGACATGTTGGACAACAACTTTTGTGATCCAATTTCTCCTCTTACCCTTGAGAAAATAAAAATTTGGGGACTAAAACATCATGTTTGTGGAAAAAATATGATTTTTTTTCTTCACGGCTCTACATTACAAACTTGCGTGAAGCACTTGAGGGTTCAAAGTGCTCACCACACATCTAGATAAGTTCCTTAGGGGGTCTAGTTTCCAAAATGGGGTCACATGTGGGGGTTTCCACTGTTTAGGCACATCAGGGGCCCTCCAAACGCAACATGGCGTCCGTTCGCAATTCCAGCCAATTTTGGTTTGGAAAAGTCAAACGGCGCTCCTTCCCTTTCAAGCCCTGCCGTGCGCCCAAACAGTGGTTCCCCCCCACATATGGGGTATCAGCGTACTCAGGACATGTTGGACAACAACTTTTGTGGTCCAATTTCTCCTCTTACCCTTGGGAAAATAAAAATTTGGGGACTAAAACATCATGTTTGTGGAAAAAATATGATTATTTTTCTTCACGGCTCTACATTACAAACTTGCGTGAAGCACTTGAGGGTTCAAAGTGCTCACCACACATCTAGATAAGTTCCTTAGGGGGTCTAGTTTCCAAAATGGGGTCACATGTGGGGGTTTCCACTGTTTATGCACATCAGGGGCCCTCCAAACGCGACATGGCGTCCGTTCGCAATTCCAGCCAATTTTGGTTTGGAAAAGTCAAACGGTGCTCCTTCCCTTTCGAGCCCTGCCGTGCGCCCAAACAGTGGTTCCCCCCCACATATGGGGTATCAGCGTACTCAGGACATGTTGGACAACAACTTTTGTGGTCCAATTTCTCCTCTTACCCTTGGGAAAATAAAAATTTGGGGACTAAAACATCATGTTTGTGGAAAAAATATGATTTTTTTTCTTCACGGCTCTACATTACAAACTTGCGTGAAGCACTTGAGGGTTCAAAGTGCTCACCACACATCTAGATAAGTTCCTTAGGGGGTCTAGTTTCCAAAATGGGGTCACATGTGGGGGGTTTCCACTGTTTAGGCACATCAGGGGCCCTCCAAACGCAACATGGCGTCCGTTCGCAATTCCAGCCAATTTTGGTTTGGAAAAGTCAAACGGCGCTCCTTCCCTTTCGAGCCCTGCCGTGCGCCCAAACAGTGGTTCCCCCCACATATGGGGTATCAGCGTACTCAGGACATGTTGGACAACAACTTTTGTGGTCCAATTTCTCCTTTACCCTTGGGAAAATAAAAATTTGGGGACTAAAACATCATGTTTGTGGAAAAAATATGATTTTTTTTCTTCACGGCTCTACATTACAAACTTGCGTGAAGCACTTGAGGATTCAAAGTGCTCACCACACATCTAGATAAGTTCCTTAGGGGGTCTAGTTTCCAAAATGGGGTCACATGTGGGGGGTTTCCACTGTTTAGGCACATCAGGGGCCCTCCAAACGCGACATGTCGTCCGTTCGCAATTCCAGCCAATTTTGGTTTGGAAAAGTCAAACGGCGCTCCTTCCCTTTCAAGCCCTGCCGTGCGCCCAAACAGTGGTTCCCCCCCACATATGGGGTATCAGCGTACTCAGGACATGTTGGACAACAACTTTTGTGGTCCAATTTCTTCTCTTACCCTTGGGAAAATAAAAATTTGGGGACTAAAACATCATGTTTGTGGAAAAAATATGATTTTTTTTCTTCACGGCTCTACATTACAAACTTGCGTGAAGCACTTGAGGGTTCAAAGTGCTCACCACACATCTAGATAAGTTCCTTAGGGGGTCTAGTTTCCAAAATGGGGTCACATGTGGGGGGTTTCCACTGTTTAGGCACATCAGGGGCCCTCCAAACGCGACATGGCGTCCGTTCGCAATTCCAGCCAATTTTGGTTTGGAAAAGTCAAACGGCGCTCCTTCCCTTTCAAGCCCTGCCGTGCGCCCAAACAGTGGTTCCCCCCCACATATGGGGTATCAGCGTACTCAGGATAAGTTGGACAACAACTTTTGTGGTTCAATTTCTCCTCTTACCCTTGGAAAATAAAAATTTGGGGACTAAAACATCATGCTTGTGGAAAAAATATGATTTTTTTTCTTCACGGCTCTACATTACAAACTTGCGTGAAGCACTTGAGGGTTCAAACTACTCACCACACATCTAGATAAGTTCCTTAGGGGGTCTAGTTTCCAAAATGGGGTCACGTGTGGGGGGTTTCCACTGTTTAGGCACATCGGGGCCTCTCCAAACGCGACATGGCGTCCGTTCTCAATTCCAGCCAATTTTGGTTTGGAAAAGTCAAACTGCGCTCCTTCCATTCCGAGCTCTGCCGTGTGCCCAAACAGTGGTTTTCCCTCACATATGGGGTATCGGCGTACTCAGGAGAAATTGCACAACAACTTTATCAGTCCTTTTTCTCCTTTTCCCTTGTGAAAATAAAAAAAATGTTTGTAAAAGATCATTTTTGTGACTAAAAAGTAAAATGTTAATTTTTTCCTTCCATGTTGCTTCAGCTCCTGTGAAGCACCTGAAGGGTTAATAAACTTCTTGAATGTGGTTTTGAGTACCTTGAGGGGTGTAGTTTTTAGAATGGTGTCACTTTTGGGTATTTTCTGCTATATAGACCCCTCAAAGTGACTTCAAATATGAGGTGGTCCCGAAAAAAAATGGCTTTGTAAATTTTGTTGTAAAAATGAGAAATCGCTGGTCAACTTTTAACCCTTATAATTTCCTAACAAAAAAAAATTTTGTTTCCAAAATTGTGCTGATGTAAAGTAGACATGTGGGAAATGTTATTTCTTAACTATTTTGTGTGACATATTTCTCTGTTTTAAGGGAATAAAAATTCAAAGTTTGAAAATTGCAAAATTTTCAAAATTTTTGCCATATTTGCGTTTTTTTCATAAATAAATGCAAGTTATATGGAAGAAATTTTACCACTATCATGAAGTACAATATGTCACGAGAAAACAATCTCAGAATCGCGAAGATCCGTTGAAGCGTTCCAGAGTTATAACCTCATAAAGAGACAGTGGTCAGAATTGTAAAAATTGGCCCGGTCATTAACGTGCAAACCACCCTTGGGGGTGAAGGGGTTAAGCAGATAAATGCTGCCTGATGCCCCTGCAAAAATAGGCTCTGTGACTTTAAGATTCCCTCCTTCATATATTAAACAAGATATGTCTGCTTATGTGTCACACACCACTTGACCAGCCAGCTAGGGTTGGTAAATGTTACAATGACATTTCCCAGTTAATGCATTTGTTTTGGTTGAAAGCAATGTTAAAGTTGAAAAACGCTTCAAAAACGCTGAGACTGAACATAGCACAAGTGGTGGAGGAACATTTTGGTCTTGGATTATTTATTTTGACCTATATACAAGACATTAACCTGGAAAGGATGTACCTTAACATATTTCCCAGCAAAATCCATTTTGGTTTCGTTTTGGTATGTTTTTTGGTGCATCGGTAAAAATGGCATGAAATTCTGACAACATTGTTTAAAGCTGTGGACTAGGAGTCAGGAATGCTTCCTGGGGCGATCCCCATGAGGTCCCCATGTCATTTGAGCATTGTTTCCATCATTTTCAGACCTATTTAGACCTTAAAAGGACCCCTGGGGGATTGTGGTACAAATGCTCGGGTCTCCCATAGACTTACATTGGGCTCGTTGTTCTGTCCAAGTACCCGAGTATTCCAATTTGCTAGACCCGAGCAACGAGCACCCGAGCATTTTAGTGCTCTCTCATCACTAGTCTTTATCACATTTCTCTTGATCAACACTTTAGAAAATTGATATGATAACTTAAGTGTCGTCAACCAAGGGCCCAAAACAGTATGAGCTACAGATTTCAAATTGCAGTTCTAGCTCCAAAGATCACATTTCCCAGTCTTAGCTTACACACATATTTTTAATAAGAAAATGAAAAAGATCCAGAGTGATTGGCAAAGAACAAGGATTGAATTACAAAATACCTTTGCTCAATTTTCACAATTTTTTATTCCCATGCACACTGTTGCGACTTTTAAGGATTGCTAATAAAGACTTTTAATTTTATTGAAGTTAATCACACTGGATCTTTTTCATTTTCTTATATGGCTCTGGGACTGCAGCACTGCAGGTGTCCTGGAGTCTCGGGTGAAGGTGAGCTGAATCTCTCCTTTTTTGCACATATTTTTAATAGTGTATATATATTTTTTGTATAGTTTTCAACATGCCTTTATTTTTGACAGTTTTCTGGTTTTATAGTTGTTTATAAGAACATGCTGCCACACAAACAGTGGGAAAAAAATGATCCAAAAGTCGTGTCTACTGAAAAAGTTGTATAATTGAAACTTCATCTCATTGCCGCATAAATGAAACTCTTATAAGAACATTTTTTTTTCTACCTGGCAGTATGCAGTTTTATGTGACATCCATGAAGCACCTAGTTTCAAGGTCTGTATATATATATACAGTAATTTTTCTGTGCATGAAAATCGAGATGTAGCTTTAAGAAATAAAAGCCAGGATGGTGGCATTATAGAGATCAGATTATAAGAGTGGGCTTAGTATCTATGTAGAAAAAAATGTTATTTTCCTGATTTGTGCTTTCTAGTTCCATTATTTTGATGGGAAATGAATTAGGTTTGTCCCACTTGATCTGAATAGGTTACAATTAGCACTTTATTTCAAACAGTTTTAAATCCATAGAAGAGTGAGGAGCGGTTAATGATCATCTGCATATTTCAAATGTTTTATGCTTTCTTAATCATAATGAAGTAATATGTATGGATTTTTAAGATTTTTAATGCTTGAAGTAAAGTGCTTCTTTTTAACCTATTTGGTTAGAGCTGGACAAAGCTACTTCCTTTTTCCAAATGATCACAACCTTACAACGGCTTCTTCTCTAGGCTCTCCAAAATGTAAAAGAAGAAATCCAAAAAGAAGACCATAAATAATAAATGTCAACTTCCAAGAGGAAATAATATAACCAAAGGAAAGGGAAGTACCAGACCAAAAAAATTTAAAATGAATAGTTTATTGTCAAGATTGTTAAAAGTACACCAAAATATGTAAGTATGCAGAACAAGGCAGAGTAGACTCCAAACAAAGATTAAATATATTCAAGTGAACCAGGTAGGTAATAAAACATACAAATTGGAAGCCAGAAACAAATAGCCACTTGCCTCAAACAAAGTATAGTACCCATGTGGGTATAAAAATCAATGAGAGTGGAAACAGACTGGACCAGTAATTAAGCAGTTCAAAATGTCAGAAGAAGGTGCAATGTGCTAAAGTGCAGAAATAAATATTTGTAAACAGCCAAAAAAGTCTGAGATCGTTCCCCCAAAGACTGAAAAAAAGTGCAAAGAATGCAAAAAGTGCTATAGTGTGCTAACAAGGGCAGATGCTGTCATATTTGGCTGAACAAATGAATACTGCTAGAATGTAGACATTACCTGGTAGTTTAGTTGCATCTACTCTGCCTTGTTCTGCATATTTACATTTTTTTGGTGTACTTTTTGATAATAAACTATTCATTTTAAATTTTTTTGGTCTGATATTTCCCTTTCCTTTAGTTATACTGTCTCCAAAATGTAAAGTTGAAAATAGGTCAAATGGTGATATCACTTTTCACCTTTTATTGAACCCCGGGATGATCCAAAAGGTCACTGGGGAGTGCCTGCAAAGAATGATCAGGCGTTTTTTTTATTGTAATGGCATGGTGTTGTAATTTTGTTCACACACAGGATGCTACTCTAAGGTATATATATATATAATATATATATATATATATAATATATATATATATATAATATATATATATATATATATATATATATATAATTTTTATGGAGTTTTATATCTAATTTTTATTCTAATTTGTGATGTCATTTTTACGAGTGGGCTTGTATTTCCTGCAGGGAGGGTATTTAATTTTACATTCAACTGAGACTTTTTACACTGAGTCTCATGAAGACCTCACTCTGAGGTGTCAACATGTTACTCTTGGCCAAAAGTGAATAAAGCTCAGATTGCGTACAATTTTTCTGATGAGAACTGTTATTTCTACTTGGTAGACCACATGTGTGCAAAAATTCTATCTAGGACACCCCCAAGTTGGTTCTGGGTTGTTTTCATTGTTCTTTTGTAATCTGTTCATCTGACTTTCTGTTTGCCTATTTGTGGATATTCAGACCTTGGTGTATCAGCAGTAGACACATATTGGTGGTTTCTAAATGAAAGGTGACTGGCATGCCCACAACAAAATGGTGAGCAGAATTCGTTGTGCAAATTAGAAATTGTATGTTTCTTTAGGAAGCGCTTGCCTGTTTATATTCTTAGAGAAGCAAAGAATTGATAACATAATATATTGCAGGAGGTATCTATTGCTCTTAACATCCATAAATAATAGGCTGTACCCTGGAATATATTTATTACACCTAGCTAATGAATGTGTTATGATTTGTTTGGTGGGTATGTAAGGAGACTGCAGACACGTAGGATGCAGTAACGGACCATACACAGAACAAGGGTGATAGGGGTTTATTATACAACAGAAAAGTCCATGCAGGGAGAAAAAGGAGGGTTAATATTCTCTAATACTGCTAATGGCTATTGGGGATAACTTAAGGTGCAAGAATAAGTAAGGCTGACAGTACAATTCAATACAACTTTTCGCTCATGTGTCTTTCACGGTTAAACTACTGACCGTGAATGGGGCCGCTTAGGATGTGTCGCAGTGGAGTCTGACACAGTCCTGAGGAAGCTGGTATAATATATCCTGGCGATGGCGGTGTCTTCTAAAGGTCCTGACGATGGTGGAGACTCCTCGGGATCCTGATTCAGGTCTTGGGTCCAGAAGATGAGGCTATGAAGAGGGAAACGTCCTTATCTTCAGTGGTGAATGTCACAGCACTACGGAGACCTGCAGCACTGCCCAAACACAGTTCAAAATGTACAACCTGGTTCGTTGTACAGTATGGATATGCACCTACGTCTCGTACACAGAACTTGTCACTCATGGTCAGGGCTGTCGGCGGCGTCAGCTGTGGCAGTGTTGTCGGTTGCGTCAGCGGTATCAGCGAGGGCAGCGATATCAGCAGGGACAGCGGTGTCTGGGCAGGACTCAGTCGGTAGTCTCCTGTTGAAACGTTATGCCGTCCCAGGCTCTGTTTTACTCTGCCCCTTCGCCTCACAGCTTTTTTTTACCTCACCGGAGTTTTGCGTGCTCAACGCTCCCGCCCAGCCAGTTTGAATCCTCTTGCGCTAACTTTCTCTCAGCTTGGCCACGCCTACTTCTCTCAAGTACAGGAAGTGGTCTAGTGTTTTAAGCTTTCCTCCCTGCAACATAAATGACAGCCCCGACGGTTTCGGATCCATTACGGAGGAGACATGCCTAGATGGTTTCCTCCCTTACAGGTATTTATTTGAAACTCAAATTTGATTTTGCGTTAGTGTCACAAAAAATCATCAAGGTCCTTTAGGAGGCTGAAGGTAGGCAACAAAACTCAGTTGCCCGTAGCAATTATATTAGGCGTTAATTTATTGACTAAGAATCTTCAGGTCACATGAAGCATCAAGGCGCTTCTGTAAGCATGGTCTAATAGGCTATGAGTCAATGTAAAACTGATAGATCTATGGCTGGGTTTAGATGAGCATCTGAAATATTATCTGAGTTTCATCCAAAAAAAACAGATGATTTTCATCCATGGGGCTCGCTTATGCGAGTGTATGACTCTGACGAGTGCTATCCGATGTTTTATACAATGTTATAGACATAACAGAGTTAAAGACCACTGTTATATACTATGTTATCTGTGTTATCCACGTATATCCAATTCAGATAGAGAAAATAATCGCTGCATTCTGTGAGTGGCTCCACAAATCCAATCACGCCTACCTATTCAAGTCTGTGGGAGCGTGGAAAACATCGAACTGCACTCGGATCTCATCCACTCATTACACGGACTCAGACTATAGAGAGGATGGAGAAATTAAGTTCTCCATCTTCTCCACGCTTGTGATACGATTCTCTCATGCGAGAGAATCGGACCTTACTAAATAGACACTCAGATCAAAGTCTGATCAGAGTTTGTGCCTAGTGTCAATACCATAATTGATCTCATTCTCAGAAGAGAGAATAATCGCTTTTGTCAGCGAACTCTTATAGTCATCCTTTTCCTTCTATATGTCCATTTTTTCACATCCAAATTTTTTCCTTTTTTATACATCAGCAGCTATTAATATTTACAAGACCAAATACAATTTCTTACTTATATAATTTGCAATGTGTCCATATAAAACGGATGCTACATGGATGATTCGTATCAGACCCATACACATGAATAGGCGAGTTTCATCGAAATATGGAGACTGGTGCATGCTGGGATTTTTTTTTCACATGGACACACATTCTGTGTGAAAAAACTGTGATCTTAATGAATGACCTTGGTCAGTTTGCTGTCCTTGTGTTATTTGATTTTAACACGGTGTGTATAATAAACTTGTGTGAATGAGCCTTTACAATACATAATTATTGCAGTGTAATATTCCAAAGATCGGGCTATTGAATGTTAAAGTTCCATAGTGTAACTAAGTAAAACAGTAAAAAATGTTTGGCAATTACAGAATTATTTTTTATGTAAAAACTAAAATATATAAATCAAAGATCTCACAGCTAATGGGTTCTGCTTCAAGAATAACCCAAGCTATAAAAATGTCACTTTACTTAGTCTGCATAGGGGACACTGCAATAAATAAAATGTAAAACTACTGGTTTTTAATTATACAGATACACAAAAAATTAAATAAACTAAGTTCAAATCTAGTTTAATTAAAATTAAAAATACAAGCCCACACAGTGCCGTTGGTGGAACAATAAAAAAGTTCTAGCTCTCAGGATATGGCTATGAATAAGTATAAAAAAATTTCAGGATGAGTTGTATTTTTTAAATGCAGCATTTTTGGATACATATAACTTAATATCAAACATCGATTAACTGTTTAACGAGAAAAATAAAAAAAAAATTTCTTGTTTTTTTTAGGCTATGTGCACACGTTCAGGAATGTTTGCAGAAATTTCCTAATCAAAAATTGACTTTTTCAGCAAAATAACGCATGCGTTTTTATCGTGTTTTTGCGTGTTTTACCGTATAATTTTCCTGAACATTCTAGGTCAATAATATAAAGGGGAAAAACGCGATTTAACGTGAAATTAATGAACATACTGCGCTTTTTCTGCCATGCGTTTTTTTTCTCTGAAAAAAACGCACCATGTGCACAAATATTACGGTATTCATTCTAAATAATAAGATGCTTCATTCATGCTTTTTAAGCATTTTTGCAGTGAAAAAACGTGCAAAAAACGCGAAAAATACGCAACGTGTGCACATAGCCTCATTCCATCGTTCCATTGGTAACAATGATTATGGGGGTGCCAAATTCCTATAGGTTTATTTATGTTTTACTACTTTGTACAATAAATAAGCTGAACAAAAAAAATTTGTTCTTTTGTTGCCAGATTCTGAGAGCCATAGGTTTTTCAATTTTCTGTTTCTCAATTGAGCTGTATAAGGACTTATTTTTTCTGTGAAACTGTGTATTTTTATTAGTACCAATTCTTGAGGCACACAACTTTTTATTGCTTTTAAATGCACTTTTTTAAGGTGGAATGTACAGAAGAAACATTTGTAGATTTTTTTTAGTTTTTATTTTTTTAAACATTGTTTACTGTTCAGTTTAACAAGTGATTTTGTGCCATTCGGGCGCCCACTGTATGTACGAACCACGCAATGGGGTGTAACCATGCAGCAGACTGACCTCACAATGGGGTGTACCCACGTACCAGACTGGCGTATGTGCAGACTAACAGCAAACATGAATACCTGGTGTAACTCTCCTGCCACATCTACCTTGTGTATGGAAAAGTGTTATGTTTCGGTAGCTGAGGAGGACAGGAACAACAGAAGGGCAGCAGAACACCTGAGATGTTGGTAACTGATGGGTTGCAGATTCCTAAAATAACGACACAACTAGAGGTAGCAGTGGAGCGTTCCTACGTTGATCCTAGACGCCTCGTCACAGCCTGAGAGATAACTACACCTAAAGGCAGAAAGATGAAAGCTATCTGCCCCGGAGAAGATCCCCAAAGAAAATAGGAAGCCCCCAAACATATAATGGCGGTTAGACAAGATGAAAACACAAACATAGGCAGAAAATAGATTGAGCAAATGCTGGGGCCACAAGCTGACTAAATAGGATAGGAAAGGAGAGATTACTTTCTGCAACCCAGAAAACCCTACAAAAATCCAACAATTCTGATTACAAAAATACTGAGATCACACGATCTCGCCACCCGCTAAATCAGATCTCAGTGTGAACAAAACCAAGCTGCAGCTGCTGAAAAAACAGGAAAAAGCAAATGAGCAAATAACAGTGACTGCAGATAAACTGTGAGGAGCTCAGGCCCCAGGAGGGGACCTGGCTAACCTCCACAAAAGTGCAGAAAACAATGCAAAAAGCAAGCACAAAAAGAAAAGCAAAAAATATCTTATCTGAAAGCAGGAGATGCAGGCAAGACTCCAGCAAACTTCCAAATGAACCAGGAACCACAATTGAGACAAGAACAATTGATCACCTGCAACCATCATGGGAGGGAACCTCCCTTATATCAGACCAGTCCGTGATCCCTGATTGCCACTCCTCGCTAAAAGGTTCAGTACTGTCTTTAACCACCAGAGGGAGCCTCTGCTCAGAAACCATCTCTAGCACATTCATAACAGAAAAGCTCTGTAGTTAATACTGTTCGGGTAGAGCTATCCGATAGTCCTATTCCTATAGAAAGTGAACGGGTAGAGCTATCCCATAGCCTTATTCCTAAAGGAAATAAACGGGTAGAGCTATGCGATAGCACTATCCCTCAATGTTCCTGATCGTAAGCTATTTCACATGGTTGCATGCACTTGGGATCTGCCCCCAAGGCCCTGCACATGCCGAATGTTTGGTCAATAGACCTCGGCTAGGAGTTATTCCCGCTTTTGTGTACAAAATTTTTTGGCTTTTACAATTGTTAAAAAGCTTATTAAAATACTTCTTTGTACACACAGTTGACAGTACACCATTTGTCAACATTAGGAATAAGTTTACCTTGCGTCTGGGTCTCAAATATTTTGACCCTTATTTGTTGGCTTTTCCTTCCCCTGGAGAAAGCCACATATCACTGCCCCTGTGAGCTGTGGATGACATTGTGCACAGATAAACTGACATGTCCAAATTAGGTATGTTGATTGTGATGTCATGTGAGGTCTATGATGCGACTCATTGTGCACAGACACATGGACACGTCCAAATTAGGTATGTTGATTGACATTAAGTGTATTCTGTAGCTAAATATGAGAAAAAAATACAAGTTGAATGTTATCAATATAATGTATTTTTATTATATTTAAAAAAATAATTAATTGAATTTTTTTTGGGGGGATATTCTGAGAACTATACTTTTTTTTTCCGTAGACAGATTGGTGTGAGAGCTTATTTTTTGCAGGACAAACTATTATTGTTTTCACTGGTGCATGTTTGGGGTGCAAAGATTTTTGATTACTTTCTATTTATTTTTTGTGAGGCTCAAAAATTAAAATCCAGCAGTTCTAGTATTGTTTTGTTGTTTTTCTTTTGTCAATTACACTACGTAATGAATAATTCTATAAAACAACAAGGAAATGCCTCAGAATGACCGTTTGGCAGTGGGTCAGTAATGGTGTTGGGTGGAATTTCTTTGAAGGGCCACACAGCCCTCCATGTGCTCGCCAGAGGTAGCCTGACTGCCATTAGGTACCAAGATGAGATCCTCAGACCCCTTGTGAGACCATATGCTGGTGCGGTTGGCCTTGGGTTCCTCCTAATGCAGGACAATGCCAGACCTCATGTGGCTAGAGTGTGTCAGCAGTTCCTGCAAGATGAAGGCATTGAAGCTATGGACTGGCCTGCCCATTCCCCAGACCTGAATCCAATTGAGCACATCTGGAACAGCATGTCTCGCTCCATTCACCAACGTCACTTTGCACGACAGACTGTCCAGGAGTTGACGGATGCTTTAATCCAGGTCTGGGAGGAGATCCCTCAGGAGAATATCCACAACCTCATCAGGAGCATGCGCAGGCGTTGTAGGAAGGTCATGCAGGCACGTGGAGACCACACACAATACTGAGTATCATTTTGACTTGTTTCCAATTTAATTTTGTCTTGTTTTGATTTTCATTTTGACTTGTTTTCACTTTCATTTTGGCGGTCTCTCCAAATCCAGGCCTCCATTGGTTCAAAAATATTTCCATCAATGATTTTTGTGTGATTATGTTGACAGCACATTCAACTTTGTGCAGAACAAAGTATTCAATGAGCATATTTCATTCATTTAGAACTAGGATGTGTTATTTGAGTGTTCCCATTATTTTTTTGAGCAGTATATATATATATATATATATATATATATATAATATATATACAGTATATATATATATGTGTATATATAATGTATAATATATATACATATATATACACATATATATATATATATATATATATATATATATATATATAAAACCATTTTTTTCATTATAGAGCTGTTTATGGGCTTTTTAGTGTAATATGCTGTATTATTTATTATTTTGTGATTTGTGCAGATTTTTTATCCCTTTTTTGTTTGAGAAATTAACCTAAATGTAAATTCCGGTGTTGTGTTTTCTAATTTGTCTTTCAAAGTTCAGTGACTGGAAAAAGTAATGGCATAACTTTATGTTACATGTCATTATGGACATTGTGGTACCAAACAGATGACTTTTTAAGCCATGTTTACTTATTTTAAATATTAAGATTTTGGGGGGGAAAACTTGGACTTTGGAGACTGTTTTATATTTTTTAAATACTTTTTTCTTTTTTTTTGCAATATCTGGCACTGCAGGATCTAAGTCTCTGGCGGCATAGTGTGTTACTGACAGAGCCGATTTAGGCAAAGTGGGGCCCTAGGCATCACACAGAAGCATTTGATTGTTTTTAAATGCGCTGCGTTCAGGACGCTAAACGAGTGTGATCAACAATATTGAAGTCGTTCAACACTTGTTTCCCGGCCCCTTTCCACCGTCTGAGAAAGAATGATCACTAATGGAACACTAATAGATCATGATACAGTATCAGGTTATCAGCAGCACATCTACAGATTACACCCCATAGTCCTTCATATAATATAATGTGCCCCATAGTCCTCCATATAGTATAATACACTTCTCATAGTCCTCCATATAGTATAATACACTCCTCATAGCCCTCCATATATTAAAACACACAGCTCAGTCCTCCATATAATATAATACACTCCTCATAGTGTCATAGTGCTCCATACAGTATAATACACCGCCAGTCATCCATGTAGTACAATTCATTTCCCATAGTATAACGCACCCCATAGTTCTTCATATAGCATAATGTATTCCCCATAGTCGTCGATACAGTATAATGCAGCTCACATATAATATAATGCAGCCACCCCATAGAGCATAATGCAGCCACCCAGCAGAGTATAATTCAGCCACCACAGAGTATAATTCAGCCACCCCATAGAGCATAATGCAGCCGCCCCACAGAGTATAATGCTGCCACCACAGAGTATAATGCAGCCCCACCATACAATATAATGTAACCCCCCATAGAACATAATGCAGCCCCCCTCTTATAGTATAATACAGCCCCTCCATAGAATATATGGCAGTACCATGGTATATAGCACAGCACCACATGGTATACATCACAGCACCACATGGTATACAGCACAGCACCATATGGTATACAGCACAGCACCACATGGTATGCAGCACAGCCCCACATGGTATACAGCACTGCACCACATGGTATACAGCACAGCACCACATGATATACAGCACAGCACCACATGATATACAGCACAGCACCACATAGCATATAACACCCCCTCCCTTGAATGGCCCCATAGTCCAGTACTCACTGTTACATTAAAAAAAGAAAAACACACTCCTCACTTCTCCTCGTGCCCGCGCTGCTCCCAGCTATCTCCTGGCTCAGCCTGCTTTGCCTGGTATACAAGATAAATACACTGCACTCATAAGAGGAAAATATGATTGATGCTAGAAAACTCGTTGTTAGGGCTGGCGGAACGCACAAAATAAATATAAATAATAAGTGCGTTTGCAGCCCGGGGTCCACCGTGCAGGCAGAGCCTGCCGCTAGTAAGATGGCGGTATGACGAACTCTGTTACTTCACAGAGTCGCAACTCTAGACACTGTGGCACTATATGGCACTATAAGCGAGCACTGTTACACCACAGTGTCGCTAAGGTAGCGACGCAGAGATATGGACTGTGTCCTGTTAACTCCACAGGAATGCACAGACAACTGATGTGCGGACAGCAGTCCGTAGTAATGCAATCAGCAATGCAATCAGACAATCTCCTCACCGGAGAAGCCGGTATTCTAGGGGCTTATTTCAGCTGAGCCCTAAACACGTGCATACAATCTCCTCACCGGAGGTTCCGGTATTCTAGGGGCTTATTTCAGCCGAGCCCTAACACATGCGTGCAAGATCACACTGGCGCAAAGCACATAATGTAGCTGATACTAGCGCATGGCGGCACAACCATGCCACCCTTTTATAGTAGCAACTACAGGGCCTGCCAGATAAGGACCAATAGGAAACTGTTCCAGAATACAGGAAGTTTCAGGACCTTCTTGGCGGACCAATAGGAGCTGCTGCAGCACCTGAGCATGTGACCCCTGATCTCCAATGAGAGATCCCACCCTGGGCATGCTCAGAAGGGGAAAGCAAGGACTTTGTCCTAAAGATGTCTGCTCGCCGCTAATCAGTACTGGCTACAATAGCAGAGCCTGGAGAGGCAGCAGTAATCCTCTGCACAATGTTAGACTGGGCGAGACGCTGGGGCCGACGCCTATGCTGAGCAGAGTCCACTGCGGCCGGAGATGGATGGGAAACCACAGCAGGGATGGCTCGAGATTCCCCTTGTGCGGAAGCGGGAACTCAATCTCTAACACTCGTATTTATTAAGAATTAAGGCAACATTTTAGGACAAAAAGGAAAAGAGCGATACAATTAACGTTTCGGCTCAACCTTGAGCCTTTGTCAAAATTGTCGCTGTGAAAACAGAAAATATAATGTAAGCAATAAATATTTACAATGTATGTAATGAAAATTCAACAAATGCAAAGTGGATGTTGCTCCCAAATGAGAAGTACATGAAAACACAACATAAATATATACATAATGTACATAGTATACATGGAAGTAACTATTGGAGTAATCCAAATTCAGTATAAAATAGCATATGTCACTAGGTGCTTGGAACATAAGAGTTATAGGGTACATTCATAGTTACCTCAAAAAGTCCAGTGCCAAAGTTATTAGTATAGAATGAAGAGAAACCAAAGCGATATTCTTATGTGGCTAAAATGACAAGATATATCATCAGTAGGGTTGAGCATTCCGATACTGCAAATATCGGGTATCGGCCGATATTAGCTGTATCGGACTTCCGATTCCGAGTACCGATATTTTCGTCATATCGGATACCGGAATCGGAATGTCACTGTCACTGTCAGTGTCCGTCGGTCGGGTCTGTCAGGAGTCAGCGGCACTTACCTGGCAGAAGATCTCCGGCGGTCACGTCCTGGACTGCTTTGATGGCCGCCATCCTCTTCTCCCTGGCGGTCACATGCAGTTTCTCGCGATAACTGCAGTGACTGCTGGGTAATTGCGGCCGTAAAGCAGTCCGATGACGTCACCGCCGGGGAAGCAGGTAATCAGCTGTGCTGCGTCGGGATGTCAGGCCCTGCCTGGCATTGCGATGTAGCAGAGCTGGATCGTCGTGGGACCCTCGTTACTATGGACTGCGTCGGACAGGTGGTATACTGTTGGATTGGTTTTTTTCTTTTTTTACAGGAGATCGATGGCATCGCAGGAATGAGAGAGTAATAAAATTAATGAAAACTGTGTTGTCTCTTTTATTTCATTAAAATACTTTTTTCTGGCTGTGTCTTTTTTTTCAACATTTAAAAACTTTGGGATTAATAATGGATCGGTGTCTTATTGACGCCTCTCCATTATTAACCGGGCTTATTGTCACCGTGCAATCAACGGTGACATTAACCCCTTATTACCCCGCTTGCCACCGCTACAGGGCAAGTGGGAAGAGCCGGGTAAAGTGCCACAATTGGCACATCTTTTGATGCGCCAAATGTGGGGCTGCTGTAGCCTGGTATTATCAGGCTGTTGAGGGCCAAAATCCATGGGCCTTGACAGTCTTTTAATACCAGGCCGCAGCAGTCTGCATTTTACTTGGCTGGTTAACAAAAATAGGGGGACCCCTACGCCGTTTTTTTTTTTCGAGGGGATCCCCTGTTTTTGTTAACCAGCCAAGCTAAACAGACTGCTGTGGCCTGGTATTATCAGGCTGGCAAGGTCCATGGATATTGGATCCTTACCAGCCTGAAAAACCAGGCCTCAGCAGTCTGCTTCATCTGGCTGGTTAACAAGAATAGGGGGGACCCAACCCAATTTTTTTTCGAGGGGATCCCCTATTTTTGTTAACCAGCCAAGATATGCAGACTGCTGTGGCCTGGTATTATCAGGCTGGCAAGGTCCATGGATCTTGGCTCCTTAACAGCCTGAAAAAACAGGCCTCAGCAGTCTGCTTCATCTGGCTGGTTAACAAAAATAGGGGGGACCCCACGCCAATTTTTTTCGAGGGGATCCCCTATTTTTGTTAACCAGCCAAGATATGCAGACTGCTGTGGCCTGGTATTATCAGGCTGGCAAGGTCCATGGATCTTGGCTCCTTAACAGCCTGAAAAACCAGGCCTCAGCAGTCTGCTTCATCTGGCTGGTTAACAAAAATAGGGGGGACCCCACGCCAATTTTTTTCGACGGGATCCCCTATTTTTGTTAACCAGCAAAGATAAGCAGACTGCTGTGGCCTGGTATTATCAGGCTGGCAAGCAGGGTCGGACTGAGCCACCGGGACACCGGAGAAACCTCCGGTGGGCCCCAGCTCCTGCGTGGTGGGCCCTGATTTGAAAGGATAGGTCGCACAGCACGCCGATACAGTTACATTCTGCGGCAGAGCAGGGAGAATCGCTCTCCCTGCTCTGCCGCTCGGAAGCTATGGGGCCTGAACAGGCGGTGGGGGGCCCGGTGCCAGCAGTGGGCCCCCCACCCGTCATCGGAGGGTCAGCTGTATCGGCATCCAGCCGATACAGCTGACCGCATAGAGAGAAGGAGCGAGTGCTCCTTCTCTCCATAATCCCCCTCTCAGCGTCTGACAGCGGGCGCGATGACATCACCTGCCGGCGCCCGCTGTCAGATGCTGAGAGGGAGAACAGTGAGCAGCACAGGAGCCGGGAGGTGAGTATTGTTTTTTTTTTTTATTTAATGGGGTGCATTATACTACAGAGGCTGTATATGGGGGGTGCATTATACTACAGAGGCTGTATATGGGGGCTGCATTATACTACAGAGGCTCCATATTGGGGTGCATCATACTACAGAGACTCCCTATGGGGATGCATTATACTACAGAGGCTGCCTATGGGGGTGCATTATAATATTATTATTATTATTATTATATATTTATATAGCGCCATTTATTCCATGGCGCTTTACATATGAAAAGGGGAAAAATATAGACAGATACAATAAACATGTGCTAGACAAGGGACGCATAAGTACAGAAGGAGAGAGGACCCTGCCCGCGAGGGCTCACAGTCTACAGGGATGGGTGAGAATACACTAGGAGAGGGTAGAGCTGGTTGTGCGATGGTTCAGTACACTGAGGATCATTGCAGGTTGTAGGCTTGTCGGAACAGGTGGGTCTTCAGGTTTTTCTTGAAGGTCTCCGTTGTTGGTGAAAGTCTGATGTTTTGCGGCAGAGAGTTCCAGAGTATGGGGGAAGCCCGGGAGAAGTCTTGTATGCGGTTGTGGGAAGAAGAGATGAGGGGGAAGTCGAGAAGGAGATCTTGAGAGGATCGAAGGTTGCGTGTGGGTAGGTAGCGGGAGACCATGTCACAGATGTATGGAGGAGAAAGGTTGTGGATGGCTTTGTATGTCATGGTTAAGGTTTTGAACTGGAGCCTCTGGGCAATAGGAAGCCAGTGAAGGGCCTGGCATAGTGGGGAGGCAGGGGAATAGCGGGAAGACAGGTGGATTAGTCGTGCAGCAGAGTGTAGGATGGACTGGAGTGGTGCCAGAGTGCTAGAGGGGAGGCCAGACAGTAGGAGGTTGCAGTAGTCGAGGCGGAGATGATAAGGGCGTGCACTAGTGTTTTTGTGGTTTCATGGTTGAGGAATGAGCGGATCCGGGAAATATTTTTGAGTTTGAGGCGGCAGGAGGTGGCGAGGGCTTGGATATGTGGTTTGAAAGAGAGGGCAGAGTCGATGATCACCCCAAGGCACCGAGCATGTGGGACTGGGGAAAGCGAGCAGCCATTGACATTGATGGATAGGCCTGGTGGAGGGGTAGAATGAGGTGGGGGAAAGATGATGAATTCTGTTTTGTCCATGTTCAGTTTGAGAAAGCGAGCAGAAAAGAAGGCTGAGATAGCAGACAGACACTGTGGGATTTTGGTCAGTAGGGAGGTGAGGTCAGGTCCAGATAGGTAGATCTGCGTGTCATCGGCGTAGAGGTGATACTGCAAGCCGTGGGATTCTATGAGCTGTCCCAGGCCGAAGGTGTAGATGGAGAAGAGTAGGGGTCCTAGGACTGAGCCTTGGGGAACACCGACAGACAGGGGGCGAGGTGAGGAGGTGGTGTGTGAGAGGGAGACACTAAATGTTCGGTCTGTTAGGTATGATGAGATCCAGGATAGGGCCAAGTCTGTGATGCCAAGAGATGAGAGAATCTGTAGGAGGAGGGAATGGTCTATGGTGTCAAAGGCAGAAGACAAGTCGAGGAGAAGGAGGACAGAATAGTGTCGCTTGCTCTTGGCGGTTAGCAGGTCGTTAGTGACTTTAGTTAGGGCAGTTTCAGTTGAGTGATGCGGTCGAAAGCCTGATTGTAACCGGTCAAAGAGGGAGCAGGAGGAAAGGTGGGAGGACAGTTCAAGATATACATGCTGTTCCAGTAGTTTTGAGGCGAAGGGGAGAAGAGATATCGGGCGATAGCTAGACGCTGAGGATGGGTCGAGGGAGGGCTTTTTGAGGATCGGGGTGATTGAAGCATGTTTGAAGGATGAAGGAAAGACACCATTTGTAAGTGAAAGGTTGAAGAGGTGTGTGAGAGTAGGGATGAAGACTGTGGCAAGGTTAGGGATGAGGTGGGACTGGAGTGGGTCAAGCGCGCAAGTGGTGAGGTGTGATCTTGACAGGAGAGTGGAGAGCTGATCTTCTGTCATGGTGGTGAAGCTGGTTTTGGAAGAACAGGGCTGAGTGGCTAAGAGGGGCATTGGGGGCTGCGGGCCAAAGCCTTCTCTGATAGTATCAATCTTTTGCTTTAAGAAGGAGGCAAAGTCTTCGACAGAAATGAGAGGAGAGGGAGGAGGTGCTGTGGGATGGAGTAGAGAATTGAAAGTGTTGAAGAGCTGTTTAGGGTTGTGAGACAGGGAGGATATGAGAGATGAGAAGTAAGTTTGTTTTGCGGCAGAGAGCGTGGACTTGAAGCTGGCAAGGGACTGCTTGTATGCGTTGAAGTGCTCGGTGGAGTGGGTTCTCTTCCATCTCCGCTCGGTAACCCTGGAAGCCCGTCTCAGTTCTTTGGTCAGGCCGGTCAGCCAGGGCTGCCTGTTGATTGTACGAGTTTTGCTCTGCATGAGGGGGGCGGCCGAATCAAGTGTGGTTTTTATTGTGGTGTTATAAAATGTGGCAGCAGCATCTGTGTCATGAAGTGAGGCTATGTCTGTAAGAGGGAGGAGGGACTCAGAGAGCGATTGTAAATTGAGGTGTTTGAGATTTCTGCGAGGGTGGGTGAGTTTGTGGAGTGGGGGATGCGTACTAAAAGAGGAGAGGGAAGAGAATGTCAGTAGGTTGTGGTCAGACAGGGGGAGTGGGGAGTTAGTGAGATTAGTGAGGGAACAGAGACGGGTGAAGATAAGGTCCAGCGTGTGACCGCCTTTGTGAGTGGCCGCAGAGGACCATTGAGTTAGGCCAAGGGAAGCTGTGAGCGAAAGAAGTTTAGAGGCCGCCGGGGTGGAAGTGTCAATGGGGATGTTGAAATCGCCCATGATGATGGTGGGGATGTCAGCAGAGAGGAAATTGAGTAGCCAGGTGGTGAAGTGGTCGAGAAAGGTGGAGATGGCTAGTTCCGGGGGGCGGTAGATGACAGCCAGTTGGAGGTTGGAGGGGGAATAGATGCGGACGGAGTGCACTTCGAACGAGGGAATAGCAGCGGAGGGTGGAATTTGAATAGGGGTAAAGGAGCAGGTATCAGACAGGAGTAAGCCAACTCCTCCACCACGTTTGTTGCTGGGGCGAGGGGTGTGAGAAAGATGAAATCCGCCATAGGAAAGCGCAGCTGGAGAGGCTGAGTCAGAGGGAGTGAGCCAGGTTTCAGTGATGGCAAGGAAGGAGAGTTTGTTGGTGATAAAGAGGTCGTGGACAAATGACAGTTTATTGCAGACGGAGCGTGCGTTCCATAGTGCTCCGGGTAGGGGGACTGGGGGTGGGGGGTGTGGATGGATAGGTATGAGGTTGACAGGGTTGCAAAAATGTGTGGAAGATCGTGGCAGGGTGTTAGAAATGAGTGTGGGGATGTGATGAGGAGGGCCAGGATTTGGGGATACATCGCCAGCGATGATATAGCGGCTGCCTATGGTGGTGCATTATATTATAGACTCTGCCTATGGGGGTTTATTATAATATAGAGGCTGCCTATGGGGGTGCATTATACTATATTGAGGACTATCTGGTGTATTATGCTGTATGGATGCTATCTAGGGGCCATCATACAGTGTTGGACCCATTAAATAGTTTGGGGACATTAAGGGGTCAGTATATATCCAGTGAGGGGCATTATTCTGTGTATAGGGGAGATGTACAGGGGGAGACTTGGGACATTATTAAATGTAAAGTGGACGCTTATTGTTATAGGGGAACTCGGGTTACTGTGACTGTCAAAGGGGCACACAGGGCATTATTACAGTCTAGGGGACAAAATGTGGGCACTGTTTTCTAGGGCACTTGCACCCGGCATTACTATATTCTAGAGGGGTGCTTTAAAATTTAGAGGTCACACAGAACCACACAGCAGGTGCAGTAATAGGGACACATACGGCAGCAGCAGCTCAGTATTGGGGTATCAGCAGGATGAGGAGTTTGTGCAGGTTGAGAATAGTCCAATTGGTGACCGTGACAGTGCTAAAAATGTGAGAAGTGAAATGTGTCTTTGTTGTAATCTCTGCAGTCGAGTCCTGGCTGGAGAAGTCGTCATGTCAGTCTGGGCCAGATGGAAAAGACATGAAAAGTGAACAATTCCATTAGAAAGAACATCAGCGGTAAGTCATTATCTGTACCTGTGCTGTAATCTATTATATGTTCTGTAGGACTGGTATTATTTACCACAGACCATATGGCGGTAATATCAATTTTGGTCTTTTTATATATAGATTATTTTTGGCAACAGCGCGGTCATTTGCTGAGGTTCTCTGATTAGGGGCCCACTCAGAAGTTTCGCCCCCACTAAACCAAAACCCTAGCTACGCCTCTGGCTCTCTCTCTAGTCTTTCTTTCTCTCTCTAGTCTTTCTCGCTCTCTGTTCTTTCTTTCTCGCTCTCTGTTCTTTTTTCTCTCTGTTCTTTCTTTCTCTCTCTTTTCTTTCTTTCCTCTCTTTCTTTCTCTGTTTGTTCTTTCTCTCTCGCTGCTCTTTCTTTCTTTTCCTCAGTACCAGCCACTGTGCCCTCATTACCAGTCAGTGTGATCAGCAGTGCTAAATGGGTACGCTTGGGGCGAGGATATGGGTGTGATTAGCTGTGAAATGGGTGTGGTCGGGGCGTGGCCTAAAATTTGCAGCGGCGCGCTACGCCTTTAACCCTCTTTCCTGTCTTCAAAACTTGGGAGGTATGCTGTATGACCTCCTACAACTTCTGGGCATGCTCCTGATGAGCGCGACAGATGGTCTCCTGAGGGATCTCCTCCCACACCTGGACTAAAGCATCCACCAACTCCTGGACAGTCTGTGGTGCAACGTGGCATGGCCTAAAATTTGCTGCAGCAGGCACAGCGTGCCACAGCCTTTGTCCCTCTTTCCCTTCTTCAAAGGTTGGGAAGTATGATGGTGGGCCCCAAGAATAATTTTTCTCTGGTGGGCCCAAGGTACTCCAGTCCGACGCTGCTGGCAAGGTCCATGGATATTGGCTCCTTAACAGCCTTAAATACCATGCCCAGCAGCAGCAGGGGCGTACATAGAAATCATGGGGCCCCATAGCAAAAGTCTGAATGGGCCCCCCCCAAAAAAAAAACCCAGAGCCATTGTAAATGTAAAGTGCCAGGACAGTGAGGGGACACATTAAACAAAAAAATGTATTATGCCCCCATAGATTGTGCCCCCATAGATGCTCCATAGATCATGCCCCCATAGATTGTGCCCCATAGATGCTCCATAGTATAGGCCCTTATGCTGCCGCAGCTGCTGCAACCAAAAAAAAAAAAAAGACATACTCACCTCTCGTCGCTGGGGGCCAGGTGCCGGTGTCCTGAGCAGGGGGTGACACCAGGTGCCGATGTCACCGCTCGCTCAGGGCCCCGGCACCTGAGATATTTACCTGTCCTCTCTCCACTGCTGAGTGCCGCTGTCTTCGGGGTCCTCCAGCAGTGAATGATCAGGCAGAGGGCGCGGCGCGCACTAACGACGTCATCGCGCCCTCTGACCTGAACATTGCAGCAAGAAGACGCGAGCAACGGTGGAACGGGACAGGTAAATATCCCTTATACTCACTCTTCCGCCGGCGCGGTCTCTGCAGCCCCTGCTCTTCTCCCGCGGTCTCTGCCGCCAGTGTTCAGCGGTCACGCGGGACAGCTCATTAAAGTCATGAATATGTGCATATTCATGACTGTAATGAGCGGTACCACCTGACCGCTGAACACAGGCGTCGGAGACCGTGGGAAAAGAGCAGGGGCTGCAGAGACCGCGCCGGCGGAAGGGTGAGTATATAGTAGAGCTGCGCTCCCCCTCCCCCGCCGACCCCCTGGTAGTACTGTGTCAGCACAGCTACCCGACCGTCGCGGGCCCCCTCACCTGTCCAGGCCCCATAGCAGCTGCATGGTCTGCTTCATTCACGGTACGCCACTGCTCAGCAGTCTGCTTTATCAGGCTGGTTAACAAAAATAGGGGGGACCCCACGCCATTTTTTTTTCGAAGGGAACCCCTATTTTTGTTAATCAGTTCCCTCTGACGTCACTGATTGTGTCCCTGGCTGACCTGAAGTGAAAGTGGAAAGCAATCAATTAAGCTTTCCACTTCCTCTCCTGTCAGCCAGGAGAGGAACTCATTCATTTGGGGGTTTACTGTGAGGCTGCAGCATTAGCTGCGGTCCCTGCAGTAAACATTAACCCTTTCTGAAGGATTACACCGTGGGACCTGACTGTGCATGGGATAGGTAAGAATAATTTTGCTTTTTTATTTTATTTTTATTACAGGAAATGGTTTTTGCAGTAAAATAAAAGATGGTCAAAAACATGTGTCTTTATTTCATTAAAATGATTTTTAATTAAAGTGTGTGTGTTTTATTTTTATTTCATGCAATAGGATTAATAATTGATAGTTGTCTAATTGACAGCTCTCAATTATTAACCTGGCTTAAGGTCACCTTTCAATAGCAAGGTGACATTAACCCCTTATTAACCCATTCGCCACCGCTACAGGGCAATGGGAATAGACGGGCAAAGTGCCAGAAAGGGCGAATCTAATTATAGATTTGTCTTTTCTGGGGTGTCTGGGGGCAGATGTTAGTAGCCAGGGGGGGCCAAAAATAATGGTCCCTCTCTGGGCTATTATTATCTGCCCCACTCGCTGGCTTTGTCTGTCTGGTTGCGAAAATAGGGCGGGAGCCCACGCATTTTTTTTCAACAATTTTACACCTCATATATATATATACATGTCATTGAATTTGTGACACATATATACAGTGCCTACAAGTAGTATTCAACCCCCTGCAGATTTAGCTGGTTTGATAAGATGCAAATAAGTTAGAGCCTTCAAACTGCAAACGAGAGTAGGATTTATTAACAGAAGCATAAATCTTACAAAACAAAAAGTTATGTTGCTCAGTTGAATTTTAATAAATTTTAAACATAAAAGTGTGGGTCAATTATTATACAACCACTATGTTTAATATTTCGTGGAATAACCATTGTTTGCAATTACAGCTAATAATCGTCTTTTATAAGACCTGATCAGGCCGGCACAGGTCTGTGGAGTTATCTTGGCCCACTCCTCCATGCAGATCTTCTCCAAGTTATCTAGGTTCTTTGGGTGTCTCATGTGGACTTTAATCTTGAGCTCCTTCCACAAGTTTTCAATTGGGTTAAGGTCAGGAGACTGACTAGGCCACTCCAACACCTTGACTTTTTCCCTCTTAAACCAGGCCTTGGTTTTCTTGGCTGTGTGCTTTGGGTCGTTGTCTTGTTGGAAGATGAAATTACGACCCATCTTAAGATCCTTGATGGAGGAGCGGGGGTTCTTGGCCAAAATCTCCAGGTAGGCCGTGCTATCCATCCTCCCATGGATGCAGACCAGATGGCCAGGCCCCTTGGCTGAGAAACAGCCCCACAGAATAATGCTGCCACCACCATGCATGACTGTAGGGATGGTATTCTTGGGGTCGTATGCAGTGCCATCCAGTCTCCAAACGTCACGTGTGTGGTTGGCACCAAAGATCTCGATCTTGGTCTCATCAGACCATAGAACCTTGAACCAGTCTGTCTCAGAGTCCTCCAAGTGATCATGAGCAAACTGTAGACGAGCTTTGACATGACGCTTTGAAAGTAAAGGTACCTTATGGGCTCGTCTGGAACGGAGACGATTGCGGTGGAGTACGTTACTTATGGTATTGACTGAAACCAATGTCCCCACTGCCATGAGATCTTCCCGGAGCTCCTTCCTTGTTGTCCTTGGGTTAGCCTTGACTCTTCGGACAAGCCTGGCCTCGGCACGGGAGGAAACTTTCAAAGGCTGTCCAGGCCGTGGAAGGCTAACAGTAGTTCCATAAGCCTTCCACTTACGGATGATGCTCCCAACAGTGGAGACAGGTAGGGCCAACTCCTTGGAAAGGGTTTTGTACCCCTTGCCAGCCTTGTGACCCTCCACGATCTTGTCTCTGATGGCCTTGGAATGCTCCTTTGTCTTTCCCATGTTGACCATGTATGAGTGCTGTTCACAAGTTTGGGGAGGGTCTTAAATAGTCAGAAAAGGCTGGCAAAAGAGATCATTAATCCACACATGTGAAGCTCATTATTCTTGGTGCCTGAACTACTTCTTAATACTTTAGGGGGACCAAACAGAATTCTTGTGGTTTGAGGGGTTGAATAATAAATGACACTCTGACCTAACTTTTAATGTTTTTAAAAAAAAAAAAAAAATTAAAACAAAAATTTTTGCTGCAGTGCATTTCCCAATTCCAGGCTGATCTACAGTACAAATGTCACAATGCCAAGTTAATTCCGCATGTGTCAACCAGCTAAATCTGCAGGGGGTTGAATACTACTTGTAGGCACTGTATATATATTTATATTTATAGTTCATACACTTCTACATAGTATAATAGCCGCTAATTCAATTGCCGGCTTTTGTGAAAATGCAGAACCCGACATGAAATGACACATGGTTTACATAGAGTTAACCATGTCATTTCAAGTTGTTTGATCTATTGTTTTCACTAACAATTACATGAGTGGCTGTGTGCAACATTTCACACCTGTAGGGGTTAATTAAAGGTGTAAATTCGTAGCAAAAAAGTCCATTTTTTTTACAATGAATTTACACCTTTAATTAACCCCTACAGGTGTGAAATTTTGCACACAGCCACTCATGTAATTGTTTGTGCAAATCAGATATCAAACTACATGAAAAGACATGGTTAACTCTATGTAAACCAAGTGTCATTTCATGTCGGGTGCTTCTGTCTTTTCACAAAAGCCGGCTTTACCCGGCAATTGAATCAGAGGCTATTTTACTATGTAGAAGTGTATAAACTATTAATATATGTATATATATGTCACAATGACATGTGTATATATATATATATATATATAATATAATATATATTGTATTCTATGTGTGTATATTTAGTGTTTACAAGGAAAGAAAGAGGTTTTTTTAGTTACGATATTTCTGTCCCATAGACTTACATTGGATTTCCGGTATCGGTATCGGGTATCGCCGATATTTTTTGGATATCGGCGATACCATTCCGATACCGATACTTTTGGATATCGGAAAGTATCGCTCAACTCTAATCATCAGTGAAAGATATTATTGCAATATGGCAAAATAATTGAGATGGTGAACAATTACCCAGAATATGAGACCATATGTGTGGGCTGAAGAAATCCCTGTCTGGGAAGGTCCGCAAGTGCTGAAAAGGTAATAGCCTATGTCAGTCAAGAAAGCTCAAAGTTTGGCCAGTAAAAATTATATAGCATGAAAGGGGATATACCGCATCCTGGCAGCGCTCCCACGCTATGCCATGTGAGTGTGCGC